>CALNVZ010001721.1:19523171-19546018 GCA_940671915.1 Paracentrotus lividus
TTTATACTTCAATATGGAAATGTATCAATAAATAGATGCTGGCCCTTAATAGTAACATTAGTTTGTGACATTACAGGTGATTTTGAACATCTTTTTAGTCAATTAATTAAAACCTGTAAACACTGCATGCATTCACTACAAGCTGTACTCAGAATCAAAATAGAGCAAGCTTGGTGGACACATTTAAAGTGACACTGGAGGACAAGAGGAGGATGAGGAAAAGGTGTAACCACATGCATACTTCTTTGACAACTGCTCCTATAGGATATTTTGTTCATGTGGGGTTTCAGACAAAACAAAATTTGCAAAGTACTTTGTCGCACAAATAAGAAGGATCCGTACTGATGGGTACACAATGAAGTTTTTGAAAAGACAAAGATTCACAAATTTCTTTTTATACAGTAAAGAAGAGGAGTCATTTGTGGAACAGGGAAAATCATAGTATTGCTACCTACTTCTGCTGTGGGTAGAAGTAACCATATATACCTCCAAACTTAATACATGGAAGCAGAATGAACGAATGATATGTCTGAAAGGACTTTTTTGACACTTGTGAAGACTACATTAACATTTACAAGACTTTGTAAATACAACAATTTGGGAAAAAGGAGAATGGAAAAGCATCCTTCAAGATCCAAAAATCATATTGAATGTTAGATGAACAATATACATTATTTTCAATAAGAATAAAAGTCGTTTATTCGTATAGAGTTAGGCTCAGCTTTGGGTACATTCAAGTGTATGAAAAGTGTAATGTCTGTAACGCTTCTCTAATATTACATTTTAAGATGTTATGAGTTAAAATATTATTATACAAAGTCAAAAGGTAAACTGCATGTCCTTTTATGGATCATTTATCTATTGTAGACATATAATAATTATTTTTGATTCCCATAAAATAGCAAAAATCAACAAGCTAATAAAGTTCCAGATTAAATCAAACAAATAGTCCTCAAATTGGCAACCAATGAAATAAAAAATTCAGGAAAATGCTTTTGCAACATTTTAGAAGGTGTATTAATTACCATCCAGGTGAAAAGAATACAAAATATTACGACTAACACAGACATGCAAAGTTTAAAAAAAAAATTTGCGTGTGATCTTTTACATCGTGTTTGAAAGCGGTGCGCAGGCGGCGCGCGTTACCACATGTGCGCGCGCGCAGTAGTATTTTGTACACAAAAGAGGCGCGTGCGCACGCTACACACTTTTCAAGTAGTAAGCTATCTTGCATAATAAACGATCGCCTGCTTGAAAACATCACACTTGCAATTGATGCGCAACAAATCTAGAAATCTATAATAATGCTACTTTTTCTCATTTTGCGTGAGAAATGGGATGTTCTGCGTGAGATCGTGAGACGGACCCGAAATGCGTGATTCTCACGCAAGATGCGTGAGACTTGGCATGTATGCTAACATGTGACCCTTTCTACTTAATGAAAGTGGACAAATCTGTAATGTCCGTAACGCTTAAAATGTAATGTCCGTAACGCCACAATTGTGGCTCTAGCGGGTACATGCCTCATTTGTTTCATTAACTCTTTATGTGCCATGAGCGCAGAATTGCACGTACGTAGGGGTGCCGTGAGTGCAATTTTGCACAGAAGTACACGAGTCAATTAGACATTCATATTACCGCTCGAGGTGGGCAGCAATTATTCGCGCTCTGTATAGTTTGCAGGGTATACAATTCATACTTCCAGATAAACTGCTTTTCATCATAGTGTTACATTTGAAATAACAGCATATTTAGCGTTTTTCGGTGGATTTTTTTTTTCTTCTCTTGTTATAAGTCCTCATATATACTTGTATACATTTGATATTACATTATTACTTGTATACATACACTGTGGAAAAACAAAACTCAATAAAGTCCTTCATTTCAAAGGCTGATTTATGGCAACAAAAGAAGAAGGAGATGAAAAAGGAAAAGATGTATCCCTCTGATGTCCCCTTTCACTTCCCGCTAAGCCGGATATCGACAATGACCAGGACCAGGGTGGTTTCAATTGGGAGATCACCCCATTGTAAAGGTTAGATGACCAGGGAGGAAGATTTCTATGGGGGAGATTACCCCCATTGTCAAGAGTGGCTACAGGGCTGGGGGAATTCAATGGGAGGGATTACCCCGCTGTCTAGAGTGGCTGAGAGAGACACTTTGATCTTTCTTTTCCTTTGAACTTTTTTTTTCTTCAATAAACTATAACCCTAGTATTTTATTGTTATTATGAGAGTATGATATACCAAAACAAAGCTTAGAAGTTCACCTTGCTAATGCATTTGATTTGAAAGTATGTCATTATTGGTAAATAAGACATTTTGGAGGAATAAAAAGTTGTTATAAATATAAAAAATCAAACAATATATATTTATAATTATTATAATAATGATAATAAATAATGCCACGAGTGTGGCATCATCAAAATGGAAATTTTACACTCTACAACTTTGCTACACAATATTTTTTGTAAGGTTCTAGCAGTAAAAAGTTATAGCAAGTTGATTCAGCAAACTCTATAAAGATTGGCCTTAAATGCGTGTCCCTCAAATAATGTGGCACAGGCCGGTTTTTCAGGTGGCGCATAAAGAGTTAAATTCAACTTCAATCCAATGAAACATTTCATTACCTTTAAATTTATGTGGAGATTGGACTTACTGTGTACCTAAACTCACAGACTTTTCAATGAATGTAAAGGTATGTAAAAAGTCGTGTCCAAAAAATGTAATGTCCGTAACGTTTACGATATATGGCGTAACTACCACAACATGTATGGAAATGGATTGAAACTTGCACAGTTTATTGTCTATAGTTTTTGGTTTATGATTCCATGTTAAGAGTTCAGAATAGAAGAGTTATGTTATCTTAATGACCTTTTGAAGTAGCAAAAATTGGTCTGAAATGTAATGTCCGTAACGCTGGAACTGCCCATATGCCAGTGTAAATTACATGTAGGAGATACATGTATATGACCTGTTTTGTTTTGCAGTATTATAGCAAATTGTAAGTGTGATGATAAGTTATTCAAGTGGGTCTGTATTCTATAAGACTACACTGCTCAGAATGTTGTATGTTGGGTAAGGAAACAGGACAAGTCAAATAGTTCAGGACTTGAGGTGCTGCTATATGCCTACATGTACACAGCTGCTGGTTCGTTTGGCTTTAAACCATTAATTCAAGCCATTGTCTATTGACTCCATCAAGATAGGTTTTTAACTAATTGCAATCATTGCAGTTTATGGTATACCTTTTAATGAATGTTGAAATAATTTTCTCACATGTATTTCACATCCACAATAAGTGATTTATTTGGTTGCTGCAATCAAGAGTCAAGTCCAGACCTGTGCTGATATCTAACCAGACTCTATTCCCTGCACAGGAGTCATGAAGGGAGGGGAGGGATCAGCCCCCACTTTTTTCAGTAAAATATGTATTATAACATCAGTCTACCCCCCCCCCTTTCATAAACACTCCACGGCTATGTCCAGTTCTAAAATAAGCCTCAGAATAAAAATATTTTGTGATTTGATATTTTGTTTTAAGAAATTACTAGCAGGAAAGCCCTTTGCAGCACAGGGGGAGGCACAAACTCTATTTTTATGGTTTGTTGACATTAAAAAAAAACCCACATAATTTCTACCAACCCATGCACGCCCATTTTTTTAAAAATAATTTTAAATAAAGAAGGAGTATAAAAATGATTCAATACCACGACAACCATCCATTATATTCCTTTTCCTTTCTCTCTCTCTATCTTTACCCTCCGAGAGATTAATTTAAAGTTTCATTCCTATATATTTTGTGCATAAAATAAAAAGCTCCTGATGGTGGTCTCGTGCGTTTGATAATTACATATATATATATATATCTCATTATTTCAAAGATTGGTTTATTCCGTATTCTATACATATATGGGCAATTCCATGTTACTCACGTTACACTTTTTAGGTGACTTTGCATTTTGTAAGTGTCATATTTTTTGTTGTTGAAAGGTTTGACAGCCTTTCTGTTCTACACTAGATGCCCAAGTCCTTGGTTTATCTTGCAACATTAATAGAATTTTCCTACATATACATCTGTTCAGAAAATAATGATGAAAAACTTTCGTTACTCATGTTACATTTTTTAGGACGCCTTTAAAAGCCAACATGCATTTATACAAAAAGTGTCCTCATACTAGGTAGTATTTTAAACAACTGTTTAAATATATGATTTATGTAACTCATATTGTGGCACACAAATGTAGGGGGTATGAATTTTAAGAGCATTGGAAATATCTGTCCTCTATACCAAAATCATCGTTACTCACGTTACTCACGTTAAATATTAGCTGATAATCAATACCACGTATTTTTACCATGAGAATTAACTGGAAACCTTATATTTTTTATGTACATGTATTTAACCTTTTTAGATGTTTTGTCCCTAAAACATAACAAAATTGGCATTCTTTCATACCTTTATCCATTGTTACAACTTACATGGTACATATTTTACTGAATTTTTAATATCCAAGTAAGCTAAATACATGAAAATATACTGCAGTGTACTGAAATATACACCTTCCATCATCTTTCACAGGAACTTAAGTTACTTTTAATTTTGAAATATACTTTGTTAGGTTGTAAACTACTATTAAAACAGACCTTCATGTACCAAGTACAAACAGGTACATGTACTACCTTAAAACCTAAAAGACTACCAATTGTGTGGACTGACACAATTACGTACAGTGGTGGCCAAAATTATTAGAACACCTGAACCTACACAAAGTCTATGGGATTATCAATGCCCTAGTTCATTTACCGAAATCAGATTAAAATATCTTTTGTGTGCCATGAGCTTTCATGACTTTTTAGCATAGAGTCTTACGTATATGTTGATACCAAATTTATATAGTTTCGACCATCTGGTAATGCGCAGCATTAAAAATAGTTGCGCTATGCGCTTTTGATTTCCCCATAGACTTGTGTATTAAACATGTAGTCCAAATGCAAAAAAAGTAAAATGCCAAATACATTTGCCGATTGCTCAAAAAGTATTTGAGGTGCAAGTATGAAACTTAGAAGGCTTATTTATTCTTATATACCTCAAATACATTCTAAGTTTCAGCAAATTTGGTCAAATGGGGAGGTGGATTCGCCCCCACCCTTGGTGGTTAGATGACCAAAATACCCATGCCCATTGAAGGTTAAGACTATTTTTTAAAACTTAACGAATACACTCGTTGTAAATGTATATTTTTTAAAGGAAATTTCATGAGCAATTCAAATATGTTGAAATATTAATGGTCATTAGAACAATGGAGTTAAATAGGGGCACTGAATTAAAAAATTGGGGCCCTTCAAAAATAATCTAAAAATCCCCACATAAGATGTCACTACTTCACCCTGTGTTGCTATGAATGCCATTTTTGACATCCTCAGGAAATTTCCTTTCAGAATATATATACTTTTGTAGGAAGAGGCTTAAAATGTTTAACGTTATGACACTTTGATCCTGAAAGGGGCAAGATTTTTAAATTTTGCATTTGGTGGGGTGACATAAAAAAGGGCGACTTGGGGACGAGTTCCCAACGCATGGCTTTGTTATTTAGTTTTTAAAGCATATTGGTGATATTCGGAGACATTCCAACCATTTTATAGGTATTTAATTGGTCAACTGAATGAAATACTTTTATATGTTAATTGTCAATGTTTTGGATGGGTTGATAATAATCACAAAGTGGTGTGGAGGAAACCTTAATTCCAGAGTCACCGTGTCCGAAAACTTGACTCACACCAAGGACACTGTGTTAGCTTACAGTGATGCAGTCTTGGATACAGTCCCTGCATCAAAACCTGTATGCATTTGGTCTGATAGACCAGCATCACAATTTAAAAACAGGTTAATTGCAGCAGCATTCCCAGTGTTTAAAGCCAAACACCAGCTTACATGTACATTCAAGTTGAATTTCTTTGCAACCTCCCATGGAAAGGGACCGGTGAATGGGACTGGGGGTTCTAATGTCTCGATGCAGGTTAAAGACGAAAAGCAATCATCACAAATGCTTTTGTGGCTGCTGCATCAGAATTGAAGAATGTCAGTCAATCAGAAATGGATCAGATGGAGATAGATCCCCACCTCTTAGCATCCGTGAAACTAATTCTGGTCTCATCCGGTAGAAGCGAATTTTTACTTTGAGTATATTATTTTTTAGTTTATTAATTGACTCATCAAGCAAGGTCAGGAAAGGTCATTGGAACACACTACTTTTATGACCCCCTCAATTTACCTAAATCCAACAGAAAACAATTTGCTCTCCTTGGCCTCCTTTTTATCCTTTATTCATTTTATTATTTTTCATTTATTTGTTTCTATTATTATTTTTTTTTTATTTCTTTTATTTATTTATTTATTTATTTTTTTTTTTGGGGGGGGTTATCGTGTTTTTATTTACGACGGCCCTTTTCACTCTCTCCTCCCCCCTCCCCTCTCTCTCTCTCTCTCTCTTTCTCTCTTTTTTGGGGGATAAATTTACTGTGATGCCATCTTTGACAGTAGTTTTTTTTTAATATTGACTATATTTGATGTAATTGTTGAAAAGTCGTTCCGTTTTACGGTGAAAAACTTTGT
Organism: Paracentrotus lividus; assembly: GCA_940671915.1. NCBI lineage: Eukaryota > Metazoa > Echinodermata > Echinoidea > Camarodonta > Echinidae > Paracentrotus > Paracentrotus lividus. The sequence goes on from CALNVZ010001721.1 coordinate 19,529,787, forward strand.
TTTTGTTTTCTAAAACACACCATAGATGAGCGATCGATCGGCAAAATATAATAGTAAATACTTTCATTGAAAATGGCAAGATTACATCCAAACGGTCCTATCTGAATATGACAATCCCCTGCTTTGAGTCCTAACTGATCTGTTGAGCAAAGTGGAAAAAGTAAAAAAAAGCAATGATGGCGACAAACATTCGTCCCAAAACTTGATACCCAAAGAATATAGAGGGGAAAAGAAGTAAGACTTTGCACGCTCATGCAGTACAGAAGATAACATCGAGTGAGTATGCGGCTCGAAATGTAGTCACGACACCTAGAACAGGTGAACACAGATTTTTACTGCCTCATGCACAGTATAGTAGTATACCCAGTTGTTGTATGTCCGGACGGGCTGTTTGTCCGGACAAAAAGGCAATTTTCGGAGCTTTGTGATCAATTCAATTCAATAATGGTTTATTAAGCAAGCAATCGAGCATTTTACAAGAAACGCAGTAAAAACTGAAATATTTCTTGTTTTACATTATTGAAATACATAATACATAGTTATATACAAGTTAAAATATCAATTTCAATTCAAATTTTTATAAAACAAGCATCTTTAAAATAACAAGCTCTCATAAAATAATTACGGATACATTAACAGCAAAGATGGAGAAAGACTAGCTCACAAATGTACTGAGATGAGATGAAAGTAGATTAACTTTGTTGAGTAGGTTTACACGAAAGGCAAAGGGCTTTTTGGAAGCGTTTTGTTTTAACTTTATTGATGAAACGTAGATGTGTGACGTAAAGATATTTTGACATGTTACAGGGGTGGTAGCCAATTTCGGCACGTTGGGTTATTTGGCAATGATTTGGCAAAACTTCTACACAGAGCTAATCTTCTCTCTGAGTGTTGATAAATTGCACAGTTGCACGCATTGGAATATAAATATAAAGAGGACCTAAAATGATTTTACATATCGTTTTGATTCTTTCTATGTTACTGTTTTGCTCTATTGTCAACCCGCTGTGGAGACAGGGGACAGTATTCTAAAATGGGTCGTATGTAACCTGCCTTATAATATTTAAAACCAATCTTTTCAGTGTAAGTTACTTCTTGATTTTCTAACATATATATTTTCCTATTGCATCTTTTCACAAGTTGTTCAACATGTAAATTCCATTTAAATTAGATTGCACTATTACACCGAGAATTTTTGCATTGTCAACATTGCACAATTTTGTTGTATTATTAAAAAGATCCTCTGGCGGGGGGGATTTTTCATGAAAGTAAATACAAAGTAAAACATTTTGAAGGGTTTAGAGTCCTATTATTTAACGAAGACCAGTTTTCAATTGAGTTGAGTGTGAGTTGTAATTGTGAGACTTCATTTGTCTACATTCAATACGAAAGATCCGTCAACATATTTAAAATATTTGATTGGCACATATTAACAAATCATTACCATATAAAAAAGGATAGGACCAAGGCGTGTACCTCTTGGGGGACTCCAGCAATGACTAATTTTTAACATCTGATAATACTCCATTAAATTTAGTGCACTGTTTTCGGCATTTTAAAAAAACTCGCATCCAATCAATAATCCAAGGTCTTTATATATCATAATATATCTTATTTTAGATCAAGATATTATGATATAATCGATCTAAGCCTTTTGAAATCTGTCGAAACAATTGTAGATACAGACTTTCTTATTTTCAACATTTTGGTAGAGGTTATGCAAAGTCCAATATAAATAATGCGTTGTTGACACCAGGTATATTTCCAAACTGATGAGAATCGTATACTTGTTTATGTCTTCTAATAACCACATTGGCAACAAATGATTCTGCCACTTTTGAAAATATGATGTTAAGGCATTGGGGTCAGTAAACTATTAATGTTTGGAGGTTGACTTTTGGAATAGGAGTCACTTGAGCTAAACGCCATGAGTAGGTTACGAATACCCAGTCTATAAAGAAATTGGCGGTTGAGTATTTTAGTAAGTGGATACACAATCACATGCAAATTCCCTTAAGATGCGACAGTATAATCTTCATTTAGATAAGCTTTTTGTATTGTTAAATTGACGCGGTTTACAATATACTCCCAGTATCCAACTTCCTAAGGTTTTACTTTGTAGTAGGTAAAAACGCAGGTAAGACTTTCTATCTAAAATAGTAAATCTGCAGCAACAGATACAAACATATTATTGTTGATTGGCGCATCTTTAAAACACTCAGGTTTATAGAGTTCAATACCAGGATGTAACTGGTGCTAGGATCACGATTTCCATTCGTAAGTATTTTATATGCTTTATACGCAGGCTGATGGGTTATTTAATTTTTTCTTTTTAACATCTGAATTATAATAATTTTTCTTTGCATCGGATATGGCTTCAGCAATATTTTACTTCAGTAATAATTTAAAAAAGATCATTATTTTTTCCTTAAGCTTTTTGTCATATCGCTGAATAAGAGATTTAATTATACGGATTATCCAAGGTTTGTCAGTTATTACACACTTGCCCTTCATTTGTAGGTAAGTATAATCAAGATGAGTTTGAATAACAGTAATGAACCGAGATTACAATTACTTTGATAAATCAGAAGTTTCACTAAAATTTCTTCCCACGTGTGTGGCTCAAGTCACAACCTGACACCGAAGGATCGTATTCCACTGTCCTTGAAGGTCGAACGATTTCTTTTTTTCTTCTCTGTTTTTACCCTTTCGATTCAAATATGTACCTGGTTTCCCAAACGACTGCAAATTATTGATCACTTTTGGCATAGGGGGCATTCAAATATCGTTTGTTAAACTCATGAAAATTCGGTTAAAATACTTATCTAGTATATTTTACTTCCCTGGTAGGTTTATCAACTATTTGTATTGAACTTTATCATCATTTAAAGAATTTGCTTGACAAATTCAAATCATTAAGTCACTAATTTACACCCACTCCAGCATCCAGGGTGTTTTACAAGTAGTGAATCAATAGACTAAGTTAATGTGGTTCCAATATCATATATGCATTTCATTAGGGTTTGGAGTAAAGCTAAATGTATAGCATATTATATCATGCACAGAAACCTGTTACGAGGAAGATGGTGCGCGGTACTTAAACATAATACCAGGTAGCTTCTATATTCTTCGGTACGATAATATCACCCAAGATATGAGGGTTATATTCATGTTTTGTAAATACGGCAACACCGCCGTATCAATATTTCTTTAATCGATTGAAAGTAATATCAGACAATATAACAAAGCATAAATATTCACAAATATTTTTGCTAATTACTGCACAAATTTTGAGAAAATCCAGAGCAAAAGATGATGTTTTTATCTGCTTAAGTGTCCGGACAACGGGCCCCCCATCCTACTACCTATTTTCGGGCAGTGGCGGCTCTCCGTTCCATTCTCTTACAGCATCGACTTTTAATATAATTTATTTTCTAACATTTCAGAGTCTTTGGAAGTCTGACAAGTACTGAATCGAGGGACTTGGAAAATCTAATCCTTCCCGGCCCCCCCCCCCTTTTATGATCGAGGAAATCCTTATTAAAATGATAAGAACCCATAGCAAATCGCTGGATCAATCGATCAGTTTCTATACAACAAGCAATACACTTCTAAAGCAATAACAATTTTACCTAGGGTGGGGAGGGGTGTGCATGAATTGTCAAGTTTTTATCATTGTATGTAGATCTACTGTAAGTAATTCTATAGATCGATCTACAGCGTTGCTCTATAACAATCATCCATGTATAACTTATAAGCTTGGAGATAATTAGCCCAGCTTAATCTGAATAATCATGTTAAATTATTATTAATAGGCGTAGAGTCTACTCTAAAGACAAATAATAATGAAGAAACTTACCAACAAATACCGATCCACCACATCGATCGTAGATCGACCAATAAGTTCAACTAGCCTGAACCCCTGGCCTAGGTAGATTGTGCAGGCAACGTACGCACGGTGTGACCACATTGATATTGAGGAGTGAAGTTTTACAATCTAGATCTAACGTTAGATCTATTCCGAATCTATCCGAACCAGGGCTCAAGCTGCATCACTCACTGAAAATTAATTGTTGCTGACAATTTGTTCCAACTCCACGTATAAATTATGAAGAAATCATTGTCGCAGCTCCATGGAGACAAAGTAAACTTGTTCAAAGTTGTATAAGCCGCAAACCTGTAGAACGTCAACGGCAGAAAATGGCTCATTTGCGCGACCAAGTCAATGAGGACGTTCAATGCGCTTCATATCATCACACATACCAACGCCCTACAACCACTGCACCACGCACACAGCGCAGCAGGCTGTCCTTTGAACCGCTCACTGTGGTCTCAGCCAATCACCAATAGTGGATTTCGGGGGATTCCCCTAGTCCGTGTTGATGACGTCATCCTCAGCATCATTAGCATCGTTCTTCTTCTTCTTCTTGTTGTTGTTCTTATTGATCAGTACAGTCCACCATCTGGTGTATTGTCGTACTATTTGGTAGGTCAGGTGTGTGAATGTGCAGTGCCTTTCTTTAAATAAAAGTTTGTTTGTAAAAATGATCTTCATATGGAAAGATACTTCTTAGCACTTAGCCAGAAAGATATTGCTACTCTGAGCAAATTTCGTTGTCGATCACATGCATTACCTGAAAATAATAGTAGATATGATGCCAGTTTGGTGAACGTAATGAATTGCACACTTTGTTTATCCTCTGATTTAGGCGATGAATTTCATTACCTTTTTGAATGTCCTTTCTTCCAAAAGGAGGGGCAATTGCATATACCAAAAAATGTTAAAAATAGGTCAAGTGGACTTAAAACATCTAAGTTGACTTGTTTATTTCTGCTAAAACTTGCCAACTTAAACTGATAGCGAAATCTGCCCAAACCATCATGCTGCAATTTGCTCATTCTCCAAAGACAAACAACAAGGATGATATGACTAGTCACAAAAATATGAAATAACTGTTCGTACACGTAGTGGTAGATTAGTAAAAACAACCAGACAGGCTGGTCTTGTAAAATGTTCTTTTAAACAAAATTACAAACAAAATTTAAATAAGTCAGAAAAAACATATATTGAAAGTGTTGTATTTGTTGTTTGCTTATTTAATCTTTATGATTCATGTTATATTTATACACTGTTTATTATAATGTACATGTACATTATATTTTGCATTTACTTTGTATTCACAAAATAAGAGAACTGCTGAAACTGCTTATCCTATAAAGGAGAGCTAATGGTGTAAAATGAAGTCAAAAGGAGCCTGAGCTTTCGATCCTAGCAGAATCTTCGTCAGAGACAAAATGACACAGAAAAGTAGGGAACAAACATGGATATAGAGAAAGACAGAGAAAAGCTACAGAGGTGTTTTGAGCTCAAAATTGGAGTTATTTGTGCATTATGATTTAGTTTCCGCGAGCCGACAATTTTGGGTTTTAAAAGATGTATAGAATAAATAATAAATAAAGGGGCATTTTCTTGTTTTATTTTTTTTCCAGATAATTGTGTATTGTAAACCTTATTGTGTATCCGCGTGCGCGAAGCGCGAGCTGAAAACTTTAAGGTAAAAATTAGAGTTATTTGTGCATTATCATTTAGTAAAAATTTGGGATTTTAAAAGATGTATGGAATAAATAAAGGGGCACTTTCTAGTAAACCATGAGGCCGAGGGTCCAAGAGGCCTCTTTTCTTTGAAAAATTTTGAAACTTTAATTTTTTTATGTAGGCCTATTTCTTTTTCAAAAAAAACAAAAAACAAAAAAACAAAAAAACCCACATTTGAGCAGAATATTGCAAAATACAATATGAAAAATAAAATCGGCTTCCAGTGGACCCCCCACATTAAAGGCCCATGTTATGATCGTTTAGAACCCAATTAGGCCTATTTCACGCTTCTTATTGAATAAAGTTGGGCAAAAGTACAAGCATCGGGCCTTATTTCCTTCTCTTTCTTTCTTTTTCTTCTATTTCTCTCCCTTTTTCCTTCTTTCTCCCTTCTTCTGCCTCTTTTTTTTTTTTTTTTTTTTTTGGGGGGGGGCGGCCGTGGATCCGCGCCTGTGCAATATGATGACAAGGATCGTTACACGCTGCTACTGAAAGCAGTCTTGTGAAGTGCCTTTTTGGCGGAACGACATTTGCTTAGTGTAGCAAAACTTAAGCAAGAAAACTTTAAGGCCGAATTCCACAAGCTGCCTAACTTTAAGCCTAGCTTAAATCTGTCGTTTAACTTATGCGCTTGCTAAAAAGAATCAATCCTGAAATGTAGAATGTTTCAATTCATCAATAGTTTTGGTCGGGAAACTATTGAAAAATGTTTTGGGAAGGATAAGTTACGAAGATCTAAATTCAATAAAGATACGATTTCCAGAATTCAGTCGAAGGTGATACGGAAACATGCAAAATAGACAGATCGATTCCCTTTTTTAGCAGCCATATTAAACCACAGATTCAGCTAGGCGTAAATTCCAGGAAGCTTTTGAAGAATCGGGCCTAAGTGGTTTAGTATGAGGTAATATCTAGACGAAATTAAATAGACAATGATCAATCTCTACTGATTTTACAGCATGAATCTTGTAAGACCAAACCAAAATGACTAAGTTAATTCATACAGGGATTTTTCAGAAAAATTAATGAGTATAATAAACATAACACAATTTAGTATATAATATTATTCAGATCTGAAAATATAAAGCCAATTTAGTATTAAATGTTATGTACGAACTTAAAACTGAAGAACCCTCAGTTAAACTTTTTTGTACTTTTAAATAGAGTAAATCAATTTATGGATATTCTTCTGTTCGCTTATCCCACACTGAGTGGTAAATAATGAACCATAGACAGGTCTATGAATATATTCTCTAACCAAGTCTACGTAAATATTTTTACTTTTTATTCTTTTTATTCTACTGTCAGAAGATCCGACTGATTTTGTAAATATTCTGTTTTGTCCAAAAATATTTGCTGTGATGTTTGATTAATGAACATGCCCAATTCTTTATTAGTATTGCCATATTATGTCATGTGGTATTTAATTGGGACACCTCTTTCTCTCCAGAAATTAATTTGTATAACATTTTAATTAATTCAAAGTGATTCCATATTATTATTATAACGCATAAATATCAATTTCTATAATCGTTACAATAGTGATAAATAATAGCTTCCACTGATGATCTGATTGTGTATAATATCTTTGAATCCACTTTACCAACAATTACTGAGTCTCTATCATGTATTTACGTTTAGGGAATTCAAGACCGCCATCAAAAAACAATGTTGTAAGTGATATTTTATTTGCGTCTTTCCACAGAAACTCAAACATCATCTTTTCAAACTTGTGAGGTACTTCAATATCGGAAGCTATTTAAGACGTAACAATTGATGTTTTTAACAGTTGATTCGTCCACCATGAGAATGTACATTTTATTCAATACAATCAAATTTAATTTGTCTTCTCCCTGGTCATAGGAAATTGAAATACCTAAAAAAATTTATATTATGTTGGGTTTTTTTTATCCCCTTCTCTGTGCCTATTTTTTTTTCAATCCACACAACTTCTGCTTTATATTAGTTTTATTTGAATAAAAATAAAACATCTTGGAGAATTCCTCAGATTCGTTGTATAGGACTTTCATTGGTTGTATGCTAAGCTAAATACAAAAACAAGTTATATCATAATGTTGTATACTTCACTAGTTTTCCATCAAGATCAATAGCCTGAATGCTAGCCTTGCACAAAACAAAAAATAAACAAAAATCAATCCAAATTCAATATGAACAACAAAGGAGCAAGAGGATCACCTTGATGAACACCTCTAGAAAATATCCAGTAGTAAAACCATTCACCAATACTACTTATGATGTCAGAACGCAGTGTTCTAACCCATTGTATGAATGATGACTCAAAATTGAATGCTTCTAAATTTATTTTATTCTTAGTGTTATAAGCAAATCATCTCAAATGATCTTTGTACTCCAAAGATTAGCATTATGTATACAGGAACTATTATATCATGTGAATATGAAGAAGGTCTATTAATAGAGGAAATTGAGAGATTAGAAAGAGAGACATCAACATTTTCATATTTTACTTACATTTATTACAAATTCATCGTTTTCTGTACAAAACTTATACATATGTTATCCTGTACAAAGTAATATTCAATAACATATTCAATCATGAACAAAATAAAATAGTACTGGAAACATATTATATACGAGTAAAATTGTATCATACAGAAGGCTACATGCAAATAGCAACAATAACATCAGCGTTATAAACGTTATAGCATCATTGGAGAGAAAAGGCCGGTTATATGATTTGGAAATATCTGATTGAAAATACAAACTGCCTATGAATGATATAATTCTTGTAATGATATAAAAAAAAAATAAAATAGTATATTAACATACCCAAATAAAAGAAGAAAATCAATCCATGTAGACCCACATAGTATATGAAGAGGAAGACAGAGGAGAGAGAGAGAGAGAGGTGGGCGTGATGGAACGGATGGCTACATTGTAGGTATATCAGTGGGAGGGAGAGACAGAGAAAGGGAGAGGGAAAAAAAGAGCTGTGGGTGATGAAAAGGATGGAAAGATAGGGGAGAACTATAACAGTGGAAGAGAGAGAGAGAGAGATGTGGGTGATGGAAAGAGAGGGGTGAAGGTAACAGAAGGGGTGGGAAGCTAGGTATATCAGCGCAAGGTAGATCAAGAGATAAAGAGAGAGAGAGATGGAAGGTGTTGGTGATGGAAGGGATGGAAAGATAGGAGAGAACTATAACAGTGGAAGGGAGATAGAGAGCGGGAGAGGGGGGGGGGGGGGGGAGGGAGAGGGAGTAGTGGAGAAGGGAGAGGTAGAGAGAAAAGATCCGGGTAGATACAAGTTCAGTTGAATTGTGGAACAATTATTCAGAAATGAAATATGGGCATAGATGCACACAATAACATTCAACAAAACAATCTAATTGGGCATTCAAGGACTCGTGAAAGCATGAACATATATTGGACTTTTTACTTTTCACAGATGCCCTCTACCTTAGTAAAATTAAGAATAGGGCATAGCCAATACGATAATCTCAGATGAAAAAAAGGTTATATGCACTACGTTTAGTATCTTCAGTTTGAAATGGGCAAAAATTTAAATCAATAGGACTGTTTTAATATTATTTTGACCCAATGGATCAAACTCACAATTAAATCATAAAAAAAAAACAACAGAGTACATGATATATCATTAACAGATATTAATGATAATTATTTACACTTTAGCCCGGGCACTTTAGTAAGTACACCCAAGAAATATTTCTATCATTACAAGTTTGGATTCTCTAGTTTCAGAAAATACTCCAAAATAATATTACTAAAGTGACTTATCGGCTGTTTTAAGCCAGTTATATCAAAGATGCTACAAGGGGAAGATCGGACAGTTCAGCGATGTGGTGTAACGCTCCGTAATTCATCATAGAGAAGAGCGCCCACTAGCGTTTGGCACCAAAACGTCATAGATATAGACAAGTGTACGAGATATTGGGGAAATTCTGGAAATGAAGCATAAAAGGGGATATATACAACTTTGTGGGGTCAGGAGGATAATAAGGGAATCGCCGCAGCAAAAGTGGCGTAACTCTCACTTCCCCAAAGATTTTTTAAAGGGATATTTCATTACCAGTTTTCGGCAAAAAATCATTGTTTTTATACTTTAAGACCCCCAAATTGTAATATCAAAATATGGCGGGGGGGGGGGGGGGGGGCAAGATTGCAATAGTTTTTTTTTTTTTTTTTTTTACCCTCTTTGCCTAAACAGACTCAGTGGCGGATCCAGGATTTCAGGATAGGGGTCCCTATGGGGGGGGGGGGTGGCCAATACCCACATTTTCTGTAAATTTAACATGTACATGTACAGCTAAACGAGCGTTTTTTCAGAGTATAGGACTGTCCGTCGCTTGCACCTTGCCCGATACGCCACTGCAGACCTGTCTCTAGCACCCCTCTTTTTTTTTGGGGGGGGGGTGGGGTGGGGGTGGGCAGTAGCGAATTACATGGGGGCCAAAAATAAGAAATTTCAGATTTTGGCACACCCCAAAAATACCCTACGTCACGCCAGACGAGCAAAAGGATCATCAGTTTTTTCATTGTCACGTTGGCCGATTGATAAATGGGTGTGGGGCAAGGGAAGAGGGAGGGGGCGGGTAGGCATTAATTTTTTGGGGGGCCATTGATCATCAACCATAGGGGTAGGGTCAAGAGACTACTGGGGCTGGTCATCAACCATGAATCTAAAAAAAAAGAAAAAAAAAAAGAAAAAGAAATAGCTAAGGGGAGGGTCCCAAAGCCCCAAATTGGGCAATATTTCTAATTTTTTGGTATGGGAGCTGCGCCTGCTCGACAACCCCCCCCCCCTTCTCGCCAGGCCAACGTGACGTGAAAAAAAATGATGTAGCTGTTTGCTCGTCTTGCGTGACGTAGGGAAAATTTGTTGGGTGTGCCAAAACTTGAAATGTCTATTTAACCCCCCTCCACCCCATGGAATTCGCCACTGCACCACCCCCCCCCTTGAGGACTTTTTAAAGGTCTGCAGTGGCGGATTCAGGCAGGGTGGCAAGGACGTACTCCTGTACTTTGAAAACCGCTCATTATCTGTACATGTTCAATACAGAAAATATGGCGATCCGCCCACCCCCACCCCCCCCCCCATCGGGCTGGAGCCCCTATTCTGAAATCTTGGATCCGCCACTGAGTCTGTTTAGGGCAAAGAGGTTAAAACAAAATATTGATCTCCCCCACCCCCATATTTTGATATAATACAATTTTTGGGGTCTTAAACTATAAAAAAAAAAGAGTTTTCGCCCCCCAAAAATGGTAATGAAAATATCCCTTTCAAAATTCTGGGAAAGTGGGAGTTACACCACTTCTGCTGCACTAATTCCTTTATCCTCCTGACCCCACAAAGTTTTATATATCCCCTTTTATGCTTCATTGCCAGAATTTCCCCTATACCTCGTACACTAAATCTATGACGTTTTAATGTCAAAAGCTAGTGGCCGCCCTTCCCCATGATGAATTTAGTGCGTTACATTGCGCGGTATAGGAGTGTCCGATCTTCCCCTTGTAGTATCTTTGGTTTAGTGTGATATGACATAAAATACCATTATCTGCTAATCAACTGAAATGTAATAAAAAAATGTATGTTATGAAATCACTGTTCACTTAAACACAACTAGTTTCAATAACGAATTCCAGAATAAATACCATTGTATTTTTAACAAAAAGGTTGTTTGTACTGTACACAAAATCCTTAGATATTAATGAACTTTTGAAAAAGCTTTTTGAAACAAAATGTAAATACTCCTTGGAATACGCACAATTGCAATATCTAATATTTTTTATTAAAGGATGATAACAAAATGCAAGCAGGTACAAACACACTATATACAATGTACATTGATTGTTCAACTATTAAACTCTTGAGTACTGTTAATACTGGTTTATAATTATGATGTCAATAAAAAATAGTATGTTGATGGCTAATAAATGCTAACAGGTACAAACACACTATATAAACCGATCCCTCTACTATTAAATCTGGAGTGCTGTTAATATTAGTTCATAATTATTCCGTTAATAAAAAAAAAATTACATATTTTCATCAAGCTGTACAGTGGTGGCCAAAATTATTAGAACACCTGAACTTACACAAAGTCTACGGGATTATCAATGCCCTAGTTCATTTGCCGAAATATGGTTAAAGATATCGTTTGTGTGCCATGAGCTTTCATGACTTTTTAGCATAGGGTCTTACGTATATTTCGATACCAAATTTATATAGTTTCGACCATCTGGTAATGCGCAGCATTAAAAACAGTTGCGCTATGCGCTTTTGGTTTCCCCATAGACTTGTGTATTAAACATGTAGTCCAAATGTAAAAAAGTAAAATACCAATTACATATGCCGATTACTCAAAAAGTATTTGAGGTAGAAGTAAGAAACTTAGCAGGCTTATTCATTCTAATATACCTCAAATACCTGCCAAGTTTCAGAAAATTTGTGCAAATGGGGAGGGGTGGATTCGCCCCCTCCCTTGGTGGTGAGATGACCAAAATAGCCATGCCTATTGAAGGTTAAGACTATTTTTCATTAAATGAAGACATTCCTTGTATATGTATATTTTTTAAAAGGAAATTTCATGAGCAATTCAAATATGATGAAATTTTAACGGTCAGAGGAAAAGGGGACTTAAATGGGGGCTCTAAAATAAAAATTTGGGGCCCCTCACAAATAATTAAAAAAAATTCCCACAGAACATGTTACTACTTCACCCTATCGTATTGTGAATGACATTTTTGACATTCTCATGAAATTTCCCTTCAGAAAATGTATACTTTTGTAAGGAGAGACTTGATATTTTTAACGTTATGAGATTTTGATCCTGATATGGGTAAGATTTTTTAGATTTTACAATTGGTAGCGTAACACAAAAAAGGCGATTTGGGGGCGATTTGGGGGCGAGTTCGAAACGCATGACTATGTTATTTAGTTTTTAAAGTGTAATAATGACTTTTGTAGACATTTCAGGCATTTCAAAGATATTTAAATGGTCAACTGAATGAAAACAACTAAACTCATTTGAATTTACTTGGTGTTCTAATAATTTTGGCCACCACTGTATATTAAACTTCAGTTGTGGTAATAACAATTTAAATTGATTCATTGAATAAAACATACTACTTCTATTACTAAATATTGACAAGTGGTATTGATATCAATATTATGTTCACAATACCAAATCATATACTCTGAAGCATATACAGTATGTTCACAAAACAAAACAAAACAATAAAGTACTAGTATTACATGTAGTTATCATATCTTGAGAAGTGGTAATAATATACAGTGCTGATAATCATAGTTCATATATCTTCACACAACTAGAAGTACATGCATGTACACTAAATTTACAGATGCTAAGGTAAAATTATTACATTCATGAATCATATGTAATATAATCACGGGTATAATCATATCTTTCATAATGCTCAGGCAGTATATAGTCAAATACAACTATCATGCCTAGTATTCTTTAGTTTAAAGACCTTGCTATTATTCATTGATGACATAAAATATATCATTTTCATGGTTTGCTGTATACAAGTATAACAATAATTGTATATAATTTCAATCATGTGAAGATTCATGTGTTTTTGCATATATGCTACATTGTGTGGTGACATGCTCCTGAGCAACAGCTTTCCCCTGACCAACATACAAGTAGCATTTGCTGTTTCTGTTTTGTTTCCGTTTATTTTATTTACATGCTGTTTGTTAAAATAAATAATTATACTTATAATATTAACATACAAAAAAAAACAACATTCATTCCAGTACATATACAAAATTGTTCAATTCTATCCAAATATGTTAATTTCTTGGCATAATGAATATTTTTCTAGTAACTTATACCTAACTGAACTTTTGCTTTTGTTTCATACATTTGACCAATAATCAGACATGATCAAGTACCATAAAAAGCACTTTACAGGTAAGTTTAAAATTTCTCCTTTCTAAATAATATGTAAGAATCAGGAATTTCCTTTCACAAAATAGATCATGCACTTAGCAAAGTGTATACAGACTTTATCAAAAGCATAACGCCATTCTGGCACTCAACAGATGATATGCGCAAAACAGACTTTTATTGATTGAAGAAAACTGATCATAACTCAAGATCTCCAGCACCAAATGAGATGGAAAAAAAAAACTTAAAGAAAGCCTCATTTTCTTTTTTATGAAAATACCAAATAGGCCTACTTCTAGGTTGTGATTAATTTTCATACTTAAAAAAATGTTTTTTCAACTTGAACCATTTCATTTGATACAGATTGTATATTTCACACTTTTGACTGAATAACAATACAAGCTTTCTCCTCTTTTCAAATACATTTCCAGTCTTCATAGATCACACAGCCTTTAACCTCTTCTTTGATTTGAGCTACATGTACCTGATAATAACACATCTCAGTTTGTTTAGCAAATTGCAAAACTTTTTAGCTTTTCTTTAATGGAAGCTACCTTATGAATAGCAAGGTTTCCAAGCTATTACATGATTTTGTGTTTAATAAATGGAATATTAAAGAAGGTGTGATATGAAATGGTTAATCTGCTTGTCTATTAGAGTTTGTAGGGGCTACCTAACCCAGCCCACAATGCCACAAACACACATCTATGAATTGCAGTGACAGGGAAAGACACACTTCTTCAAACAAATGAAGAAAAGAAATGACCTGTGTTCTCTGATTAACTCTGCAATTCTAGCGGCTACTATAGTGATTCACAGACATTAAGGAGATAAAGTGCACTGCCCGATAACAAGAATATCCCACCAATTATGCCAAAACATCTTCTAAATCATCCCAACAAACATTTTGAATTGTGAATAATGAGGGGTCTATTGACAATAATCAGAGAATACATGACTGTAAAGAGAAAAAATTATGGTATGAACTGCTGTTTGCGTATATTAAGTGTAGTACCCACAGCCACAGATAACCATAGATAACCCAGCTCATAACGTCTTGTGTTCCCGATGCTTTTCCATCCATCATGTCCATGGGCGCAAAAAATATCTTGTTTCGTGTGGGCGGGAATTGGTCCACCTTTTTTATAACGTGTGTGTGTTACATGGACACAAAGCACAGGTTCATCAATGAACTACAGCCCTTCTTCTCTGTAAAAAATGATAACATTGATATTATTTTATTGAGGAAAGAGGTATGGTATTTAAAAGACATGACACCAAGACACCTTCAGCACAATGGAAACCCCCAAAATTAAAGAGTATCAATTAAGACTGTCAGGGGGTTTGTGTAAATAATAAAAAAAGGTGTCTTACATTGTGCTAACTGCATTGGGCCTTTGTTGAATATTATCCTTGGTTTCTAAATTCTGTTAGATGTACATGTAGGCCTACATGTATTCACCTTTCTTTGGCCACCAAGCAATAGATTGTCCTCTTTTTATAAGAAACATGAATGCATTATTAAAAATATTAAAATAAAGTTATGCACACATATGCTAATGACTTGAGGAATGATTCCAGACACACATAATATCATTGACATTCAATGGTACTGACCTGTAGTTTTAAGGGTGGACTGAGGAATGATTCCAGATACACATAATATCATTGACATTCAATGGTACTGACCTGTAGCTTTAAGAGTGCACCGAGGAATGATTCCAGATACACATAATATCATTGACTTTAAGTGGTACTGACCTGTAGCTTTAAGAGTGCACTGAGGAATGATTCTAGATACACATAACATCATTGACATCCAATGGTACTCACCTGTAGCTTTAAGAGTACACTGAGGAATGATTCCAGATAAACATAATATCATTGACATCCAATGGTACTAACCTGTAGCTTTAAGAGTGCACTGAGGAATGGTTCCAGATACACATAATATCATTGACATTCAATGGTACTGACCTGTAGCTTTAAGAGTGCACTGAGGAATGATTCCAGATACACATAATATCATTGACATTCAATGGTACTGACCTGTAGCTTTAAGAGTGCACTGAGGAATGATTCCAGATACACATAATATCATTGACATTCAATGGTACTGAACTGTAGCTTTAAGAGTGCACTGAGGAATGATTCCACATACACATATCATTGACATTCAATGGTACTGACCTGTAGCTTAAAGAGTGCACTAAGGAATGATTCCAGATACACATAATATCATTGACATTCAATGGTACTGAACTGTAGCTTTAAGAGTGCACTGAGGAATGATTCCACATACACATAATATCATTGACATTCAATTGTACTGACCTGTAGCTTTAAGAGTGCACTGAGGAATGATTCCCGATACACATAATATCATTGACATTCAATGGTACTGACCTGTAGCTTTAAGAGTGCACTGAGGAATGATTACAGATACACATAATATCATTGACATTCAATGGTACTGACCTGTAGCTTTAAGAGTGCACTGAGGAATGATTACAGATACACATAATATCATTGACATTCAATGGTACTGAACTGTAGCTTTAAGAGTGCACTGAGGAATGATTCCACATACACATAATATCATTGACATTCAATGGTACTAACCTGTAGCTTTGAGAGTGCACTGAGGAATGATTACAGATACACATAATATCATTGACATTCAATGGTACTGATCTGTAGCTTTAAGAGTGCACTGAGGAATG
>CALNVZ010001721.1:19546043-19566630 GCA_940671915.1 Paracentrotus lividus
AAGAAGAGAGAGATCAATATATTGACATTCAATGGTACTGACCTGTAGCTTAAAGAGTGCACTGAAGGAATGATTCAGATACACATAATATCATTGACATTCAATGGTACTGACTGTAGCTTTAAGAGTGCACTGAGGAATGATTCCACATACACATAATATCATTGACATTCAATTGTACTGACCTGTAGCTTTAAGAGTGCACTGAGGAATGATTCCCGATACTCATATATCATTGACATTCAATGGTACTGACCTGTAGCTTTAAGAGTGCACTGAGGAATGATTACAGATACACATAATATCATTGACATTCAATGGTACTGACCTGTAGCTTAAGAGTGCACTGAGGAATGATTACAGATCACATAAATATCATTGACATTCAATGGTACTGAACTGTAGCTTAAGAGTGCACTGAGGATGATTCCACATACACATAATATCATTGACATTCAATGGTACTAACCTGTAGCTTTGAGAGTGCACTGAGGAATGATTACAGATACACATAATATCATTGACATTCAATGGTACTGATCTGTAGCTTTAAGAGTTGCAACTGAGGAATGATTACAGATACACATAATATCATTGCATTCAATGGTACTGACCTGTAGCTTTAAGAGTGCACTGAGGAATGATTCCAGATACACATAATATCATTGACATTCAATGGTACTGACCTGTAGCTTTAAGAGTGCACTGAGGAATGATTACAGATACACATAATAATCAATTGACATTCAATGGTACTGATCTGTAGCTTTCAGAGTGCACTGAGGAATCCCAGATACACTTAATATCATCACATTCAATGGTACTGATCTGTAGCTTTAAAGAGTCACTGAGGAATGATTCCAGATACACATAATATCATTGACATTCAATGGTACTGACCTGCAGCTTTAAGAGTGCACTGAGGAATGATTACAGATACACATAATATCATTGACATTCAATGGTACTGATCTGTAGCTTTAAGAGTGCACTGAGGAATGATCCCAGATACACTTAATATCATTCACATTCAATGTACTGATCTGTAAGCTTAGAGCTCACTGAGGAATGATTCCAGATACACATAATATCATTGACATTCAATGGTACTGACCTGCAGCTTTAAGAGTGCTCTGAGGAATGATTCCACATACACATAAATCATTGACATTCATGGTACTGACTGTAGCTTTAAGATGCACTGAGGAATGATTCCAATACACATAATATATTGAATTCAATTGTACTGACCTGTAGCTTTAAAGTAGACACACGGAGAAAATACAACATTTGCTAATGATGGCCAATTACATGTTACTGAATAGATTTTCCTTCGTTTATACGATTGCCATGCTGAAAATGACTTGAATCTCTCAGAAATGCTGTAAATAGTTTTTAGCGTTTTGTTTAATCCGCCCCAAATGGGCCGCTCGGTGTGCAGAGGAGCTCCTGGTTTGTGACGTCGCACCTTGGACAGCTCGAACACACCAGCTGATCTGAGCTTGCGCGCCAGCTTGATGCATATGTATATGGTGCTGTTCACAGATAGGGTACACTTTTTCCATTTAGGAGCCCCACACCAAAAAAAAATGAGCTAGAAAATAACTATCACTGTTGTTAGTTACATACCAATAGGTCCTACCTCCACAAGCTTAACCGACTCATTCTCTGTTTCTTTCAGATGAAAAATTATTCAAACGTGGCCTAAATAGGTGTTTTAGATGTCAACCTCAAAAATTGAATTTCTTGTTTTAAAGCTGCCAAATTAACTCTGTTTAGCCCAGCAGTTTTAGTTGTTTCTTTCTGTTGACAGTTTGAGTTGTTCTTAACACATATACAGTTCATATTAACAGGAACCTATAAAGTGTGAATTTTAGGCCAATGAAAACTAGTGACAGGACGTGACATTTTCCGTTCACATTTGAGTGTTGCCATTCACTGGCCTTTCAGAGAAATATTATAGCAATGTTCATTAGCCATGTCAAAATTACAGATGACACATATATGTTATGTACCAAAAATCATTTGTCCAATCTTTAACATTCATAAAGTTGTGCACGACTCAATCTTTGTTCACAGTTTCCCGTTCACAATTTGTCACGTCCTGCAATTTTTGCTCAGAGCCTGTACTGATAATGCTCTACAATGAATCCATCTGTTATCATTTTGATAACACATTCATAAGGCTACACAGTCAGGTGTACCTTGATAGGAAATATGGTTTAATGCATTGGCAGTGTTAAGTGCAAGTTTTCCGTTCACACGTGTCACGTCCTGCCACAGCTGTCACGTCCCTCCCATCTTATGCCGGTATCTACTAGAAAAATATCAGTATATCATTGCATTTGTGATATGTTTTGGCAGTTACTGCATCAAAAAACATGATATATGTGTTTGAACTTTTTGGTAATATACTTTCGTAAAATATGCAAATAATTGATTTGGGGTGACTGGACTGACAAAACTGTTCTTGTGAACGGAAAATTATACAAGTTTTTAATATGCTTCACTTTATTTTCTCTGTTTTTCCAGATTGTTGCAAATATTCTTTGTTTTGCATTTTGGTTTTATGTTTTAGACACATTTTTGAAGAGTGTAATGCTCTATCTAATATTTTTTGTACATTACAAATTATGTCCGCATAGTGCCTGAGAGGCCTGTGGGCACACATGAATTGCAGTATTACTTGTTGTGTAAATGCTTTTTACATTTTGTTATTTTTGTTGAATCATCAATTTTAATAAACCATAAACAGTATACAAGTCACTTCATTACCAGATGAGTAATAAAAAATGGTCCTGATAGATTGGAATTTCCATTTTTTTTTTTGCCAGGACGTGACATAATTGTATGTGAACGGAAACACTAGAGTTTCAGAATGTTCCCAATAAGCAGTGTACATTAGATGCCACATTTGCAGAATACGAGTATGCTAATATCGGATACACTTGTAGACACATGCAGACACACCATGTAGAAGTTGGAGGATCATGATAAACTGGGCAGGACAACCTTTCTCTGAGAGCATATTCCAGAGGCCACTGCTGTTGACATTATCAAATGCTTTTCGTCAGGTCAGTGAAGAGTATATATACTGGAAGGTCTTTGTTCTGCTCTTTCTGCATTTTCCTGAGAGCTTGTTGGACCGTTTGGTGTTTGGGGAAGAAAGGTACATGTCATGGGAAAAATTCTTCTGCTTGAGAAGGTCACAGATCTCTTGGTCATTCTCATTGAACCAGTCTTGATGTTTGTGTTAAATGTATCCTAGGCATTCGGCCGATGTCTTGTAGACACATTTGCGTAACTGTTTCCATCCCTCCTCCATGTCACTAAAGTAGTAGTCATTGAAGACAAGCTGGCATTGAGAGATGTTATAAGTTAATTGGTCACAGCAAGCTCTCTCAGACTGGCTACATTAAGTTTTCTTATTGGCACACTAGAAGATTTTCTGTGTTTCTGTTGGAGAACTTCAGATGGAGCTTAGACCAGATCAAGTGGTGGTCAGTCCAGCAGTCAGCTCTTCGCATGGCACTTGTTATCCTTAGATCTCGTCAGTCTCACTACTAGACGACAACAAAGTCAAAGAGAGAGGCAAGTGTTTAGATCTAGGGTGTTGCCAGCTTGTTTTGTGTTGGTCTTTCAGTGACATGATTGTAATTGCTAGGTTGAGCTTGGCACAGAGTGACAGCAGAAGCGTCCAATTGGAGTTCTCCTTCCCAACACCATGTTTTCCAATGATGTCTTTATTTACATGTCCCACTTTGGCATTGAAATTGCCCATCAATATAAGCTTATCATCTTTGTGAATTGTACGCAAGATGCGATCCTAGTCGTCAAAGAATTTTACCTTGACTTTTTGTGTATGCATTTTATCAAGGTGACAAATTGTCTTTTTTGGTGGAGAGGAAGGTGTAAACTCATCAGCTGATCAGCTTTTTATACCTTTTGGTAGATATTCTAGATCGTAGGCTAACAGCCTAGGTGACTATGTGACTACATCTGTATAAACTGGCAAAGGGCAAAATATGTTATTTCAATTCACAAGTAACGTCCTATTTCCGTTCACATGTAACGTCCTGCCAAATACCAAATGAAAAGCCAGACGTTTAAAAGCAACACAAACCTAGAAAAATTGTTCAAAAAATACTCTATCAAACACCTTTCAATCAAATATACGTTTCTTTTGCAAAATTTTACTTTTTTCCTGAATTCTTTAGTGCATTATACTCCCTCATTGGACAAAGACATAAAAAACAAGAACAAAAGTTAATTAGAAAGCCATTTTACTGCGATTAGGGCTTACAGCTTTTGTGAAGATGTTGAAATAATCTGTAGTCTCATAAAACCAGCCAAGTAAGTTCATTTAATTTGTTTAAGAAATACACACTATCATATATTTCCGTTCACAATAATATGTCACGTCCTGCCTATAAAAGCACCACGTTTCTTAATTTTCCATAGAGTAAAAGATTTAAGCTGATATTCAGTGTTAGTTATCAATATGGCAAGAGTAATTTTTTTAAAGGCATTTTATAGTCACTCTTCTGGTCTTGTAAGTATAAACAAAACATTTGCACATCAACTTCACATTTTCTACTAAAATTTGGGAATGAATGAGTTGTAAAATTGGTAAATCAAAACATAGAACGTTTATATTTGGACCTTACATAGCTAAAATGATGTGTTTTAAGTACTTGAAGAAAAATTGGCAAAAGTCCATTCCTTCAGTGAAAAAATGCTATTAGAATTGCTACCCCTTTTGTTAAAATTATTGTTCTAATTTCAAGGGATTAGGCATAGATGAGGTATAACAGATGGAATTAAGGTCCAGAACTAAGTTTTCATAATAATTTACATTCTGAAGTTTCAGGAAAAACAGAAAATACAGTATTTCATTGGGTTTGAAAATTTGACCCCCAGGTTGACAAAAAGTGTACCCTATCCGTGAACAGGACCATATACACGATAACAGATTGCTCGCACTATACTAGCTTGCTATAACTGCTGTGTCTCGGTTTGATTGGCTCTTTTTCTCACAACTGATTATACCATTGGACAAATCATACAGGGTTGTATCTCCTTAGAATATCGCGTTTTGAGATATTGTTAACGATTGTGATTATTTTGTATATTTGAACTTGCTGCGATAGATTTTTGAAGAGTTTGCAATCATGATAAAAGAACGAATTGCCTTGCTCATCTCTCACCGAGGGGCAGGGAACGGTGCGGCCCGTTGGTTGTTGGTGAATCGTTTAATTTGCCCATTAGGAGATATAATGCTTAAAATTCCACGTAAATTTATAGCGACTTCATTCTTAAGAAGACTTATTCTGTGTTGAATCTATATTGATTTTAATATGATTTTTTTTTTTAAATATACACTGCCCTCCAAAAGTTTGGGTACACCTGAGGTCAGCTCTGTTTTGGATCATTTTGAGGCATTCTATGTCCAGAATTTCAGTCCAAATGATGTATAAGTACAAAAAGTACATTATGCAACCAATATACTTCATGATTACCATGCCAAGTCTCCTTGGAATTTAGAAATTACTCAAAAATATGCAAAAAGAGTAAAAAACATGATTTTGCACTAATTTATTCAATCTCGGCTAATAATGGTCCGATCAATGAAAATTTTGTATGGATGTTGAGGCATATGTAAAATATAACCCTGTACAGTTTGCTTCTATTTTGAGACAACACTTAATTAATTATGCAAATTTATGCAAATTAAAGGTCTATTTTTTATAAATTTATTAATATTTTGTTTTAAAAATTGCTATGAAGCCCAAATTTTTGTTAAAAGTTGCTGAGTATAATACTCAATAAAACTATTATTAAAAAGTTGGACTTTCTCATGACTTCCTTTGTATACTTTTGTTATATTGCTTTCTATTGTCTTCGATTATTTTTATTTTTATGTATTTCTTTATGTTTTGTGGTCTTTTCTGTTTCTGAAATGAAAGCAAAATATTATCTTACATTCTATTTCGATCTGACATGCAATAATACAATATTGTATCACCTAACAACACAATGGGCAGTGTTCTTAGAACAATAGTTGCACTACGCTTTAAATGAAAAAGTCACTCAAAGGCATATTTGGGGTTGGCAGCGGTTGTGCAGCAGTCATGGATGTTTTAAAGTTGGTTAAATTGGCCGAGACCCCTCCCCCAGTCAGAACAATTATAATTCAGTCTTTATATAAAAATTTGTTAAGTAGGAACCATTGTTTTGACGTGTAATTCAAAAAGTTTTAAAATATCGAAAAATTCAATTATTGCCCTACTGTGTACTGAATACACCATTCACCTACAACACTCTTAATTGAATCTAAAAGGCTTTAAGCATCATCTTGTATCTTGAAATCAATCAAGGTAAATTTCAGAAACATAAAAAAGGCCAAAAACATTGCGAAATACATAGAAATAAAAACAATAGAAAGCAATAACACAAAAGAATACAAAGGAATTCATGAGAAAGTCCAACTTTTTAATAATAATTTTATTCAGTATTATACTCAGCAACTTTTAACAAAAATTTGGGCTTCATAGCAATATTTTAAAACAAAATATTGATACATTTCTAAAAATAGACCTTTAATTTGCATAAATTTGCATAATTAATAAAGTGTTGTCTCAAAATAGAAACAAACAATACAGGGTTATATTTTACATATGCCTCAACATCCGTACAAAATTTTACATTGATCGGACCATTATTAGCCGAGATATTTTCTTTTTTTCAATGTTTGAATGAATTAGTGCAAAATCACGTTTTTGCACTTTTTGCATATTTTTGAGTAATTTCTAAACTCCAAGGAGACTTGGCGTGGTAATCGTGAAGTATATTGGTTGCATAATGTATTTTTTGTACTTAAACATCATTTGCACTGAAATACTGGACATAAAATGCCTCAAAATGATCCAAAACTGAGCTGAAACTTTTGGAGGGCAGTGTAAATCCCTCCAAATAAGTTTTAGAGCAAAATATAATCATGCCACCGTCATGACTTTCCCAACTAACTTACACGGATTAACACTACCATCATTGATTTGACAAGGTGGTCATGTCACATTTCCTCAAAAATTCCTTATTTATCGAAATTCAATGGCTAAAAGACCAG
Source organism: Paracentrotus lividus (assembly GCA_940671915.1). Lineage (NCBI taxonomy): Eukaryota > Metazoa > Echinodermata > Echinoidea > Camarodonta > Echinidae > Paracentrotus > Paracentrotus lividus. The sequence goes on from CALNVZ010001721.1 coordinate 19,553,170, forward strand.
AAACTTCCTTAAAACAAAATCAATATATATTGAAGAGACAGACTATTTAAGAATCAATGATGTAAGCATTGAATTGTTTGCAATATTTACAGTCTACTAATTTAGTTTGGCTTAATTCTTACACACGCAACAGGATGGGGTGATGTATATCAGTCCGGCAGGAGCGGATGGAATATACAGTCGTCTCTCGTGAGACTGCTGCTTTTATCACAAATGCAAAATCTGTCAAATTCATTGCAACAAGGTCTTATCTACAAAATAATGTTATTTCATTCTGAACAATATCTAAAACCATGAAAAAAAGTCACATACTGTAACTGAAGAACTAAGGAGCTATTCCATCCAAAAGTTTGGACCAATTATTGTTATAGCTAACGGATGAAATTATCTCGGGATCTGCACAGCACAATAATATAAAGACTTACAAAACCAAATGAACAATTTCAAGATTATGATAGCCTTACAATATAGATATATAGGACTATTTTTACAATAATTTGTCATATATGACAGCAAAACTAAAAGTGTGATTTGAACAGTCCACAATGAAACAATGTCACTTTGTTTTATTATCTTTTTTTTTTCACTCACTCTCGTGCTGAGGATAGGCCTATTCTAATTATATGTTAATATAATGAAAAATTAATACATTATTGAAGCGGATTAGCTTAAATATATAGATAAATGGTAGAGGAACAGTCGGCAATAGATATCACCTTTGACCAGTTAGTCAGGGCCTGGGGAGAAGCATGAGAAGAGAAGAGAGAAAGAAAGTTTTCAAGAATCAGAATGTGCAATGTACGCGATATAGCACAGTGCAGGATACGTGCATACAGTGGACACGGTACGGATGCCCAAGGTGTGACGTCATAATCTCAACGCCCTTGCGGGGTACCGCTGAAGCCTGAAAATGGGGGCCCTTCTTTGAAAGGTGATAACTCCCGATCTAAAACAGATTTTGACAAGGGGTTTAGATATTCTGAATCAGTAAAGATTTTTCGTTGCAGTGTTATGAATTTTGTTGCAATTAAAAGCAGTTTTGACTCTCCAGTTGTCTACTTTAAGAGTGCACTGAGGAATGATTCCAGATACACATAATATCATTCACATTCAATGGTACTCACCTCCAGAGAGCAAAGAGGAATGAGCCTAAAAAGAAGTGTGATTGTCCATTGAACTTGAAGTTTCTTTTGCTGATCTGAGGAAAACAATCCTGCAAAATATAAATAATAATAAATATATGAGTAAATAAAAATAAAACAATTAAATATAACATTTGCTTTCAAATATTAGAGATTTATTTTCTAGTAGTATGAAATTTTGACCATTATTGACCATTGAATTAATGACCTTTGATTGCTAATAAATAGTATATCAATTAAGGTTTCAAATAAAATAATAAGTAAATGTTTTATTTAAAAAAATCAATTTCCAGGAAAATAACTCTTATGACACAAAAATAAAAGTAAAGTAGTAGAGTCCCTAATATAATTTTGATATAGATTATAATTCTGATGTGTACTGCATAAAATCCACAATGTGGAATGTATGCATACAGTAGGGATCAGGAGTTGGTCGAGCGGTAACGCTCATTGTCAACTCTCTGAATCAGCCTACAAACTGTTATGGAGCGGACCCTGGTTCGAAACCCAGTCACGTCTCTCGGATGGTGACGTTAAAGGTCGGTACCAGACGTAAATAATCATATCTGATTGATACACGTCTGCCAAAACCCAATACTCCTCCTCCTATGCATGCAGTTCTTCATCTTCCAGGGTACTTGATGTAATATGAATATAATACCTCCCCTGATGGAGCCAATGCCCTGACAGTGCAACAGAACTCATCATGTAGGGACATGTACTTCATTGTCAGCTCAGTCAGATGGGGTAGTGTGGACAGTCCTAATGCGAGATCTGCAGAGGCTGATGCTGAGACTTTAACAACGCATATAGTGAGAGACTGGACCTGAAAATAATAATTGTACAAAATAATGTTTATAACCAATATTGAGCATAGGATCTGAGCAAACTTATATGCAGTAATACAGGCTCCTTTCATGCCATATATTTATTTTTTTCACACATGTAGAGATTTTTTTTAATTTTTTTTTTATGGAATACAAATAAAATCAGTATAAAAGTAAAAAGTAATTGAGATAAGCAATTCATTGAAAACAACCAAAATAATCCTTGACAATTTCACTATGGTTTCTCATACCTAATTGTATCCCCTATTCATATAAAGGGCGTCCAAAAAAGAACTATACACTTTTGAAATGGCTGCGAAATAAAAAATATATGATTTTAGGTAATGAAATTTACATGTATGGAAAGCTCATTATCCCAACCTTCATATGACACCAAAAATTCCGAAAATAAGTCATGCATGAATGAGCAGCGTTCACTTTTGTAAAGGATATGGAAATTAGGGTGCGCAGGAATTGCCCTACCAATTTGTATGAGGAAAGTCATTTGGATCTTATGGTATTAAGGATGATATGCAGAATTACTGATCAATTATGATGAGTTGGGGTTTGCTAAGTGAAATTTGTGGAATTGGGGATTATAATTTCATGCATGAGTGAACAGAAATATGTACTTCCTATTATAGCATTGTAACTTTCCAAGTTGTATTCAGTGGTGTGTTAGTGGTAGTCAGGATGGGATGCACAGGACAGGTGAGATGCAGGGTAAGATTTTTGATCACTTTTGATGATCGTTTTCATGATTTTTTTTATTGTCTTAATGTCCAACATCAGTGACATTTTTTTTCAACAAACAGGTCCTGCATCGAAAGAGGAGGAGGACACGTTGAGCATTGAATGTACAGACTTTTATTTTAATTTTGCATTATCAGATTTTTTTTCTCCTTTTTGTTTTGTTACAGGATGGATGAAACAAGTTTAAAATCGAAAAGAACAAAATTCAACTGAAAATAAAGACTGACATGTTAATTTCACAAATATGTGTTACACTGTACCACATTCCTTTACAAAAGTTCAAATTGCTAAAATGACTGGATAGTTGGTTGGTTAATCAATTGAGTTGATTGATTTATCGGATTACAGTAAGACATGGTGAATGAAATAATTGTATGAAGGTGATGTAATGCTTGATTGATTAGTTGAAACATTTGGAGACTGGTACACTGTTGATGAAGTGATTGCTAGCTGGGTGTTGATAGTCTAATTTATGTGACTGATTGATTGATAGAATGATAGATTGTCATCAACCATCCCAATTTGGGTAAATGTGAGTAGACTGGGATGCGGGAAGGTAGTCAGGATATTTGGAGTAGAAACCATTGAATATGAATGGTCAAAAACATACCCATGCAAAAGAGAGAGAGAGAGATAGGTAGAGAGGGAGGGAGACAGGGAGAGAAAGAAAGAAGAGAGAGAGAGAGGGATGAAGACAAAGAGAGAGAGAGAGAGAGAGAGGGGAGAGAGAGAGAGAGGAAGGGAGAGAAAGGGAAGAGAGAGAGAGTTAACACTGAAGGACCTCACTAAATATACCCTGGAAAGTTACAATGCAACAATAGGAAATACATATTCCTGTTCACTCATGCATGACATTGTTATCCCCAATTTCACTTTGCAAACCCCAACTCATCATAATTGATCAGTAATTCTGCATATCATCCTCAATTCCATAAGCTCCAAATGACTTTCCTCATACAAATTGGTAGGGCAATTCCTGCGCACCCTAATTTCCATACCCTTTACAAAAGTGAACGCTGCTCATTCATGCATGACTTATTTTCGGACTTTTTGGTGTCATATGAAATTTGGGATAATGAGCTTTCCATACATGTAAATTTCATTACCTAAAATCATACATTTTTTATTTGGCAGCCATTTCAAAAGTGTATAGTTCTTTTTGGGACGCACTGTATACCTTCATTGATGGAGCCAGTTCCCTGAGAGTGGAACAGAACTCATCATGTAGGGTCATGCTTCTCATTTCCAGCTTAGTCAGATGGGGTAGTGTGCACAGTCCTAATGCCAAATCAGAGGCTGATGCTGAGACTTGAACTCTCTCCATACTGAGAGATTGGACCTGAAAAGAATAATTGCATGAAATATTGTGTTTATAACCAATAATAACCTTTCGGATATGAGCAAAATTATATGCAGTAATACACATAGATTTGTTTCATTCCATATTTATTTCAATGGAATATAAAGACAATATCCCTTCTTTCATACAAGACAGATATTATTTTTAAATTCAAAACAAACAAAATATATTGTACCAGATATTAGCCCAGATGAGCAATTCATTGAAAAAAAAGAGCAAAATTTAGCGTTTCATTAAAAAAAAAGCAAAATCTTCCCTAATAATTTCTGTTTGGTTTTTCATACCTAATTTGATCCCCTATTCATATATACCTTCATTGATGAAGCCAATGCCCTGAGAGTGGAACAGAACTCATCATGTAGGGGCATGCTTCTCATTTCCAGCTAAGTCAGATGGGGCAGTGTATGCAGTAATATGTTTATAAACAATAGTGAGCAATTGGATCTGAACACAATTATAAATTTTGCAGTAATAGGCCTACATGTGCATGCAGGTTTATGCAATGCCATAGAAAAAAAAATATCTGATCTGTTTTTGTACACAAGAAATTTAAATTTTTAAATTGAAAATGAACAAAAGGAGTATTAAAGTACTAAAGAATGACTCAGATGACCAATGCACTGAATACTGAAAAGCAAAACTGTCCCTAATAATTTCAATTCAATTTATCATGCATAATTGGTTTCTTATACCTAATTTGATCCCCTATTCATTTACCTTCATAGATGGAGCCAATCTCCTAAGAGTGGAACAGAACTCATCATGTAGGGTCATCTTATAAATTGTCAGCTCAGTCAGATGGGGCAGTGTGCACAGTGCTGATGCAAGATCAGCAAAGACTGGTGCTGACCCTTCAACACACCGCATAATGAGAGACTGGACCTGAAAAAAATAATGGTACAAACAAAATATGTTCACAACCTATACAGAGCAATTGGATCTGAGCAAACTTGTAATACATGCAGTCTTACTTTATGCCATATAATTATTTTTTTTCACTCAAGAAAGATTCATTTTTGTTAAACTGATAACAAATAAATTTGACAGGAAAGTACAAAGTAATTGAGATGAGAAATTAATTGAAAAAAGCAAAAAATTCTTAATGATTTTACAATCATGGTTTCTCATACCTACTTTAATCCCCTATTCATTCATACCTTCATTGACGGAGCCAATGCCCTGAGAGTGGAACAGAACCCATCATGCAGGGACATATGTTTCATTGTCAGCTTAGTCACATGGGGAAGTGTGCACAGTCCTGCTACAAGATCATCAGAGGCTGGTGATGACACATTAAGACCGTACATAGTGATAGATTGGACCTGAAAAGAATAATGGTACAAACAAAATATGTTTACAACCAATAGTGAGTATTTGGATCTAAGCAAACCTATATGCAGTAATACATGTAGGTTTATTACATGCCATAGTAAAACAATACGATCATCATTTTTACACAACAAAGATCAATTTTCTTAATTGAAAACAATCAGAAGCCATATTCAAGTACTAATCAATGTAACTCAGATGAGCAATTCATTGCAAAAAAAAAAGAGAGCAAAATTTAGCATTTCATTAAAAAAGGCAAAATCTTCCCTAACAATTTCCGTTTGGTTTTTCATACCTCATTTGATCCCCTATTCATATATACTTTCATTGATGAAGCCAATGCCCTGAGAGTGGAACGGAACTCATCATGTAGGGGCATGCTTCTCATTTCCAGCTTAGGAAGATGGGGCAGTGTATGAAGTAATATGTTTATAAAAAATAGTGAGCAATTGGATCTGAACACAATTATAAATTTTGCAGTAATACATGTAGGTCTACATGTGCATACAGGTTTATGCGATGCCATAGAAATTTTTTTTTTTTTTTTTTTTAGACAAGAAATTTTATATTTTTAAATTGAAAATGAACAAAAATAGTATTAACCCGTTGACGACGAAATTGTTTGGCCTGATGTCATTACCCCGAGACGAGATTAAAAAAGAGACGACCCTGTCTGCGAGTGCGGGCTCTGGTTAAATCGCTCATGCGTAGCCTGGTCGCACGCTGGTAATGGACCTTAGAAGTGAAGCTTGATTATTTTTTTTGTTAAATATGTATATTTTTTTCCATAATGTTTTTGGTGTCCTTAGTTCTCAATTGCCCCTTATCATTACATGATTGAATATTCTACATCGAGTCAAACTCGATGCTACTACATAAAAAAGATAATAGTATTGTTATCCCAAAATTATCCCAAGTCCTGATGCAAAATCATTTCCATGTGTTAGCTGTTAGCTAACACATTTCCATGTGTTAGCTGCCAGATCTCTGTTAAAAATTCTGATAGAGCTTTACAGTGTACAGGTTGTAAAAAATGGGTTCACACAAAATGTGTTCATATAAAAATAGAACTATACGATGATCCCAATCAGCATTTTTTGGATTGGAAATGCTCAAAGTGCCTTTTTGAATATTTGCCCTTCTATAATTTTGATTATGTTTATTCTAATGATACTGAAGACACTGCTGATAGCTCTGTATGTTCCTCGAAATCGGAAACGTCTATACAATTTAAATATCTTAATGATAAAGGTCTCAAATTTGTACATTTAAACATTCGTAGCCTTCTACGTAACTTAGATGAAATCAAATTATTTTTGCAGAGTAACCAGTACACATCATTGCTTTTAACGAAACCTTTTTGGATGAAACAATATTTGATAGTGAAGTAAGTATTGATATATTTCAATTAATTCGCAAAGATCGGAATAGACATGGAGGTGGAGTGGCAATTTATATCCATAACTCTTTAAGTTTTGAATTTATTGATTATAATGTAACTAATTCATTACAGATACTTCCGATCTTAGTTCGGCCAAAATTTTCTAATCAGATTATTTTTCTTAATTGGTATCGTCCTCCAAATTCTAACATTGAGTTATTTCAAGAATATGAAAATCTATTATCACATCTTGATCGTTTCAATCATTGTATTATAATTATGGGAGACACCAATTGCGACATTCTCAAAGTTCCCTTTTCGTCAGATACAAAGCGCCGAGACGAAATACACAACTTATATTCATTGCATAACATAAATACTAAAGAATATACTCGGGTTACATCAAGCTCTAAAACGCTTATTGACCATATGCTTACAAACACACCGGACAGAGTAAAAAGTCATGGGGTAATACATATGGGGATCAGTGATCATTCAATGAGTTACGTTATATGGAAATCAACACATGAAAGTTCGTCACGCACGATTAATTTCCGGAAATTGACTGGTATTGATCTGGATTCTTTCTCTGAAGACCTAAGTAAACAACCTTGGCACGAAATTCTTGAGAGTGAAAGTATCGATAAAGCCCTAGATAAATGGGAACATCTTCTAATGATGGTTGTTAACAAAAGTATGCCTCTTAGAAGTAAAAGAGTACGAAGTAAGAAATCGCCATGGATGAATTCAGATATTATTAAGTTGATACGGAAAGGGACATGTTGAAGAAAAAGGCCTGTAAGAATAAAAATGATATAAAGATGAAAGAGTATAGAAAATTAAGGAATATGATCACATTTCGAATCAGAAAAGAAAAGAAAAAATATTATTCTGAAAAAATTACAAAAATCAAAGAAAATTCGGGGAATATTTGGTCAGTTCTTAAGTCATTATTACCCAATAACAATATTAACTCTGTTTTTAAAAATAATAGAGAAAAATTAATTGAACAAAGCGAATGTTTTAATGATTATTTTGCAAATATTGGAAAAAGATTATCATCAAATATACCTGTCTCCCTTGAGCCTGTCTTAGGGGATACCTATTCTCAATCCTGCTTTTACTTCAAACCAGTGACCGAAGATGTTTTACATGAAATTAAGTTGTTAAAAAATAAACCCTCATGTGGCATTGATGGTATTTCCGCCCAAATAATAAAAATGTCTGCTCCAATTATACTTCCTTCGTTAACTTACTTAATAAACAAATCACTGCTGTTTCTAAAATATTTGAAAGACTTGTAGCAAATCAACTTAAATTTTACCTGAAGAAACATTCTATACTTTGTACTGAACAATCCGGTTTTAGAAAAAATCATTCCACTATGACATATATATATCTTTATTAAAAGTCACTGATGATTGGCTTAAAGCAATGGACGAACATCTTTATACGGGAGCAGTCTTTATAGATCTAAAAAAAGCTTTCGACACTGTAGATGTAAATAAAGTGTCTAATATTGGTGTTGCAAAATATGCTCTTTTATGGTTTGAGAGTTATCTTTTTAACCGAAAAATCTGTACATATATTGAATCTGTTTCTTCAAATATTTTGAATATTGATTATGGAATACCAAAGGGCTCAACCCTTGGACCAATTTTATTCATTATATATATCAATGATCTTGTTAAACAAATTAAATACTGTAAATTACATCTTTATGCAGATGACACTGTTATATATTTTTCTGGTAAAGAAATTAAGGATATTGAAAAGTATATAAATCTGGACTTGTGCAATATATATAATTGGTTGTGCCATAATAAGCTTAGTCTCAATGTAGATAAAACTGTATCCATGTTATTTGGAACTGGTGCTACATGTTATTCAAATGTCAATGTTTAAATGTGAATATGTCTAGTAAGCCTATTAAGCAGTGCAATATGGTAAAATATCTTGGAATGTATCTTGATCCAAAACTGAAATGGGATTTGCATATTACAGAACTCTGTAAAAAAAAATTAGCAAACTTGTTAATTTTTTGGCAGGACTCCGATATCATGTAACTGAAAGTAACTTAAAATTGGTGTACAATTCTATTTTACTCCCCCTTTACGATTATGTGGATGTGGTATACATGTACGACTCAGGAAGTAAAAAATACATAAATCAATTACAAAAATTACAAAATAGGGCAGGTCGTATTATTTTAAAGGTTAAACCGCTTCATTATACTTCTAATAAACAAATACATAACAGGCTTGAATGGATGTCTCTACAATCCAGAAGAAATTTGCATATTAACCCAATTGTTTTTAAATGTTTACATAATATGGCACCTTTGTATCTAACCGAATCTTTCCAATTGAAGAGTTTAGTGGAAGAAGTACTTAAGTCACATAATACTAGTTCTGAGATACAAGGGTTTGAATATTTCAAACTATCCTGCACATCACAAATTTTTGAATTTCAGATTCAAACTTTGTGGAGTTGATTTTTAAGGGAGGAGAAGCATACGTGGCAAATTTCAGCAATTTTATGCTTATCGATCTCCGATAATCATCAAGCCAGAAGTTGGACTTAGGTACTTCTTCCACTATAAACTATGGACTTAGGTACTTCTTCCACTAAAACCGTGGACTTAAGTACTTCTTCCACTAAAAATCATTAATTTAATGAAATGGGGGTTTGCCACTGTTTGGGCAATTCATTTCGTTGTTTTGTCCTTTTTAACAGAAACTAAATACAATCCTCTTGATTTCATATGGTTTGTGAGTAACATTTCTGAATGTATGTACCCTATATATAACGGGGGGGGGGGGGGGGGGGGGGGGGGGGGGGGGGGGGTTCAATACGCATTACAAGAATGGGGGCTCCTTTATAAATCCTGTGCGGTACCCGCCTGCATCTGCGCTGTCAGAACGACATTTATAAGAGCGGGCCATTTGCCCTTTTGTAGCACTTATATCTGAAACCTATAGGGTTATATATCCATGTGGGGTGGCAGTGGTATACATTTTAGGGCACTTTTTCCATTTTTTTGTGTTGACTAGGCGCAGGCCCCCTTTCCCCTGGATCCTGTGACTGTCTGAAACAATTACACAAAAAATCCTAAATGAGTTAAAGAAGAAAATTTCAATGAACATTTCATGGGGGATTGGAAAAAATGCCTACCTAGCCCATTAATTTTTTTGGGGGGACGGGGGGGGGGGGGGCTTTTTTTTTTTAAAGGGGGCGGGCACTTTCAGACCCCTTCGTATTCGCGCTAGGAAAATTCATCATTTGACTTAAAACTGACACATTGCAGTGAAAATTTGCATATATATTTATAATGATACCTTGACACATCCACAAGTTTAGTATTACTATTTTATTTAATTTTAGGGCCGAGGTGGGGGGGAGGAGGGTTGAAACTGATCCATTAGCTCCTTTCCACCTTGTTTCAGATTTCAAACGTCCATTTTTTGGGGGTCATAATAAACGTACATTCCTACCTTCTCAGAACACTCTGCCTATGAGGTTGCTCTTCCCCTCCCCACCGCCCCTGCCCATAAAATATAAAAAAAAAATTTTACCGCCACTAACTAAGCATGCCCTCCACGTTGTTGCTGCCAGCCAGATTTTAGTAAAACATCTTCTGGGGTTCTCCGAATACCTAACAATTGGCAGAGCTGCCACATCCCTCTTCCCTTAACAAAATCTTGTCCCAAGCTTGGGTGGACTTAGGTACTTCTCCACTAAAACTTTGGACTTAAGTACTTCTTCACACTAAAACTTACTTGGACTTAGGTACTTCTTCTACTATAAAAATCATGTTTTGAAAATGGGGGTTTCCTGTTTGGGGCACTTAGGATTTGAATTTTTCCAAAACTGACTCTTGCCACTCCAGTTTTTCTGATGGTGTATACATATGATATTATCAAATAAACTCATTTTGAAAAAATGTGTAATTAAGTACTTCTTCCACTAGACTCTTCAATTTTGCAACTATGTGTATAATCTCAGATCTAAAGGCAATGTTACTATTCCAAAACCCAATAGAATACTTGGCCGAAGGAATGTTTTTTATACCACAGAGGAATCAAAAAAATACAATATGAAATACCATCTAACATTAAATTGGCAAATATACTTCTATAGATTTTTGCTTTCACACCACATATGGCTCTGATCTTTAATGTGAAGAAGTTGCGTTTACCAGGGGGGAGGGGGGGGGGGGGGGGGGGGGGGGGGCGAGGGGGTAATAGGGTTCTACTGATATTCATGGTTTTTTAATTTATTTTAGCCGCTTTTATAGTATGTTTATTAATTGTTAGATTGTTCGCTTATTAGACTTTGTAGTATAATATATACAGTCAGTTTAAGTTTCTATGTTTTATGTTTTAACTGGACCAGAGGAATGACCAGTACGCATTTTAATTTTGTGCTGATCGGGCTACCAGCCATTTTCTATTGATAACCTATTCAATTAACCTTACTGTGTTATATTTCACTTGTATATATTATATTTGAATTATGGTTTTTATATATTGTTTGTTTTTATCTTGTGAATGGAAATAAATACAATCAATACAATACAAAGGCTTGGTGGCTTGAGACTTCAACACGCCAACAGGTGAGTGATTGGACCTGGAAATTAAATAAATTTGGTATGAATATATTTTTTGTTACTAACGATGGTCATATGCTTAATGAACTGTGATTCTATTGCCAACCTTATGCTCAAAAGGGTAGTGTTTGTTACGCTTTTTGACTATTTTTAGCATTAATTGTTCATATTTCTTCGCATAAGTAAGAACGTTTATGATAATAAATCATATGTATAGAATGATCTGATTAAAGCTATATTAACTATGCTTGCTTCCTCGTGGTTTCATTGTTTCTAGGTCATGTTTCTTAGGATGGAGTTAAACAATGGTTTACTAGTTGAGGACAGCAGGGATAGTGCGGAGCGGCAACTAGCTCGGAAGCCTGTACAAAGTCAATGGGAATTTATTACATTTTGTGGTTGATTTGGGGAAACTTGAATTTCTCTGCCAAATTTTGGCTTATGACTGTAAATTTGGTACCAAACTTAAGCTTATAAACTGCTTTATACCATAAAATCACTGAACAATAGGTTTAATGTCACAATAGTACCCAGGAAGACCCAACAATGATTATTTGACCTAAAAATGCAATGCCTCCTGTAGAAACTTTGCACCAAATTGAAGCTTATAAACTGCTTTATACCATCATATCACTTAAACAATATCTTTGATGGTGCAACAGCACTTGGCAGGACTTAACCCCCTCATAAATTTGAAAAAGTCTATATTTTCGGGACTAAATTTCAGATCTCTACATTTTTCAATTTAAAATTGTAAACCATAATGAATTATACCTCATTTGAAAGGTCTGAATATTCTCTATCATAATATAATAATATCATTACGGTAGCGACGCGATGAAGCAGCTTTGGCTAGCTTTCTGAAAATGCGCACGCATACGCGTCCAGTTATTGTTGAATTGTGATCGTAATTTAGAGTTGTATTTTATAATTTGAATAGAAAACAAAATAATAATTAATGTAAAACAATGATACTATAATATTCAATTATCAATATGTCTCTTATAATTTATAACTTATATATTGTGATTCGGAAAATTAAATCGTGATTAGTGTATGATAGTGTTGTACAAAACATAGCTGGTGTTGTTCGCAAGTGACGTCACAGTTTGCTCCAGCCCAGCAACATGGCGACCTCGCTTAGCGATGTCTAACCCAAGGTAACCCAACTTTGAGGGATGGTTCTCCTTCCTTGGAGATCAGATTTTGTGTGGTTTGATGGCTTATTTTGACTGTCATATATGAAAGATTTTACCATGGGGTTGTAGCTCTAGAGTTTCATTTTCCTTTAATCCATTTGAAAAAAAAACATCTTCTCTGAATGCACAGTAAATAATGTACATTGTAGGTTTATTTAATGCCATTTAAAAAATCTAAAGAATGATTCATTTTTTTTTAACTGAACAGGCCCTATCATCAAAATCGGTATGAAAGTACAAAGTAATTCAGATGAGAAATTTCATTGAAAAAAAAAGCACTTTGTCCCAAATAACTTCAATATCGTCTCCCCACGGCCAGCTAATTTGATCGCCTACTTATATATACCTTCATCGATGGAGCCAATGCCCTGAGAGTGGAACAGAACTTATCATGTATGGGAATGGCACCCATTGTCAGCTCAGTCAGATGGGTAGAGTGCACAGTGCTGATGCAAGATCAAAAGAGGCTGATTCTGAGACTTCAAAACCAATCATACTGAGAGATTTGACCTGAAAGAATTGTATGATAGTAATATGTTTATTTCTGCTTTTAATGAATTAATCATAAAATATTACAAAATTAAATCTGACACAGGAAATACACATCCAATATTTCCAGCAGTAACCTGTGAGCGGCTGGGTAGCTACTATACATCAGTATTGTGCTACACAAATGGCGGTATCGCGAGGACGGAAGTGGACTACTTACTTTAAATGAAACCAAATAGCTAAAATTAGATAATTGGATATCAAAGTGCATTTTTCGACTACATATCATGACCATGACATGCCCTTTATTATAATTGTGATGCATCCAAGCAAAAATGACTATTTTTGATGAATTTTTGCACCTGATATTCA
>CALNVZ010001721.1:19578444-19596560 GCA_940671915.1 Paracentrotus lividus
CATAGTGTGTTGTGTGCAGTCAACCGTACTTCCTCTGGGCAACCAGCCAATCAGAGGCTTCCACTCTGAGTTTCCGGTGCAACTTCTTGCGCTTTGGATCCATCAGAAAGCTATATATAGCCCTCTGATATCTATTTTGACTCATTCTCCTGAAGACGGTGAGAACATGCTCACCGAAACGTCGAGATTGGGTAGGTCCTTTTCAGGACCACTCATACCCTCAAGAAAGATTACTTGGTGTACCGTGAAACCTTCAACTTCTAATCGTTCTACCACCAGTGAAACCTTCAAAGATTATCAAGACACAAATGTACAAACATGCAGTGGATATTTATTATATTGGGTCATCCTTGATTCATGTACAAGATACAGCATGAGGAACACAGTTCATCTAAAGGTACAACATTTAGATCCAATGATATAATTATTTTTTTTTTTTCAATTAGTTCTATCAATATACTTATCCCAGTTTTCACACAACAGGGTCCAGATGATTTAAAGCTATCACCCCCAATGATTCCTGGGGTCAAATTTGAACCAAATGTTTACCCACTCAGAGTAATACTGGTAATATATGACCATGTTCCCGCTGAATAAGTAAACCAGTTTTTGCCAACTCAAAATTGACCAAGATATTTCCCAAAAATGTGGTTGCCAAGTTTGTCTAATTATTCAAAACAATCAAACATACAAATACCCAGAGAGGCTGTCATCATTTGTAAAAATTAATGAATGTTCCCCCTTTTCAATTCACACCTGTCAGTGATACAGATAAGGCAACCATCACATAGCTAGAAATTGCTTCCTGATCTTTCTTAAAGATAAGAACTGCACTATATACTATTTCTTACCATATCTATTCCAACAAAAGTGTAACCAGCTAGGGTGTGTGCTGTCATGTCTCTGTGTATTTTCAAGGTTGCATTATTTGGTAGAACCTTGTCCTTTATCAGAGTAGCTGCATTTGAGTCGTGACCTTCAAATGCTACATCTACAAGAAACTCTTCATTATCTCCATATTGAAATGTCCTTGAAAGATGGGTCAAGACATCAATTCCCACTGCTTGGCTTTCAGATGAAGTGAAATAAAGGAGATACCGAAATTCTTTCGCTCTGGGAACCACTATTTCAGTCATCAACCTCTGGTATTCATTGTTATCTGTTTCATAGAGGGAAGCGAGATGCATTCCAGCCATGAATTCCTGAAAGAGTTTGTGAGGAAAGAAAGCTGTAGACAGCGGATGTTCACGCCTTCCTTTACGCCTTCTTTGCCTTGAGATAATCCTGTTCTCCTGAGACAACACACCAACTCTACAAGCTGTTTGCATGGACAATGGACAGTGCTCAAACTCAGCTTCAGTGAAGACAAGGGTGTTACTCAACAAACCATCAAAGGCAAGACTAGCAATTGGCTTTAGAAGGTTGTCAATTTCATCAAGATGGTCATCTAGTGAGTCATCTATGCTACAAGACTGAGTGACCAATTTTTGCGCATAATGCTCTTTCAGGAAAAGAATCATTTCCTGGAAGATCTGAGAAAATGTTTGGAGTGATTTCATCACTTCTTGCCTTTTGTCATCAAACTCCTCACATAAGACAGAGCATAGCAACATAGATAGGATAGGAGCCATTATTTCCAGATATGACATCATTATTCACACAAATCGGCATCAGATTCATTTGCTTTCCATGACAGCAAGTGTTTTGAAATGTACATGTCAAAATTGTTCTTTGCTAAGCCCTCAACATAGATGGAAACAGGTACATCTTACAAGCTGTCATTCCTCTAATCTCTTGGCCTCAAGGCGTGTTTCCATGACCGCGGATCCGCTTCTAGCTTGTCAGATCGCAGAATTTCAACAGTCTCTATATCGTCGTCGCTTTTGGATGTACTTTTATTCTGGTCTGGGTTATCATTATTTCCCTGCTTAGACTGATACTTGGATGAATCAGTAGGGTATGATAAGTGTGACTGAAGCTCCGCTTTTTTGGACTGTGTAACATTTCCTTTGAATTCATCAAGCCCATCAAAGACAATGAAAACTTTGTCGGTATTTAAGCGCATGTATTCTGTCAGTTGGGTAGCTGTGGCAGGATTATTCTCTGAAAGATAAGATTTTGCTATCTTACCAATAGAACATTGCTCATATTCCCGTAGAGGGACGATGATAACCCATTTGTACTCTTGGAAGTACTTTCCATTGATCCAGTCCCAGGCAATCTTAGCACAGAAAGTTGTTTTCCCAGCTCCTGCTTCGCCCTGAACCAACAGACGTCTTGGGAACCTTCCATTGTAGCGGAGTTTCAGGAGGTCACTGTACTCTAGGAGACGCTTCTCTTCTCCATTCTCTGCTTCCAACCTAAGATGAGTGTACAAATCTTCAAATTGCACAAGGGAATCAGGATTGAGAGGGTCAGCTCTTATCTGACAAAGACTTGTGGTGTACGTGTCCTTAAAATCTTCTGCACATCTTTCAATCAGCTCGGGAGAAAGAGGTTGCTGGGTCTGTGAATCAGCAGTTAATGAAGGCTGAGCTAAAAGGCAAACAGATAAAACAGTAAAAAATCAGGTATGCATTTTGAAAGAGTTCAAAATCTTCTTGGTTTAGCTCCCAGTCTGAACATTAGGGACAAAGTTTTTTAACTAGCTTGAAATAGCTGGACATCTTGTTTCATGTCATGATTCATCCAATATACTATCTTTGTAAATTTTACTGGAGATTTTCTGTAGGCCTACATGTTTTGGTGAAGGTTTTACAGTTTTCATGCCACATACATGTACTCACCAGTGGTACTATATTACTAGTAATAATAATTATGTATGTGAATTTCTGTATAAGTGGTTGTTTTCACGAAATTCGCAAGTCCTTCTTCATGAGAATTTCCACTGCTACATCAGGCTATTTATAGTAATGGAAACCTCACAAAAATCGTGAAATTATCCAGTTGCTAATTTCTCAAACTAGTCCACAATCGTGAATATATTTTTATGCGGAAATATTGCCATCTTCAATAATATCTAATCATTCTTACGTGTAATATTTGATATAAGACTGCCATCAAGTAGATCCCCTGATAGTTCAGCTAAGCCACTCTCTTTGAGTTTCTCTGCAAGAAGAGCTCTAGTGTTTATCTTTTGGGGCTGATTGTCTCTCCATTTCATGAACACTCTCAAGAAAGCTTCACTGGTGCTATGGGAACGTTCCTTGATGGCTTGTAGCTGTGCATACAGAATCTCCAGATTAATTCCAAGCTTGGCATAGTAAGATGGGCTAATAAGCTCCGACAGCTCACTCAACTCTTTCTCACTGATAGTGCTACTGTAAATCAAAAGAAAACAACAAAAAGAAAAGACTTAAGTGATGCTATATAATGATAATATTTTACTTTCATGATTAAGAAACTTGTATCTTTGTGGGCGAATTGTGTTCAAAAATATCTAAAATGTAAACTATGTGTACTGGAAATATAATTAAAATGTGACAAGTATGAGGGAGAATTGAGTCCTCCCATTTAATCAAGCTACAAATTCACTGAAATTTTCAGAGATAAGTCATTCAATGAAGTCTATTACTAACTTCTTCTACTTTGCTTGTACTTTAAAGCAAGAGCGAATTGACCAACACTCCAATTGACTCCGTGTTATAAATAACTAGTCTATAACTATACCTTTTGAGGTAACTATTAAGATTGGAGTGACTAAAAAGCCTTTAATTTATTTGTATCAAGGTAAAATCTTTTGAGGGGAAAAGTACTTGTTTTACAACTTAACATTATCATTGGGGTATGAATGTATTGAGTAGTGAGTTAGTGTGTTATCATTCAATTTGGTCTGTAATGTAAGAATACACTGCTCAGAATGTTGCATTATGTGTTAGGAATCAGTGCAGAACTGAGTAGTTGAAGACTTGAGGTGGTGCTATACAAGGCTGCTAGTTCGTACTGGGTTTAAAGGGTGATTGTTCAAGCATATCTATCTTACAGAGCATATATTCCTGTTTCAGCAATGGATGTTGGAACAAAATATGGAATAGTCTAGGCCTACCTTGGAGATATATTTGGTCCTGGGTTGGTTTCTATGTCACCGGATCTCAACAGGAGAATTGTGGGCAGATAGAATTGACAGAGTTCACCCATGTTGTATGAGGTTCTGTAGAAACTCAATCCATTTGAATAGTACAGTGACCTCGGTATGAATGCTATGATGATATAAATAAGTGAAATGCTGTATTCATTACATGTTAACTGTTATATAAAAAACACTCTTTGGGGTATTATGACACAGACAATTTACAATCAAAAAAAACTCTGCCTCTATTGTTCGTGAAAGCAGCACTAAACTCTAACTAAGAGGTACTCACATTGCACTAGTGTATAGAGATTGATCCTAATGATATTTCTGGACTGAAGATCAGAAGCGTTGAGGATTGACTATCTCTGATTACTAGTATAAATCAAAGTTTTATAACTAGCAGCATGCCCTTAGCAGCACAGGGGCAGGGCACATAATTTCTATTTTATATGGTTTGCTTCAACATTATAGAAATTTGATCTCTGACGTTAAAAACAAACAAACAAATCAAATAAACACAACAAAAACAGATTTTACCCTACCCACGCCATTTTTTTTTTTTTTTTTGTTGTTGATAACCTATATAAATAAAGAGGGAATGTTTATGTTATCATATATTACAAATAAAAATAATTTCGACACCATGCCAACAGTCCACAAAGATGTTATTGTTACCTTTCCTTTCTTCTTCTCATCGTTCTCATATACATTACTGTAATTTCCCTTAATTTCGTCTTTATAAAAAAAAATAATAATCGGGCCTTCACTCCTCCAAAAAAAAAAATAACAAAAAAAAAAAAAAAAAGGTCACATTTCTGTCATAGGGGGTGTTTAATATTTTTTTTTAAATTTTTATTTATTATTTTATATCTACTTTTCGATCAATTTGGTGTCTCCTTCAGGTCAGTTTAGCGCCCCACTAAGGTAAATTTGGCGCCCCCTCATGTTATTAATAGTTCTACCTCTGTTTTCTTTTCCTTTCCGTATTTGGCCCCTATATAGTTTTGTTATCTTATATCAGTTTAATTGAAGACATTCATTTTCAGAAACGTATAATTAGATATGAACGCTTTATCAAAGTATTATCCTTCAAGCATGCCAATCAACCAAAATATCAAAAACACCCCTCCCCCCCCAAAAAAAAACGAATCCAGTTAGACTAAGAGGTATATATTACAATGTGCATAATATCTGCATGAATTAAATTGTGTAAGTGACATGTAAGCTATATATTTAATTGCTTCAAATTACATTTTTACTCGCTTGTTCTGGTCCATTGGCAGAACAATTTTCCCCTTAGTTTATTTGCTTTTCCCGTATAACGTAATATATATATATTCAATTTGAAATATCATAATTTGAGTGGTTTGGTTTAGTCTTTCTATTTCACGGCTGTTCTATACTCTTAATATTTTAACTTATTTCTCTAGCTCTCTCTCTCTCTCTCTCTCTCTTTCTCTCAATTCCTCCCCTCCACCTCCTCTATAACATTTTTTTTAAATTTATTTTTTTTAAATCCAAATTCATGACATCTGAATGGGTCGATGAAGTACTTGGAGCCCTAAATGAACTGTTAGTGGTAAACAATTCTGAGAGGTTCATGTTCTTTTGGGGCCATTGGTAGAACAATTTTCCATCATTTCCCCCCCCCCCTCATATAACGAATATTATATTCATTTTGAAATATTATTTGATTTTCGATCATTATTATGAAAATTATATCTATTTTAAAATATCATAATTTCAATGTTTTGGTTTCTTTTCAAATTATATTTATTTTGAAATGTCATAATTTTAATAATTTGGTTTCTCTTTTAATTTTCCGGCTACCTTACTGTTTTAGTTTATATATCTCTCTGCGCATCCTAACCACCTCCTCCATAACATGGATTTTATTATTATTATTTTTATATGACGCCCCTTTTTCTCTCACACTCGTTGGGTTTTTTGTTTATGACGCCTTTTTTTTTATTATTTCATTCCGACATTAAAAAAAAGAAGAAAAAAAAAATCGCCTTCAACCGACCCATTTTCAATTTTTAATTGCTGTTGTTGGTTAAAATATATAAACAAAAGATTATCCTTTTATCCTTTTCTCGTTCCATCCTCTTTCTATTCATAGTTTTTTTTTTGGATTTGGCTACTATATATCTTACTCACCCTATATCGGTTTAACAAATAAAAGACCCGAATCAAGTTAGACTGATTATCTCAATTTATGAGATAATTAGTTTATGATTTACCCCGTAACTGGTAACGTAATATAGGCCTAAAATCATTTTAACAAATTATAATTTTAGTGGTTTGATTTTTCTATCAATTTCCCGGCTGTGATCCCTTACTATTTTACTTTATACATCTCTCTCTCACTTCAATATAACATGTATGTTTTATTATTACTATTATTTTCTGTCTCTCTGTCTCTCTTTTTTTTTTCCTTTTTTTTTTTGTTGCTGTGATTAACTTTGTTTTTGCTTTCTTAAAGGCACCATAGATTATAGCGATCGATCGGCAGAAGTTCCGTCTATCCTATCTCATCGAAAATGGTGAGATTGCATCCAAACGGTCCTATTTTATGACTTCTGAATGTCACGTTGCACTGCTTTTTTTGTGAAGTGATTTGTTGAGCAAAGTGTTGAAACTAAAAAAACAACGATGGCGACAAACATTCATACCGAACCTCGATACCCAAAGAATATAGAGGAGGAAAGCTTAGATTTCACGCATTCATGCAGTACGGATACGATGGAAGCTGTGTGGGGTCTCGCTGCGCGCAACCCGCACAACACGCGAGAACGGGTACTACCCATTTTCGGGCAGTGGCCACTCTCCGTTTTCTTGTCCTTCGGCTTCGGCTTAACAAAAAAAGCAGTGCAACGTGACATTCAGAAGACATAAAATAAGACCGTTTGGATGCAATCTTGCCATTTGCGATGAGATAGGACTGGAATTTCTGCCGATCGATCGCTGTAATCTATGGTGTCTTTAAGAAAGCAAAAGCATAGTTAATCACAGCAACAAAAAAAAAAGCAATGAAATATACACGTTATAGAGAAGAGAGAGAGATATTTTTTTACTATATTAAAGTAAAAAAAAAAAAAATAAGGGAGGATGGACAGCCGGGAAATTGATAGAGAATTAAACCAAACCACTAACATTTTGATTTTTTTTAAAAATAGTTATAGGCCTATATTACGTAACCGGTTACTGTGTAAATCATAAACTAATTATCTCATATACCTCTCAGTCTAACTTAATTCGGGTATTTTTTTTTCTTCTTTTTTCCCCCTTCTTTTTTAAAGTATTTTATTGGGTTTTGTTTTTGATATTTCCGTTCAGGGATGGCTGCGCGCTTCAAGAATAATGTTTAGATAAAATATTTAATACCTGAGATGATAAATCCTGAAAAGGAATTTCTGCAATTATACCATATAAGGTGAGTAAAAAAAATAGTGGCAAAATCCGGAGAGGAAAAGGAAAACGAAAGTAAAACTATGAGTATAGAAAGAGGATGGAACGAGAAAAGGATAAAAGTAAGTGGTGACTGTATTTGAATAATTCGTTGATTAGCAGAGCCTGAAATGTGTGTTTTTTTGTTGTTGTTGTTGTTGTTTTGGTTTTTTTTGTGTGATGATTGATATTATTTCCGAATACAAAGTTAGCAAAATCTAGAAGGAACAGAAGTCTAATCGCATATATAAAGTATGTATAAGAAAGCAACTTGAATCGGAGGGGAAAGATAGAGAGAGAGAAAAGAAAGAGAGAGAGAGAGAGATGGGGAAAAGGAATAAACAATCTATGGCGGACGGTCGTCAAGGTATTGAAACATTTTTAAATGTAATATAACAACACGATATTCCTCTTTTTATTAATTATATTAAACAACAACAGTAAAAAAAAAAAAAAAAAAAAAAAAAAAAAACAAAAAAATGGGTCGGCTGAAATATTTTTTTATAGTTTGTTTGTTTCTTTTTTATTTTTTTTAAATGAAATTTAAAAAGGGCGTCATAAAAATATATACAACCCCAAAAAGAGAGAGTGAAGGAAAAAGGTGCGTCATATAAAATAAATAAAAAATCCATGCTTATGGAGGAGTGGTGAGGATGCTCAAAAAAGATATATAAACTAACAGTATAGGTAGCCGGAAAAATTAAAAGGAGAACCATATTATCAAAATTAAGATATTTCAAAATAGACATAATTTTCATTATGATCGAAAATAATCAATAGTCAAAATGAATATATATTTGTTATTAGAGGAAAAACTCAAATAATAAATGGAAATTGTTCGACCAATGGCCCCAAAAGGAACATAAGCCTCTCAGATTTGTTTACCAAGCTAACAGTTTAGTTAAGGCTTCAAGTAGTCCATCGACCAGTCAGATGCATTGAAAAATATAGTCATGACGAATTGTATTAAAATGACAAGATATTGTTATAGAGGAGGTGGAGAGGAGGGACGGAAGAGAGAGAGAGAGAGAGAGAAATAAAGTAAAATAGTAAGGAGTATAGGGACAGCCAGGAAATAGAAAGGACTAAATTTCAAATTCGAATGTAATATTATACGGGACAAAGCAAATAAATCACTAATGGCTTCCAGGTCACCCACAGACACGTACCTATAGATACGTTTGTGTTGTTTTTAATCTTTATTTCTTCTTCTATTCATCACTTCTTATGTAGTTCTTTGTTTTTACTGGCTATGAACGAAATTATCAATATTCCACTGCTGACTATGACGGGGTAGGCATCCGTGGGGGATCGGGCAAAAAAGAAAATAATTTGGACGCCAACTCAACGTAAGTGTCTGTGTGACGTATAGCACAAGGGGAAAATTGTTCTTCCATGGACCAGAACAAGCGAGCAAAAATTAACTTGAAGCATTAAATAGTCACATGTCACTTACCACATTTTAATTCATGCAAGATACATGTATCATGCACAATTGTATAAAATATACCCTCACCTCCCAGTCTAACTGGATTCTTTTCTTTTTTTTTTTTTTTTTGGGGGGGGTGTTTATGAATTTTGGTTTGATAGGCCACGTTTCAAGGATATGTTTGATAAAGCATTCAATATCTGATTATACGTTTCTGAAATAATGAATGTCTTCAATTAAACTGATATAAGATAATAAAAAATAACATGTATAGGAAATGAAAAGGAAAAGAAAAACAAAAGTAAAACGATGAGCAACATGCGCATATTTTGGGTGGGGGGCTTAAGGGGGCTCAAAATTTACCTTAGAGGGAAGCTAAACTGACCCGAAGGGGAAGCCAAAGTGATCGAAAAGCAAATATAAAATATAGAAATAAAAATAGAAATAAATTTAAAAAAAAAATAGAAATGGGAGGAAAGAATAAAAACCCAATGGACGGACTTAACTCAATCCCCTATGATTGGTATGCGACCTTCTTGGAGGCCGATATTTATCTTTTTAAAACAAATAAGGGGAAAGTATAGCGGAAAGATAGAGAAAGGGAAAGGTAATGAAATCTATGGTGGACTGCTGGCATGGTATCGAAACATTTTTATATGTAATTATAATAACATAACATTCCTTCTTTATTTTAATATACATTTTCAAAAAAGAAAAAAAAAATGGGCGTGGGTCGGATGAAAATCGTTTTTTTTTAAATGTTGGTATTAAATTTGTATAGGTAACAATCCAAATAAAATAGAATTATGTGCCTAACCCCTTGTGCTGCTACGGGCACTGCTGCTAGTATTATATATTTATATTGAATTATTAATTTAGGGTTCATAGTCTATTCCCGTTATGGAAACAAGCATGGATTAAAACAAATATAATTTTGTGGTTGGTCCATTTTATAAGGGTATTGGGTTACTCCTGGACAAAATCCTTTGATAATTTTGCCTGCAACAAATTGGACTTAAGTTTTGGTGTGCTCTTTATTCTTTAAAAGAATTTGGTTTTGAATATGGTGAAGAGGTTTACAGGAGAACATGTGCAGATCTACAAGAAATTTTTCGTATTTTCATACTGAGAAGGGTTTGGTCAGATGACGTTAACAAAAGTTTGCATTAAGATTCATTGTTTATATGGCCTTTATCTTTTTATGTTATTCTTCTACAATCAACATCAACATACCTTCAGCCCTGCAACTATATTAGTTTGATTTTGTAAATTAAAAAGAAACATAAAAAATTGCATTTGAAACTGAAAATTTCAACAGTTGTGCAAGGACCAAAATGGTTGAGCTATGCAAAAAGTCTCGTTGCTAATCAATGAAATTTGGAATTTGAATTTACTTTATTTTATTGCAAAATTGTAATTCAACATTTTCATTCACATTCATAATGGATTCAACAAAGGGCACAACACAAAAAGTCTAAAACTCTTAAATAACCAAGTGAACGACTGATCGATGACTTAATATTCTTTATTTTTGTCATGAAATGGCCATGGTCGATTTCAAGGTAGTTTCCATGGTGATGCTACAAGATGTGACAAGTTTTATGCCCATTTTAAAAAAAATTCAGAAAATATCTTTTGAAATAATAGTAAAAAAAAAACATAATCCATTCGGGTACATTAAAATACATGAAATAAGCCACTTTAGAGCCTTTCTCTGCTTGCCTTTAATATGTTTTCATTTTTTTCGTACTCCCAAAGTGTGTTGCTATGGAAACAGGATAACAAATATGAAATACAACTTTTTCCATTAAAACAGTTACATGGCCTCAGATAAATCATAGATATTGTGTTGAGACATACATTACATTCCCAGCCCAAAGTTACCATCTGTATGATTTGACTTGTTATAATAAAAAACTTGTCATTTCTTGATAAATTTTCCCTCATTCAATGAAATTACAATAGCTACGACCATATATATCTGCCATATTTGAAGATGAACATTTTATTTGGGCTGAATCTTTCAAGCAACCAACAAGAAATATTGACATAATTTTGTCTCTTGACAGTTTGATTATTGTTTGTAACTTATTTACACTACTTAAATTATACAATATGTTTTTTTTTAAATATAATTTCTACTAATCCCCTACTATGTTGCCATGGAAACAGGGTGGGTATCCTTTTATCCAACTCATTCAATTCTAAACATTTATATTTTGATGTCTCATGACCTAAGATAATAGATATTGCATTATGGGAGATACAATGAATTTCTTGCAAAACATTACCATTTGTATTATCAAAAGTGTGTAAGTGACAGCTATGGAAAAATGGTGGTTTTGGGGTGCAATTTTGATGACGTCGTTTGAGCATGTTCCCCCGGGTTAATTCTGGGTAAATTTTATGTGGGATATTGTCAGGACCTATACTTTTATAAAAACTACAAATTTGCTTGTTATTTGATAGTTGCCAGTTTGGCAATTTTTAAGCCACTTATTGGCCATCCTCTGCAGGCCTATGGCACTCAGGTCCGCTCATTGTGCTAACTTATTATTACCTCGCTATGCTAGACAACCTGAGGGCGCACATACATTATGTAGCATTTTAGGAATTTCTTCCTACCAGTACCCATTTACTTCACCTGGGTCGAGTGTGGCATGTTTGGTTAGTGTCTTTCCAAAGGACACTTTTGAAGTGGCAGTGCTAGGATTCGAACCGCCGACCTTTTGATCGACAGTTCGCGACTTTTCCACTAGACCACAACACATCTGCATTCTATAAAACATGAATTTTTATGACATAAAGAAATAAACATTCATTCAAACGAACAGTAATAAGTGGATTTATTCTTAGGTTATTGGAAGAATTCCAAATGGATGCAATCATCATGTGATTTAGTTTATGATTAATTTAGGTTTATCAAGTTTATCGCACTGTATTTTCTTACACCCTGGTAACCAAGCTCTATGTTGAAAAGATATGAGATGTTGTTGAAAAAATTATGATTTGCATTGGACCTTTGGACATATTTAGTGTCTAAAATTATATTGCGAGGGGCATAAAGTAAGCACAAGATTAAGCAAATATTCGAGCCAACATATCTCCTATCTCAAGTCGTTTCTCCTTGCAGGGATGCCAGTTGGTTTTATCCCTTGCGCCTGAAAAAGCTCAACAATTTTAAAACCCCATTTATGCTGTTCAATATAAAGCCTGAAGAAGCTTAATATGGGAAGGTGCCAAGGCCTGAAATTTGGCAATAGTCAGAAAACTTGCATTTCTGCTCCTTGGCAAGAGTGGTTCCCTCATGGAAAGTAAATGTACCTGCTGTAAATGACACACCATTATAAAATAACTAATCTTTGCTGTTGCTCTAAAACAAAAATAATTATTTAAAATCAATGGGATGTATTAAAAATTATTTGTCACATATGTAGAGAGGTAGATCATCAAAAGCTCTGCTCATTCCAATGGGTGATCAGAGGTTGTGGTATTTCAGGGGACTTATAAAGTCATCAGAGGTAAAAGTGTTGCTGGTTTAGGTCAATTTTCTGTATTGTTACTCTGCAGCCTGTAAGAATTTTTTTTTCTAAGTCCCCCATTCCACTAAGCAGAGACCCTAGAAAAATAACTGAAAGACTGAAAATTGGACATGTTTTTAGTTTCCAAGATCCATGACAATTGCTGTCTGAGTGAAACTCCAAAAACAACTTTATGATCCCTGATGTACCTTGGAGATAGCTGAAAGTTATACTGAGAGATCAACAAGACTAGACTATTGAGAGATCACTAAAAGATCCTGTGTTGTACTGCCAGAGATCTTTGGAAGATCTATTAAGATCTCTGACGGACTAACCAAGACAGCAGTCTTACAGTGATCTCTGCAACAAAATTGAGAGACTGTCAAAAGATCATGGAAACACTACTAAGACCATTAAAGTTCATTGAAAGACCATTAAATGATCGAGAAAGTTTCAAGGTCTTACAGAGGTCTTGTGTTTTAGATTATTTCATATGATTAGGAAAAAGATGGATATGTAGGAAACCCAAGAGTTTGAATTACCATTGATCAGCACTTACACTGTCCGTCATAAAGGTGGAATATTTTTTTGCCGCTATAGCGACATGATTTGGCTCTGACTTTAATTTCTTTAATATGTTTGTCCCTGCTTTTACCTTTTGGGACCCTGGCTATATTTTGGACATTCTCGCAACCGTTCACATGGATCTTTTTCCAAAAAAGTTTTTTCCACCCCCGTGATGCCCATTTTTGTCATTTTTTCTCATTTTGGGCCCCTTTTTGTTTCCCCGGCCGATCAAGCCCCCCTCAGTCCTACCCCCAGGAAACGCGACTGAAGTCTACTGTTTTATATTGTTCTTTAAGTCAAATCTATATTTCTGGGGACAGGCTAAGGTCTCTTGTCTAGGGGAGGGGTTGAATTAAAAAACGAGATTGGTGAAAATTCGGAATATTTTATTCCATCTGAATGCTGAAAACAAAAGAAATGAAAAACCACCTTTAACCCTTAAATATCATCATTTTCCCCTTCAATTTTATTTAGCCTTGATGACAAGGCTGTAAATAGTCATCATTGATAATATTTTATTTTGATTGAGGTTTGGTTGAGATTTTACAATACAATTTAGGGAAGATAGAAATTTCCATGGTGTAAAAATGAATAAAATGAATGTTGAACCCCAATCAAAATAAATTTTGACCCCTCCCCTAGACAAAAGAGTCGAGCCTGTAACCATAAATCTAGATTTAATTTAAAGAACAATAACAAATTTCCAACTCAGACTTGTTTCTTTGGGGTAGGACAAAAGGGGCCTTGGTGGGTTGCGTGAACAAAAAAGGGCCCCCAAAATAAGAAAAAATGACAATATGGCCATGTTCTGGGGGTGACAAAAAGTTTTGAAGAAAAATCCCCGGGAAAGGTTGAGGGAACGTCTAAGATATACCCGGGATCCCACAAAGTGAAAGCGGTGAACAACACATTCAATAAATTAATAACGGAGCAACATAATGTCGTTTGAGCCAGAAAAAAATATTCCACCTTTATGATGAACAGTGTATTTTCAAAATTTTCTGAATTTTTATTTTTAAATCATGTGTCTATGGAGAGTCACTTACAGGCTTGTAACTCTGAAAAATAAATAACATTATGTACTCAATATGAATAGAGGTGGGCTATATAGAGATGTAAAAAGGCTCATATTTTAGAACCAAGTTTGTGATCACTATTTTAAGCAGCTCGTAGACTTGATCGATATACCACAAATTTCAAGAAAATTGTGTGAAAATTTAGACAGTGCAGGCCGAAAAATGCTTTCGAGGGGGCGTGCCAAAAACTTCTGAGTCATCATTTTTCAAAATTTGAAAAAGCTGTATTTCTTTTTTTCTTAAAAAGTCTATGAACATGATTCTGGTGTCTGTTTATATGTTTATCAGCCAGATAAATCCAATAGCAAAATTGCAAATAGTGGTGAAGAAAGTACTGAAAAGGAGGAATTATAGTTTTAACCCTTCAATTACTGGTGGGGTCTCTGAGGGCACCCCTACACAAATTAGGTTTCTCAATTAAAACCGCCAAGTTTTCAGTAATGTCGTTTAATGTCCCTTTTTCTTTAGTCTTACGGGTCTTTTGACACCAAGTTCATGGAAATCGGACGTTCCACGATAGATTACTTTTGTGGCCAAAGGTAAAAAACCAAAATTTGAGATTTTTTACATTTTGTGTAAAAAACAAATTTGGCAACGTAATGTTTCCTATTTTACTCTATAAATCACAGGGAATCATTCTTTAGACTGGTTCTAATATTCATTGAGAATTTAAATTGATTGAGATAATGATTTCAAGTATCAGAAATTCTACAGCTATAATAATTCCTATGTATTTCATTGTTTTATGAATTTCTTATGTATTCTATTGTTTTTATTCTAACATACTATGTTTTCCATTGTTTTAGGAATTTTAATACTTCAGGCCTTCATTTAGTTTCATTCTCAATGAACAAAAATGAATAAAAGCAGTTTAAAGAATGATTTAAAGACCACTGAAAACAACCCTCAAAGACCAACCAAGACAGCAGTCTTTCAGTGATCTCTACAAAAAAAAAAAATATGAGAGACTGTTGATAGATCATGGAAACACAACCAAGACATTTGAAAGTACTTTAAAAGATCAAGCAATTTTCATGATCTTTCAGCAGTCTGGTCTTGCTCCCAATGGAATCAGGTTTTTAACAATTTCACAAGATTAGAAAAAAATACAATACTATTAATGGACATGTAGGAAATCTAAAGGTTTTGTAATCACCAGCACTTATTTTCACAATTTTCTCAATTCTTACTTTTAAATCATGAATCTACATAAAAGTAATTACAGGCATGTAACTGAAAAATAATTACATTCCGTACTAAAGTGATCTTTTATGCACCAAATGAAAACATATTAACTATGATGAATTTACATATAGGGGAGACCGGGGATGGAAGTTACACGGGTCATCAGTTGTTACAATTCTCAGTGTGCTATTAAAGTTGGTACAAGAGAGTTCATGCTAACTGGCATCTATATACAGCGTACACATAGCTGTGATGAACTGCCGGTCGTGATATATGAGGTTTCTCCGTTGTTTTATTAAAATTTAAATCAACAAAAACCATTTTTTTTACAGTTCCAAGTGAATTTTTGACAAAAATTAAAATTTGCAATAGTTCTTACACCTGAAGGCACATGATAATAGTCTGGTATTGTGAATATAGTACATGTATGTCACTAATATACCCCTGAGCCATGCCTTGTAATTCTGCCTAATGGCTTTTCTACAGTTAAATCACCCATGGGGTAGGTTGTTACAACGGGGTCATCCCACAAGACCGACACCCACGAGACCGACGGCCCACAAGTCCGACACTAGACCAAAAAATCCTATTCGACCGACGCCAGCAAATAAAGACCCATTAGACCGACACTAGATCAAACAGGTCCACGAGACCGACACCACAATACATGTAATATGACCCACGAGACAGAAAATTCGCGAATAAGGCCCACGACACCGACGGTAAAGCAAAACAGCCCACGAGACCGACGTTACATGAAGTATAGCCACGAGTCAGACGTTTCTTCAATTAGGCCCATGAAAACGAAACAAGCGAATATCCAGGGGTATCTTCGTTCACGAGGCCATGCCCCACCCCCCCCCCCCAAAAAAAAAAAAAAAAAAAAAAAAAAAAAAAAAACGCTTGAAAATGCATCATTTTCAATTTGATATAAAAAAATAGGCTCCAATATGATTTATTTTTCCTAGCTCGCTATTTGCGCTCGCATATCAAACATTCATAAAGAAATGATAAAGCACACACACACACACACACACACACACACAAATAAGTAAATAAAATACAAGGTCTTCATAGAATTTTTTACATCGTAAAACATCTTAGCTTAATTGATTAGGTCTACAATTTATTTTCCTCTTCTTCTTTTTCACAAACCTCTGTCAACGTGGGGGAGGGGGAGGGGGGGGGGGGTAATGAAAAACTTCCTGAAATAGTTGGTACAAAAATTGAGCCCCCCCCCCCTCCTGAAAATCTTCCAAAGCCTATGGATTGTTCGAACCTGCCGTTGGTCACCTGCTTCCTTAGTTCTTTTATTTCATTATCTCTCTGTTGCCCTTCCACCTATTTATTTATTTTTTTTCGACTTCTCGACCCTTGCGAAGTCTCTCTCTCTCCCTCTTCCACCCCTTTCTTGCCTTTTAGACGTCCCTTTTCTGACTCGTGGGTATACTTCATGTAATGTCGGTCTCGTGGGCTGTTTTGCTCTACCGTCGGTGTCGTGGGCCTTATTTGCGAATTTTCTGTCTCGTGGGTCATATCATTGTAGTGTCGGTCTCGTGGGCCTGTTTGATCTAGTGTCGGTCTAGTTGGCTGTCGGTCTCGTGGGCCTAAATTGTTTATAGTCGATCTCGTTGGCCTATTTACTTTACTGTCGGACTCGTGGGTCGTCGGTTTAGTGGGCCGTCGGTCTCGTGGGTGTCGGTCTTGAAGGCTGTACCCGTTACAACAACCTAGATACCCCATGTCGATGTAACAACCTACCCCAATTACATTACACATGTAAAGTAATTTTGTTTCAATTTTCAGGTGTTAATATTTTGATATTTCTATTATTACTTTAGTCTATTCTAGAGCTCTACTTGATCTACTGTTAACGATACCAAGAAACTGGAAACTTGAAAAAAAAAGCATGGTATAAGAGATTTACACATTGTAACAAATTACCCCGTATGTTTACGATGAGTCAAAAAAAAAACTTTACACCTTGAAATGTGTCAATAAAAAGAAAACCAATTTATAAACCCCAAATTATTATATATATTCTGAAAGAGTAACTCCTCCCGCATCTTCTGCTACCATTTTTGTGTGGTATGTCTTAACGCTTGGATGAACACGGCGCATTGTTTGCGAACATGTCAATTTCGAATTGTGCCAGAATGGAAGTAAAATCAAAACAACAGAAAGCTAGAAAAAAGCAGCTTCATCCTGATTAAAATAGCATAACTTTTTAACGAAATTGTCTTCCGCTTAATAACTTGGCAGGGGTGTTGTTACACGTATTGACTACATTTTGTATGAAAATTAGATTGACTCGTGAAGTAATGCACGAATGAGTACACATTAAAGAGTAAATTGCCACTGACAGAACTTTGCTATTTCTCATCCGATTTTGATGAAATTTTCAGTGTTGTGCTTTTTCGATTTTACTCTATTTTTCTAACAATGCAAACTCCAGCCCGGATGAGTCCTTTAATGCAGTCCCGGGGGCAGACCCCAATTATATGCTCGTAAAGTCGTAAAAGCTTTTGAATTCGTAACGGCTACGGAAGCCGTGCGCTGAGTGTAGAGCAAAAATCGTCCAAAATTCACCTGCTTATATCTCTCTTTCTTGATCACCAAAGTTCATGATACTCTCAAGAACTTAAAGAATGATAATATAAGCACCATATAAATATCATTGAAAATGGTTGGTATTTTTGGAAAATCGGGTATATTTCTGTTTTTCGAGAGGGGTTTCATTTTTTCCCGACACAAGTCTGGGACGAAATGAAAACGAAAACAAAGACATGATACTGTACAGTACACATCAGTCCTCA
>CALNVZ010001721.1:19596585-19623892 GCA_940671915.1 Paracentrotus lividus
GACTACAAAACTTCCTCGTGGAATTTTGACTTTGACCCCTTTGACCTTTGACCTTGACTTTTACCTTATATTGTAAATTGGCTACAAAATGCTACTCTTCACCATTTTTCATCCGATTTCGATTCCGCTTGCTTATGTGATAGCACTAGGTGAGGACTACAAAACTTCTTCACAGAATTTTGACTTTTGACCCCTTTGACCTTTGACCTTGATTTTTGACCTATATTATTAATTGGCTAAAAATGCTACTCCTTCGCCATTTTTCATCCGATTTCGATTCCGTTTGCCTTATGTGATAGCACTAATCGTGATATAATGGGATATTTTACATTATCGGCGGGGACATATATTGCGCATCGCGTAATTTACTAATCACTTTTTTAAAACTAAATTAAGGAGATGTTGTGTTACATGCCCATCATCTCTTGGTAAGGGAAAGATGCACGGTCACTATGGATACACATCATTAGTTAGAGAATGTCATATTTTATTTGCTGGTAACCTAGGTGTATAATGATCCCCACCCGACCGTGGTGATATTCCTTTTCAACCACATTCTCCTTGATAATGTAACAACTTTTTTAAATCAAGACTTGGTGCAAGCGATATTCAATAATATTACAGAGGGTACGTATGATTGGTAAAGTGTTTTAGAATTGGCAGATTGGCATTAATATGTACCCCATCTCGTGCAGGCTGCAACATGAATAATCTATAATTCATCATAATTTAGCTACAGTCTATTTGATACTTAAAAAATTCAAATGCGGTCAGTCACTATGCTCAATTTTTGATTACATGTAAGAAATTGATAACCTATACAAACAAATTCTAACATGTCTACATGCAATATGGATGCGTTTCAAGTGTGTGAGAATGGACAGGGAAGCAGGTACTACTTTGTACATATGTGAAGTGGATAGCATCTTAAAGTTACTCTTTATATATTTCTAACTTTTCTAGAAAAAATGATGATGAATTATGAACT
Organism: Paracentrotus lividus; assembly: GCA_940671915.1. Lineage (NCBI taxonomy): Eukaryota > Metazoa > Echinodermata > Echinoidea > Camarodonta > Echinidae > Paracentrotus > Paracentrotus lividus. The sequence continues at coordinate 19,597,574 of CALNVZ010001721.1, forward strand.
TGATTACTCTGCTTAACAACCGATCAAATCCAGATTCACATCAGGCAACCACCGATGACAAAGTTACATTGAATGGCAAGTTTTATGCAAAAGGATGTTCCATCTTTGATGAACTAATTTGATCCATATTTGGTACAAAAAAAAAGAATTTTCTCACAAGTTCATGAATTAAGCGCAACTATATTAACACAACTTGCGTTTATGGATCCAGCCATGCTGGATATTCGGGGGGGGGGGGGGATGGGGGAATACTTTTGGGCCCTAACTCAAAGTATAATTGCTCCAAACACACTTCAAATCACACCAGACACCCTTTGTCCTCTCATTTTTTCTCATACACACAAAATGCCCGTTTCATTCCTAGCACTTGGGGATGTTCTGTTGATTTTATGAGTTGTTGATTGTTTCCTTTTATTAATTTTGAACTTTGAATATGACATGACAACACAGAATTTGAAGACCTTTTGTTTTTTGTTATGATCCTCCTGCGATTCATTTAAGCATGAAACCTGAATGTAAAAGTTCTCATTAAAGTGTCATGAAAGCAGATTTTTTTTTCTATTAAGTTTGTTTTGTTTTTATTTTCCTTTTGGTGCTGCATGAATAACTAGGCCTATGATTGTTATTTTACTTATTTTATCCATATAAGACCTGAAAGAAATCAATACATTATAACCACCATGGGGTGTTTCCCCAAGTCGTTTGTAAAGTGACCCATGACTTTACTAACAACTGGAATCGTTCTTGGATGCCATACTAATCACATGCTTGATCGTTAATTATCATAAGAACTGATCACCAGTCGTTCTTAAAGTCATTCGTAACTTAAGAAGACTTGATGAAACACCACCCAGGTTTCCTCTCTCACAACATAAAAACTAATTCAGGCAACCAAGAATAATAAAATTTATACATGAGACTGTTGAAACTATGTATTTTAGAGTTGCCTGCAAAAGCAGAACATAAGTTTTTTTCTTTTTGTTTCTTTTTTATATTTTGACTTTCTAGGTGACATGGTGGTTAAACTTGGGAACCCTCTGGTAGAGGAAAAAATTCTATTATGTGGAAGAGCAAGGTAGACAGAAATTTTTTAATCAACATTAAACAACTATGTTTATCACTGAAGATGTAAATTGTTAAATGGAAAATTTATTCCATCTAATATTGTTTTTAAAGGAATCATCCTCCCCCCCCCCCCTCTGCCCAATGACCATAATTTGGAAAACATGGTTCATTTTACACTATTGAGAAAAAAATTGTTGAAATTTGCCCATTATAACCATGTAGAAAACAAATCACTTTATACTCCTGGCTCTACATATGGTATTTTGGGTGTCTGTGAGTTGAGCCCTGGAAGGGGAGGGATTGGGAATTCATATTGCATTCCACTTGAAATATTGGGGCAATTTTTAGAAAACACATACTGTTAGCAATGACATTGGGTTTAATGTGTGCATAGTTTTTTGTCTATGTGGACAAACAAGCTCCTTGCCTAATATGATTTAAAACTTCTGATCTCTGATTTGACTTAGCAGAACTATTGATGATCCACCTCTCTGGCACATGTGAAAAATAATTAAAATTCTTCCCTTTTCTTTGAGATGATTTTTTTAAAGAGCAACAAAGAAGATTACAGTACAAATATTATACACTGTTAAAGTATGTGTCATGTGTCGCGCAAGTACTTGTCCATGGGAACACAATAGAATTTTCTCTTGTTAAGTAGAAACAAATTGAGATATACATGTAACATCTTAGCTTGAATGTGTGCCTGATTTTTTGTTTACTTGAATAAAAACAATAAAACTTTAGACACTAAATGTTCAAAGGTCAAAAACAATCATATTTTTGAATAACATCCCTTACCATTACCGTGCAGAGCTTGGGTGTAAAGGTACAATAAATTTACAGAGTAAAAACTTGATAGCCGTAATGTCAATCATAAACTAAAATCAAATGATAACTGCATGCATTTTGAATTATTCCAATAACACAACATGAACCATTTTCTGTTTGATTAAGCCATAAATAATACATGTACATATATCGTAGTTAAAGCTGGTGTATAGTTTCAGGAGAAGGAAAAATTAATTTTGATTCGCACTAAGATAAATTAAGAAAGATTGGATCCAAGAACTATAATAAAGCAAATTATAGTACTTGAAATCTTGTTTTAGTGTCTTTATTTCATAATATAAGGATAAAAAAGATAAGTCGGGGACCCTTCGCAGGTTAGCGCTGAAGTGGAAAACCAATGGGGATTCTCTTGTGTGGTTGTTACACACAGATCGTTCGCCCTAATTCACGCCGTAACCTTCGGCGTGCGAATCTCTCAGCAGAGGTCTAAAACGGCAGTTAATCACGCTTCATTTAAACAAATTCAATGAAATTCATCAGAAATAATGAAAGGAATGTCACAAGATCTCTCCACACATCTTTTAGTTCAATGTGGACAAATGTAACTACATTTGATCGGTTTTGTGCCAATTTCTTTTTTGCTACCAAAACTAAACACCACGTTTAATATGTTTTCATTTGGTGCATACAAATCCCTTACACGCCTGTAATTGAGTTTTATGTAGAAAATTGTGGAAATAATTGCTGATGGTAACAAGACAATTAGAACTTTTTGAATTCCTACACAGTATGTCCTTTTAATATTGTATTTTTAATTTTTAATCTTCTATTTTAAATCTTCTAATAAAAGAACCCATTTTATTGGGAGGAAGAAATTTGAAAGAAACTTTGAAACTCGATCTTTTACAGGTCTCTCAATGAACTTTCGATTGGCTAGTAATGTTCCCTTGATCTGTCAACGGTCTTTCAGAGTTCTTTCAGTGGTCTTGGTCAGTCTTTCAAAGATCTCTGGCAGTACGACACAGGATATTTAGTGATCTCTCAATAGTTCTTCTTGGTCTCTCAGTTAATTTCAGCCTCTAACACAAGCGTAGACACATATCAATTTCTTTTGTTACTAGGGGATGATCTACATTGTATTCATTATCCACAAGTAACAAAGAAGTGCCTCCAGCTCTATGCTTGTGGTCTCCAAATTACCAATGGAGTCTTGCTAGAAAAGTTTTTTTTTGTTTATCATTGGTTTTCCACAGTTTTTTTTCTGAGCCATTTCAGTGAGACAGCAAATAACATCGTGGATCTTGGGAAACAGAGCACCTTGGCCAATTCCAGTCTTTCAGTGGCCTTTCAAGGGTGTCTGCTCAGTGGGATGGGGCCTAATTAGGAAGGTTTTTTAAACTTTTTATGGCTGCATTGAGACAATACGCAAAATTGACCAAACAAGCCATTGATTTGGAAGTACAGACCTGCAGTACCTATCAACACATCACTGGAATCCTATTATAAATGACTTCTGATCTCTGTTTGGACTGAGCAGAATTACTGATGATCCATCTCTCTTCATTTACGGGAAAAAAATTAGTTTAGATACTTTCCATTGATTTTAGTTTTTTTAAAGAGCAATAGCTAATATTACAATACAGATATACAATGTTACAACTGTGATCACATTAGTACTTTTCCATTGCGGGGAAGCCACTGTACCGGTATATCAGATAATTATCAGAAAACATCTAGGCTTGAATGTGTGCTTATAATTCTTATGTTGAATTTTGGACACTTAATGTGTTCAAAGGTCTAATGCAAATAAATTTTAAATCATAATCTTATCATTAGCATCCAGGGCTTGGGTGTCAAGGTACAAGAAGTTTACAGGTGATAACCGAAATTAATCATAAACTAAATGAAATGATAACGACATGCATTTGGAATTATTCCAATAAACACAATGAGCCAATTTTCTGTTGAATAAAAGTGTTTTATTTTTTTTTTTGAAGTCATTAAATTGGATAGGGGAGACCGGGATGGACGTTACAAATTCACATTTTGGGCCAGATAATTCTAATGAAAGTACTCACACACTCCCATTTTGGTCTGTAGTTAGCCTATTTGTTGGCTAAAACCTGACGCACATAAAACTTGAAAACATTTAAACACTAATTAACTATGGCTTAATTAAAGGAGGACTCCGGGCTGAAATGAAAAACATTTGTAAAATTAAGTAAAATTCATCAAGCACAACACAGAAAATTCATCAAAATTGGATGAAAAATAACAAAGTTATGCATTTTTTAGGTATTGACTTTTTTTGGTAAAACAGTTCTTGGCAATTGTCTCATTGTCTCATTTGAATATTTGAATATTCAAATGAGCAAACTGATGATGTCACAGTCCCCCTACTTCTTTGTGTGTTTTATTATATGAAATCCTATTTATCTCATTTTTTCATATATTGCGTATACAGAAAATCTGTCCCACATACTGAAATAAGTAAAAGCACCTGTGACCTTGAACATTCCACAAGGTAATTTCCTGTTTTTATGTCCTTGGGGCGGAAAATCTTGATAATTAGTATTTCGTACAATAACATACAAAGAAAGTAGGGGGACTGAGACATCACCAATTTGCCAATTTGAAGAACTGTTTCCTAAAAAATTCAAAACCTAAGAAAATTCATAACTTTGCTATTTCTCATCCGATTTTGATGAAATTTTCAGTGTTGTGCTTTTTCGATTTTACTCTATTTTTCTAACAATGCAAACTCCAGCCCGGATGAGTCCTTTAATGCAGTCCCGGGGCAGACCCCAATTATATGCTCGTAAAGTCGTAAAAGCTTTTGAATTCGTAAGGCTACGGAAGCCGTGCGCTGAGTGTAGAGCAAAAATCGTCCAAATTCACCTGTTATATCTCTCTTTCTTGATCACCAAAGTTCATGATACTCTCAGAGAACTTAAAGAATGATAATATTAAGCACCATATCAATATCATTGAAAATGGTTGTGTATTTTTGGAAAATACGGTATATTTCTGTTTTTCGAGAGGGGTTTCATTTTTTTCCCGACACAAGTCTGGGACGAAATGAAAACGAAAACAAAGACATGATACTGTACAGTACACATCAGTCTCACTTCCTGCGCATTTTGGTGTTTGGGCAATCAGTAGTTTTGTCTAAATCTTCCTTCAAATGTTGAGTATTTCGCTGGAAAAACGCTGGAAACTGCATCTATCAACGACAAACCGCTCTTTTGCGCATGCGCATTTCCGCACCTCACTTCCGGGTTTGCCGAAAAACACTCGCCAATATCCATGAGAAACCTGCTGCGATGACCCTACTGCAAGTTTTAAGGACAGTAAACCACTATATTTTGTTATAATCCTCAATTATTTTCCATGAATTAGTTCTATATTTGACATTTGTAATTTTCATTGCTCGATTTCAACGTTTTCTTGCCATTGACGGCTGGGGAGAGAGCGGAATATTTTTTCGTGGGGCTATACTATATAGCGGTCAAAATATGCCTACATCACGAACCACAGTGCGTGGGACCACAATGTAACTTGATGGAGGGTTTTTTTGAATTGACTTTGATACGGATTTTTCCGACATAACCGTGGGACAACATATTATGAAAAGATATTTCGTACAGTATTTCGATATGTATGCTTTGTATCATATCAAAGTTTCGTTCTTGGGCAATTTCAAGAAAGGTGAAAAATAATCAACTTTTTTACCGATTTCTGGGGTTTTTCGGGGTGCTCCCGAAAAGGCCTATTTTTCACAATTTATATCTGATTTCAACCATATTAACATCATGAGAGGTTAAAATGACTCTTTATTGTTAAATAGTCGTTGGATTTGTTTCATTTGGTGGTTTTAAAGGCGAGATATCGCAGTTCGCCCTAGACAAATTGTAGCGGTTTTCCGTGCAAAACTTGTTTTCTTTATGCAAAATTAGGCAGACCCGGCGATAGTTTCTCGGAGTTAATTGGGGTGTAACCCCGAGACTGAATGAAGACATTTTTTTTTGTAACAACTTACCCCATTATCGGGGAAAGTTGTTACACCATACGGGGTAAATTGTTACTATACCAAGTGAGTAAAAAAAAACTTAACACCTACAAAATGTCAACAAACAGAAAACCAAATTATAAACCCCGAATTATTTTACATATTCTGAAAGAGTAACTCCTCCCGCATCTTCTGGTAACATTTTTGTGTGGTATGAACACGACGCATGTTTGCGAACATGTCAATTTCGAATTGTGCCAGAATGGGAGTAAATCAAAACAACAAAAAAGCTAGGAAAAAGCAGCTTCATCCTGATTAAAATAGCATAACTTTTTAACGAAAATGTCTTCCGCTTAATAACTTGGCAAGGGTTTGTTACACATATTCACTACATTTTGTATGAAAATGAGATAGATCTGTAGAGTCAGGCATGAGTGAGCCCACGCCAAAGACAAAGTAACCACTTTTCAAAAGTATTAAAGGCCTTTTTTGTCTGTTATGAATTTTCTTAGGTTTTGAATTTTTTAGGAAACAGTTCTTCAAATTGGCAAATTGGTGATGTCTCAGTCCCCCTACTTTCTTTGTATGTTATTGTACGAAATACTAATTATCAAGATTTTCCGCCCCAAGGACATAAAAACAGGAATTAATCCTTGTGGAATGTTCAAGGTCACAGGTGCTTTTACTTATTTCAGTATGTGGGACAGATTTTCTGTATACGCAATATATGAAAAAATGAGATAAATAGGATTTCATATAATAAAACACACAAGAAGTAGGGGGACTGTGACATCATCAGTTTGCTCATTTGAATATTCAAATATTCAAATGAGACAATGAGACAATTGCCAAGAACTGTTTTACCAAAAAAAAGTCAATACCTAAAAAATGCATAACTTTGTTATTTTTCATCCAATTTTGATGAATTTTTCTGTGTTGTGCTTGATGAATTTTACTTAATTTTACAAATGTTTTTCATTTCAGCCCGGAGTCCTCCTTTAATTAAGCCATAGTTAATTAGTGTTTAAATGTTTTCAAGTTTTATGTGCGTCAGGTTTTAGCCAACATAATAGGCTAACTACAGACCCAAAATGGAGTGTGTGAGTACTTTCATTAGAATTATCTGGCCCAAAATGTGAATTTTGTAACGTCCATCCCCGGTCTCCCCTATCCAATTTAATGACTCAATAAAAAAAAATAAAACACTTTTATTCAACAGAAAATTGGCTCATTGTGTTTATTGGAATAATTCCAAATGCATGTCGTTATCATTTCATTTAGTTTATGATTAATTTCGGTTATCACTCTGTAAACTTCTTGTACCTTGACACCCAAGCCCTGGATGCTAATGATAAGATTATGATTTTAAAAAATTATTTGCATTAGACCTTTGAACACATTAAGTGTCCAAAATTCAACATAAGAATTATAAGCACACATTCAAGCCTAGATGTTTTCTGATAATTATCTGATATTACCGGTACAGTGGCTTCCCCGGCAATGGAAAAGTACTAATGTGATACACAGTTGTAACATTGTATATCTGTATTGTAATATTAGCTATTGCTCTTTAAAAAAACTAAAATCAATGGAAAGTATCTAAACTAATTTTTTTCCCGTAAATGAAGAGAGATGGATCATCAGTAATTCTGCTCAGTCCAAACAGAGATCAGAAGTCATTTATAATAGGATTCCAGTGATGTGTTTGATAGGTACTGCAGGTCTGTACTTCCAAATCAATGGCTTGTTTGGTCAATTTTGCGTATTGTCTCAATGCAGCCCATAAAAAAGTTTAAAAAACCTTCCTAATTAGGCCCCCATCCCACTGAGCAGACACCCTTGAAAGGCCACTGAAAGACTGGAATTGGCCAAGGTGCTCTGTTTCCCAAGATCCACGATGTTATTTGCTGTCTCACTGAAATGGCTCAGAAAAAAAACTGTGGAAAACCAATGATAAACAAAAAAAAAACTTTTCTAGCAAGACTCCATTGGTAATTTGGAGACCACAAGCATAGAGCTGGAGGCACTTCTTTTGTTACTTGTGGATAATGAATACAATGTAGATCATCCCCTAGTAACAAAAGAAATTGATATGTGTCTACGCTTGTGTTAGAGGCTGAAATTAACTGAGAGACCAAGAAGACTATTGAGAGATCACTAAAATATCCTGTGTCGTACTGCCAGAGATCTTTGAAAGACTGACCAAGACCACTGAAAGAATCTTGAAAGACCGTTGACAGATCAAGGGAACATTACTAAGCCAATCGAAAGTTCATTGAGAGACCTGTAAAAGATCGAGTTTCAAAGTTTCTTTCAAATTTCTTCCTCCCAATAAAATGGGGTTCTTTTATTAGAAGATTTAAAATAGAAAGATTAAAAATTAAAAATACAATATAAAAGGACATACTGTGTAGGAATTCAAAAAGTTCTAATTGTCTTGTTACCATCAGCAATTATTTCCACAATTTTCTACATAAAACTCAATTACAGGCGTGTAAGGGATTTGTATGCACCAAATGAAAACATATTAAACGTGGTGTTTAGTTTTGGTAGCAAAAAAGAAATTGGCACAAAACCGATCAAATGTAGTTACATTGTTGTCCACATTGAACTAAAAGATATGTGTGAGAGATCTTTGTGACATTCCTTTCATTATTTCTGATGAATTTCATTGAATTTGTTTAAATGAAGCGTGATTAACTGCCGTTTTAGACCTCTGCTGAGAGATTCGCACGCCGAAGGTTACGGCGTGAATTAGGGCGAACGATCTGTGTGTAACAACCACACAAGAGAATCCCATTGGTTTTCCACTCAGCGCTAACTGCGAAGGGTCCCCGACTTATCTTTTTATCCTTATATTATGAAATAAAGACACTAAAACAAGATTTCAAGTACTATAATTTGCTTTATTATAGTTCTTGGATCCAATCTTTCTTAATTTATCTTAGTGCGAATCAAAATTAATTTTTCCTTCTCCTGAAACTATACACCAGCTTTAACTACGATATATGTACATGTATTATATTTATGGCTTAATCAAACAGAAAATGGGTTCATTGTGGTTATTGGAATAATTCAAAATGCATGCAGTTATCATTTGATTTTAGTTTATGATTGACATTACGGCTATCAAGTTTATTACTCTGTAAATTTATTGTACCTTTACACCCAAGCTCTGCACGGTAATGGTAAGGGATGTTATTCAAAAATATGATTTGTATTTGACCTTTGAACATTTAGTGTCTAAAGTTGTATTGTTTTTTATTCAAGTAAACAAAAAATCAGGCACACATTCAAGCTAAGATGTTACATGTATATCTCAATTTGTTTCTACTTAACAAGAGAAAATTCTATTGGTTTCCCATGGACAAGTACTTGCGCGACACATGACACATACTTTAACAGTGTATAATATTTGTACTGTAATCTTCTTTGTTGCTCTTTAAAAAAATCATCTCAAAGAAAAGGGAAGAATTTTAATTAATTTTTCACATGTGCAGAGAGGTGGATCATCAATAGTTCTGCTAAGTCAAATCAGAGATCAGAAGTTTTAAATCATATTAGGCAAGGAGCTTGTTTGTCCACATAGACAAAAAACTATGCACACATTAAACCCAATGTCATTGCTAACAGTATGTGTTTTCTAAAAATTGCCCCAATATTTCAAGTGGAATGCAATATGAATTCCCAATCCCTCCCCCTTCCAGGGCTCAACTCACAGACACCCAAAATACCATATGTAGAGCCAGGAGTATAAAGTGATTGTTTTCTACATGGTTATAATGGGCAAAGTTTCAACAATTTTTTTCTCAATAGTGTAAAATGAACCATGTTTTCCAAATTATGGTCATTGGGCAGAGGGGGGGGGGGGGGGGGGGGGGGGGGAGGATGATTCCTTTAAAAACAATATTAGATGGAATAAATTTTCCATTTAACAATTTACATCTTCAGTGATAAACATAGTTGTTTAATGTTGATTAAAAAATTTCTGTCTACCTTGCTCTTCCACATAATAGTAAATTTTTTCCTCTACCAGAGGGTTCCCAAGTTTTAACCACCATGTCACCTAGAAAGTCAAAATATAAAAAAGAAACAAAAAGAAAAAAAACTTATGTTCTGCTTTTGCAGGCAACTCTAAAATACATAGTTTCAACAGTCTCATGTATAAATTTTATTATCTCTTGGTTGCCTGAATTAGTTTTTATGTTGTGAGAGGAGGAAACCTGGGTGGTGTTTCATCAAGTCTTCTTAAGTTACGAATGACTTTAAGAACGACTGGTGATCAGTTCTTATGATAATTAAACGATCAAGCATGTGATTAGTATGGCATCCAAGAACGTATTCCAGTTGTTAGTAAAGTCATGGGTCACTTTACAAACGACTTGGTGAAACACCCCCATGGTGGTTATAATGTATTGATTTCTTTCAGGTCTTATATGGATAAATAAGTAAAAAAAATAAAACAATCATAGGCCTAGTTATTCATGCAGCACCAAAAGGAAAAATAAAACAAACAAAAACTTAATAGAAAAAAAAATCTGCTTTCATGACACTTTAATGAGAACTTTTACATTCAGGTTTCATGCTTAAATGAATCGCAGGAGGATCATAAACAAAAAAACAAAAGGTCTTCAAATTCTGTGTTGTCATGTCATATTCAAAGTTCAAAATTAATAAAAGGAAACAATCAAACAACTCATTAAAATCACAGAACATCCCCAAGTGCTAGGAATGAAACGGGCATTTTGTGTGTATGAGAAAAAATGAGAGGACAAAGGGTGTCTGGTGTGATTTGAAGTGTGTTTGGAGCAATTATACTTTTGAGTTAGGGCCCCAAAGTATTCCCCCATCCCCCCCCCCCCCGATATCCAGCATGGCTGGATCCAATAAACGGCAAGTTGTGTTAAATATTAGTTGCGCTTAATTCATGAACTTGTGAGAAAATTCTTTTTTTTTGTACCAAATATGGATCAAATTAGTTTCATCAAAGATGGAACATCCTTTTGCATAAAACTTGCCATTCAATGTAACTTTGTCATCGGTGGTTGCCTGATGTGAATCTTGGATTTGATCGGTTGTTAAGCAGAGTAATCAAGTTCATAATTCATCATTTTTTTCTAGAAAAGTTAGAAATATATAAAGAGTAACTTTAAGATGCTATCCACTTCACATATGTACAAAGTAGTACCTGCTCTCCTGTCCATTCTCACACACTTGAAACGCATCCATATTGCATGTAGACATGTTAGAATTTGTTTGTATAGGTTATCAATTTCTTACATGTAATCAAAAATTGAGCATAGTGACTGACCGCATTTGAATTTTTTAAGTATCAAATAGACTGTAGCTAAATTATGATGAATTATAGATTATTCATGTTGCAGCCTGCTACGAGATGGGGGTACATATTAATGCCAAATCTGCCAATTCTAAAACACTTTACCAATCATACGTACCCTTCTGTAATATTATTGAATATTCGCTTGCACCAAGTCTTGATTTTAAAAAGTTGTTACATTATCAAGGAGAATGTGGTTGAAAAGGAATATCACCACGGTCGGGTGGGGATCATTATACACCTAGGTTACCAGCAATAAAATATGACATTCTCTAACTAATGATGTGTATCCATAGTGACCGTGCATCTTTCCCTTACCAGAGATGAGTGGGCATGTACACAACATCTCCTTAATTTAGTTTTAAAAAAGTGGATTAGTAAATTACGCGATGCGCAATATATGTCCCCGCCGATAATGTAAAATTCCCATTATATCACGATTAGTGCTATCACAATAAGGCAAACGGAATCGAAATCGGATGAAAAATGGCGAAGGAGTAGCATTTTTTAGCCAATTAATAATATAGGTCAAAAATCAAGGTCAAAGGTCAAAGGTCAAAAGTCAAAATTCTGTGAAGAAGTTTTGTAGTCCTCACCTAGTGCTATCACATAAAGCAAGCGGAATCGAAATCGGATGAAAAATGGTGAAGGAGTAGCATTTTGTAGCCAATTTACAATATAAGTAAAAGTCAAGGTCAAAGGTCAAAGGGGTCAAAAGTCAAAAATTCCACGAGGAAGTTTTGTAGTCCTCACCTAGTGCTATCACATAATGCAAACGGAATCGAAATCGGATGAAAAATGGCGAAGGAGTAGCATTTTTAGCCAATTAACAATATAGGTCAAAAATCAAGGTCAAAGGTCAAAGGGGTCAAAAGTCAAAATTCCGTGGAGAAGTTTTGTAGTCCTCACCTAGTGCTATCACATAAAGCAAACAAATTGAAATCGGATGAAAAATGGCGAAGGAGTAGCATTTGTAGCCATTAACATTATAGGTCAAAAATCAGGGTCAAAGGTCAAAGGTCAAAATTCTGTGAAGAAATTTTGTAGCTATCACCTAGTGCTATCATATAAAGCAAACGAATCGAAATCGGATTAAAAAATGGCGAAGGAGTAGCAAATTTAAGATTTTGATCACATACGGACGCACGGACGGACGACGGATGGACGGACGGACGATGGACGGACACACACACACACGTACGGAGCCCGTTTCATAGTCCCCTGCTCGAACTCGTTCGGCGGGGACAATTAATTTAGAACACTAGCGTAGTTCCGCTCGAGCTTCTACGTGACTGTAGCATTATGGATTTATACCAGTAATAAAAGTCCTTGTCAAGGAGCATGTGGTGGTTGTAAAGGAATAACATCACCTGGGTGGGTAGAGATCACCAGCAATAGAAGATGACATTCTCTAGCTACTGACGTGTATCCATAGGATCGTGCATCTTCCCCCACAAGTTGATGTGTGCGTATCTCTATGTTACATGTAATCAAATCAATCTGGCCAGGGGAGAAGGAACATCTCCTGTGTGTGTCTATCTAAGAAACAGATTTTATTTTACATTTTTTGTCACATCCTGGCTACTGATGAAAAAACGCAGAAGACAAACCTTTTATATCAGATTACATAGCCCTTTGCCTGTATATTATACAAATATACAATGACAATCGAGGATCTGGTAAAACTATTCGCATCGAAGGAACATCACATAGTACTATTCTCTCGAGGGCCATCCCCGAGAGAGAATAGTACTATGTGATGTTCCCGAGTGCGAATAGTTTTAATCTGTTCTGAGAATGAGTCATTGTATATTTGTTTATATCCTTCCACCTCTTTAATTTTTTTCATGAACAAAATTATATAGTCTATGCTTACCTTTCTTCTGGATCCAATAAGTACAAGTACTTACAAAGCGCCCGTTTTTGTTCGAGCACCGACGAAAAATCTTGCGAGCGCTGAATCGAGTGATTTGATGTCGATCTCATCACAACTCACACCATCAATTTGTGAACAAAATTCACGGATAATAGTACAGCTACTTAATTGTTTCTGAGTATTAACGCTGTCAGTCGAGTTCATGAAATCCACAATTTCCTCGTCATTACTCGCTGAAATCTTCCGTTATTACCATCAATCTGGCAACTAGTGGAGGCAGCCATTTTGTCTGTTTACAAAACAAAATCAGCTGTTGCGCCACCTGGTCAGTGCATTCAGCTTCAGCTCGCCGAAGTTTCCCGTGGCATGCGCGCATGCAGTGGAGAATTCAGGTAAAAGCAGCAGAGTAGCACCGCCTCGCACGTGCGCAACTCGTGAATAGGGTGGGGGGGGGGGTCGGAAAACGTATAGTCCAGTTTTTCCTAGGGAAAAAATGTACTATGCGTGACGTCATGAAGAAAACGAACTATTTCTCGAGAAACGTTTTTCTTAGTTAAACTATTCTTTTTCTCCTTGTGTACACTCTCAATGCAAACAATCTTAGATAAGGGATATAATATATGTTATTATGCCAAATTTTGGTTTCTTCAGGAGCAGGAAATTTGTATGATTTTTTAAGTTTGGAATTTTTGATCACGATAGAGAGCCTACTGCAATATTTTCAAAGTCACCTTTCCATGTTAAATTACTGTCATTGAACAACAGTTCATTAAATCAAGCATGCCTCAACCTTTACTTTCTCACAATAAGCGAGCTATTTATAAGGATAAAAGAAAGCAGTTGAGCTTAATACTTCAGGTAATAAAACGTACACCAAAAAATGGAAGTAAATGAAACAAATTGTCCATTTCATGGGGATGGAGGCAGTTTTCTTGTCGTCCCACTGTAACTAAATCCATGAACATATATTCACAAACCTAGGTTTTAATCAAACCTGGTACTGTACATAAGAGCTTATTTTGAAAGGGTGGGTAGTTAAGCCCCCCCCCCCCCAAAAAAAAGTGTACACTAGCCTGGTTCTGTGTACTCATATTTGCATTTTTTTCCCTTTTTACTTTCATTGCGCACATTTCCCCCCTCCCCCCCCCCCAAATCCAAAACAACCCTTACGAAAACGGAATACAAAAATTTTAGACGAACCAAGAAATATCCAAACGAAAAAATAAAAAAACCCAATCAAATGCATTTGGGTTTACAATTCAGTGAGATATACCCTACATGTAGACTCTCTCTATACATGTATATAAAACTGCGTAAATTTGCTTCATTCAGTTGGGTTCGATACTTAGTGAGATACCCCCTTTATACAGTATTATTATTATTATAATGAAATAAACTTTTATTCAACAGAAAATAGATTCTTTGTGGTTATTGGAATATATCCAAATACATGCAATTATCAAAGAAGTGATTTAGTTTATAATTAGTTAAGGGTTATCGAGTTTATCGCTCTGTAACTTCTTAAACCCTGGTAACATGCCCCATGCTGATGAAAAGATACATGTATGAGATGTTCATCATAAATTATAGTTTGCATTAGACCTTGGATATATTAAGCATCTAAAAACATATCACGCGAGCGGCGTGTTTCTACTAAACAAAAATTTCTGCACTAATTTAAACCAAGAATATAATCTCCTATCGCAAGTCATTTCTCTTTGACAAGTGAAAATTCCAGTGGTTTCCCCATAGACAAATACTTGCACACTGCACATGACATTAACTTAAAGATAATCTAGAGTAGTAGTCATGAAGAAATAAATCAAAACATTCTTGTTCATACCAGAATATCAAGCATAGGAAATAAATACTACACACCAAAGGAATTTACAGAAAATTGCGTATTTGTGGGGAAAGAGCAAAATAAGCATAATTTCTGTAATTAGACGGCCCGTCCGAGCACATGCGTGATTAACACGGCCACATGGAATGTCTACGGGTATATCATGTGCACGCAATTCGCATCGGATCTGTGTGTGTATGTTGTGCCGTGACTTGTGGCGACTCACTTTGACGGACTGTTTCGATGTTTTTTCAACATTTCTTCTGAAATCATTATCAAAACGTGAATATAATCTTGTGTAGGCATATGTATATGTTAATGGAACAATGTAAGGGAAATATCTTACAGATTTATCTCAAATTATTTTGGCTGTAAGAACTAAAGTTTGGCTTTAACATTGTATAACATCTGTAACTGCAATTTTCGCTGAATTGCTCTTTAAAAAAGTTACTTTTAAAAGCATAGTAATTTAGCATAATTATGCTTCAAAAAGATTCTGCAATCAATTTTGACCAAAAAACAAAGAAAAAACAAAAGGTCGAAAAACAAAGAAATACAAAAGAAATTTGTAAAACAATAAAGACATAAGAAAATGATTTTAACACGGAATGGTTTTTCAAGTACAATTGTTAAGAATGCTACAAAGAATATTTAGACCAAGTTTTAGCATTCTAGGAGCTTTATTTATTAAATTAGAGCAACAAAATTAATGACTTAATGAAAATAAAATAACTTTTATTTCAGAGAAAATTGGTTCATCATGGTTATTGGAATATGCACGCAATCATTACGTGATTTAGTTTATGATAAATTTAGTTTTATCAAGGTTATTGCTCTGTAAACTTCTTGTTCATTGACACGGCAAGCACTGGACGCTAATGATAAGACATGGAAATGAAAATGTGTTCATCATGGTTATTGGAATATGCACGCAATCATTACGTGATTTAGTTTATGATTAATTTAGGTTTATAAAGGTTATCGCTCTGTAAACTTCTTGTTCATTGACACGGCAAGCCCTGGAAGCTAATGATAAGACATGGAAATGAAAATGTGTTCATCATGGTTATTGGAATATGCACGCAATCATTACGTGATTTAGTTTATGACTAATTTAGGTTTATAAAGGTTACCGCTCTGTAAACTTCTTGTTCATTGACACGGCAAGCATTGGACGCTAATGACAAGACATGGGATATTCTTTAAAAATTTATGATTAGAGACCTGTGGACATATCAAGTATTTGAAATTGGATCAGGCAAGGGGCAGGTTTTTTTTGTAGTTTTTATTTAATTTCAAACAAAAAAAATAATTTCTCCTTGGCAAGAGGGTTCAGTGATTCACACAATAACATTAAAAACGTCTAATATTCTATCTTGCTCTTAAAATCAGTGAAAAGTATCTGAACTCTTTTTTCCCCCAATATGTTCAGAGAGGTGACTCTTCAATAATTCTGCTCTGTCCAAACAGAGATCAGAAGTCATTCATAATGAGATTTCAAGAGACCTTTTTGAGTTGGGTAAAACTGCACTTCCAAACCAAACTAATTAACGTTGGTTTAATTAGATCAATTTTTCTGACTGCAACCCATAAAAAAAGTTAAAAACCTCACTAAGGCCCTCATTCCACCCAGCAGAGGCCCTTTAAAGACCAATGAATGACTGAAAATAGGCTGGGTGGTCAGTTTCCAAGATACATGACATTTGCTGTCTCATTGGAACGGCTAAAAAAAAAAACTTTTACCACTAGAAGGTCAAAAACAACTTTTCTAGCAAGATTCCTGTAGTACCTTGGAGACCACTGGCACCTTTTTTTTAATGAATAGATCACCCCCCCCCCCTCCCCATAACAAAAGAAATTAAAGAGTGTCTATGCCCGTGTTGAAAACAGCTGAAATTTAGGCTACTGTGAGACCAAGAAGACTATTGAGAGATCACTGAGAAATCCTGTGTCGTACTGCCAGAGATCTTTGAAAGATCAATCAAGATCGCTGAAAAACTAACAAAGACCACTAAAAAGACCAACCAAGACAAAAAGATGTAGGAAAGCCATAAGTTTGAATTGTCTCATTACTATCAGTAGTTATTTTCACAATTTTCAAAAATCATTTTCTAAATTGATCTTTTATGCACCAAATGAAAACATTTTTACTGTAATGAATGTACATGTATACATTTTAATGACTTAACATAATAAACTTTTATTCAACAGAAAATGGGTTCATTGTGGTTATTGGAATAATTCCAAATGCATGCATTTATCATTTGATTTAGTTTATGATTAATTTAGGTTTATCAAGGTTACCGCTCTGTAAACTTCTTGTACATTGATACCCAAGGTCTGGATGCTAATGATAAGATATGGGATATTATTCATAAACTATGATATACATTAGACCTTTGTCATATTAAATTGAAAATATAACATGCTGATGCAAAAGGCATGTTTTCTCGAAGTGAAAAAAAAAATATGTAGACATTAAAATCCATGTCATTATCATTTAAGTGTTTGTTTAAAAATGAATGCTCTCAATATTTCCAGTGGAGGGCAGTGTGGATGTCCAACACCCTCCCATCCCAGGGCTCCACTCATGGACCCCCGAAAAACCAAGCAGGTTTAATACAGAGCCTACAGTATAACATTTATTTTCTAGATGATTCTAATCAGCAAAGTTTCAATAAATTATTTCTCGCTCAGTTGTTATGCTATCCCTTTTGCAAGCATAAAATGCATGTTTTCCAGATTATGGGTGGGGGGGGGGTTGAGTGCGGGTAGGATGATTCCATCTATCAATGGACAAGGTTCCTTAAAAAATATCAAATGGAATAAAAAAAAAATTTGAACAATTAAAAATACACCTTCCTAGTCATTAGCATTGCTTTCTAATGTCATTCAAAATTATCTCTCTTTTCCCTCCCTCACAATGGAAAATGTTTCCTCTACAAGAGGGTCCCCAAGTTTTAACCATATAAAAAAAGAGAAAAGAAAAAAGTGAAAACTGCTGTTGCAGGCAGCTCTAAAGTACAAAGTTTCAACAGTCCACGTCTAATTTTATCACTTGGTTTATACCTGAATCAGTTTTCATGTTGCGAGAGGATGAAACATGGTGGTTATAATGTATTGATTTCTTTCAGGTCTTAAATGGATAAATAAATATCACAAATAAAACAATTATAGGTCTATTCATTTCTTGGGCACAAAAAGGAAAAATGAAACAAAACAAAAATTTAATCGAAAAAAATTCTGCTTTCGTGACACGTCAATTAAATGAATCAACTGAGGATCATTAACAAAAAACAAAAGGTCTTCAAATTCTGTGTTGTCAGGTCATATTCATAGTTCAAAATTAATAAAAGGAAACAATCAAACAACTCATCAAAATCACAGAACATCCCCAATTAATAGGAATGAAACAGGCATCTTATGTGTAAGAAAAAAATAAGAGGACAAGGGGTGTGTCTAGTGCGATTTGAAGTGTTTTTGGAGCAATAATACTTTTGAGTTAGGGCCCCCAAAGTGTATTCCTCCATTTCTCCCCCCCCCCCCGCCCCCCCCCCAATATCCAGCATGTCTGGACCCAATAAAACGAAAGGTTGTGTTAAATATTAGTTGCGCTTAATTCATGAACTTGTGAGAAAATTCAACTTTTTGTACCAAATATGGATCAAATTAGTTTCATCAAAGAAGGAACATCCTATGCATAAAACTTGCCATTCAAGGTAACTTTGTCATCAGTGGTTTCCTGTTGTGAATCTTGGATTTGATCGGTTATTAAGCAGAGTAATCAAGTTCATACTTCATCATTTTTTTCTAGAAAAGTTAAAGATATATCAAGAGTACCTTAGTTTAGATGCTGTCCACTTCACATATGTACAAAGTAGTACCTGCTCTCCTGTCCATTCTCACACACTTGAAACGCATCCATATTGCATGTAGACATGTTAGGATTTGTTTGTATAGGTTATCAATTTCTTACAGGTAATCAAAGATTGAGCAAAGTGACTGAGCACATTTGAAATTTTTAAGCATCAAATAAAGTATAGCTTATTTATGATGAATTACAGATTATTTATGTTGCAGCCTGCTAGGAGATGGAGGTACATGTACATATTAATGCTAAATCTGCCAACTCTAAAACACTGCCAACTCTAAAACTCTAAAACACTTTACCAATCATACCCTATTGTTACGATTGAAGATTTGCTTGCACTAAGTCTTGATTTTAAAAAGTCGTTACATTACCAAGGAGAATGTGGTTGAGAAGGAATATCACCAGGGTGGGGTGGGGATCATGACACCTAATGTAGGTTACCAGCAATACAAGATGACATTCTCTAGCTACTGACGTATATGGATCGTGCATCTGTCCCTTACCAGAGATGAGTGGGCATGTACACAACATCTCCTTGCATTAGTTCAAAATTAATTTAGAGCACTAGTGTAGTTACGCTCAAGCTTTCTACAGGGGGATGGCGCTTTGTATTAATATGTAATACCCCCTCCCCCACCGATGAGTAGCCGCATTCTTAATGCTATGGTCACAAAGACACTTACGTTGGGTTATGTCCGGGTGCATCCCAAAATTACTTTTTTTTTTCTGTGGATCCCCATGGATGCCTTCCCATCATAGTCAGCAGTGGAAATAGTGATAACATTGTTCATACAATAAAACAAAGGAAAACAATAGAAATGATAGAACAGAAGATGAAATAAGGACAAACGTCACTATACCTAAATGTCTGTGTGACTGTAGCATTACGGATTTATACCAGTAATAAAAGTCCTTGTCAAGGAGCATGTGGTGGTTGTAAAGGAATAACACCACCTGGGTGGGTGGAGATCACCAGCAATAGAAGATGACATTCTCTAGCTACTGACGTGTATCCACATGGATCGTGCATCTTTCCCCCACCAATTAATGATGTGTGATCCCCTATGGTTACATGTATATCAAAATCAATCTGGCCAGGGGAAGAGGAACATCTCCTGTGTGTCTATCTCAGAAACAGATTTTATTTTACATTTTTTTGTCATATCCTGGCTACGGATGAAAAATGCAGAAGAAACCTATTTATTACATAGCCCTTTGCCTGTATGGGTCATTCCATGCCAATTCACCCAATGAAAGTGCAATTTTGCACCCTTCCGTCTCAGAATTTGCTCAAATTTGGTACACATAAAGTTTAACATTACCTTCCCATGAAACAAAAAAAATTAGCGTAAACGGTCCGTCGGTTTCCGAGCTATGGCCCGCCCTTTTTTATTCGTTTTGGCAAAAATGGGTGTGACCTTCCATTTCAACGGCACAATGCGCCTGAACTGGCTGACCAATTTTTGTGAAACTGGTACCATTTAAAAGGAAATTCAAAGAGGAATTCAAAAATGGTATCAAAAATATTATTGGAGCAATTTAAAGTGCTATGACCTTTGTCCTTTCCTCTAACCTTGAATTTGACCCCCAGACGAATAATATTTTTACTTGATTTTTATGTATGTTAATTGTCAGTATAATATTAACATAACATGTAAATATCTAGGATGATATTTTATTTCTTCACCTTTAAAAACTCTTTTTAATGTAATTTACAAAGTTACTGTTACCCCCACATACTGATATTTGTGTTGGTAATGTGTGTACAAGACTCCATTATACATGAATACTTTCAAACTGTCAAAGTAACATTACAATCAAATGCCATAATGTATTCCATATCTGTTGCTGATGCTTCAAAGATCTCAAGGATGTATCCAGTTTGGGAAAGTAGAGCTGACTTGACTACATGTAGGAAGCATTTTGTTTCTGTAAAAACCGCAGATTTCTGATGATTTGTATGTATACCTTTTGCACCCCAATCAAAAGGGCTAAACAAATGTCATCTATCATGTAAGACACATGTGCAGTCTACGTACAATGTAGTACATTATCATTGTGTTTAATGTTCCTTTAATTACTGAACAATGGTTTAGTTTTCCTGTTTTAGATTAAATGTAATTTAAACTTCAGTTTGGAAGTATTCAAGTAAGCGCCTATAATGGAGACTTGTACACACAATTACTAACACAAGTATCATATGTGGGGGTAACAGTAACTTTGTAAATTACAATTAAAAGAGTTTTAAAGGTGTAAGAAATAAAATATCATCCTAGATATTTACATGTAATGTTAATATTATGCTGACAATTAACATACGAATAATAATTCAAGTCAAAAATATTAATTCGTCTGGGGGTAAATCAAGGGTTACAGGAAAGGTCAAAGTCATAGCACTTTAAATTGCTCCAATAATATTTTTGATACCATTTTTGAATTCCTCTTTGAATTTCCTTTTAAATGGTACCGTTTCACAAAAATTTGGTCAACCAGTTCAGGCGCATTGTGCCGTTGAAATGGAAGGTCACACCCATTTTTTGCCAAAACGAAACAAAAAGGGCGGGCCATAGCTCGGAAACCGACGGACGTTTACGCTAATTTTTGTTGTTTTATGGGAAGGTAATGTTAAACTTATTATGTGTACCAAATTTGAGCAAATTCTGAGACGGTAGGGTGTAACCGACATTGGGTGAAATGTGGCATGGAATTGACCCGGTATATTTTATTACTATGCAAAATTTTGGTTTCTTCGGGAGCAAATTTGTATGATTTTTAAGTTTGGAATTTGGCATTTTCATCACGATAGAGAGCCTGCAGCAATATTTTCAAAGGGTAAAACACCTATTGGTCTAACAACAGTATTGGTCCACTAGCCAATAGGTCTACCTCCATTCGGTCTATCACCTAATGGTCCACTATAACCATTTGGTCTAACACCCGACTGCTGGTCCACTAACAATTGGTCTACAACGCAATTGGTCCACTCACCAGTTGTCTAAGCATTCCTCCAAATTGTATCACTCAATTGGTCTACATCCAATTGGTCCACTCACCCAATTGGTCTACAATCCAATTGGTCCACTACGAGTTGGTCTACATCCAATTGGTTCCACTCACCAATTGTCTACATCCAATTGGTCCACTCAACCAATTGGTCTATCATCCAATTGGTCCACTCACGCATTTGGTCTACATCTCATGACCTCGTCGGAGACAGACGTGTAATCTTCGGCTTCTGCCTACACCGTGTCCATTTTATCTATACCTGCACGGACTTTTCAAACGGTCGCAATTTCGATTATTGTTGAAGCTTTCAACATTTTACTTTCTTATTGACTCCATTTCGACATTTCAGCGTCTTGTATTCATCCAATTTCTACGATAAATCAATATTTTGGTGTCATCATGTCCGCCACGGCCCAGCTACGCGATCCAAAGCCAACCCGTCGACAATGGGCCTCCGGCTGGAGCTGGTCAACGCAACGGTCCCCGTCGATAACCCACTACCACCGCGCCCGAACAGCCAACCTAGCTGACATTTACCCGCTCAATTAAGAATCTAACGCTAATGTATGTGGAAAGCTCGATGCATTGACCTCAGAGGTGTCTATATATCAAAGCCAAACTTGATCACGTCGAAGCTTCAGTTGAGATGAAATTCTGATAAAATTGCTATAATTTGGAGCAAGCCAAGATCCCCGAAATAGAGAAAAAATGGGCCACGAGATTTGTCAGCTCAGGAATAAGTTAGTTGAATTTGAAATCTATAATAGGCGCTCGAGTATCTCTTGTTATTAACGGGATCCCTGAAATACGTGAGGAATAGTATATGCCCCTGCTGCGTGATGTTTTCATCTACCTCGGAGATCAAACGCTGAAGAAGCAAACCAACATCGCTTTGGTCAACGCAGGCATCGCCTCGTCCTCGCGCGAAGATGCGTCTCTCCAAGCCGACAGTGCGCCCCGCCCCGCATTCCCCACCTAAGGCTATCATCGCGAAGTTTGTCTTACGTTCGAGAATCGAAACGGACCGTCATTGCGCCCTACGGAGAAACCGCTCGCGACAGCCTAAACAGCACTGGTGACCATCTCTAAGCGTCCTCAAGTGGAAGAGCTCACTGTACGTACCGATACTGCCTCAGCTCATGGAAAGCCCGTAGAAGTCACTGGCAAAGAAGCATATCAAATGAGGAAGGAAAGAGGAAAGGCTTTCAAACAAAAATGTCATCTTGTAGAACTCAAGTTGTTCTCAAGTGGAAGCAAAAGAATCACGAGGGAATCGCGAACAACCTCCACAGAATGAACGTTGTCATCCAAGCTGCAAAGTTTATGATGGTATGTTTCACGACCTTGTTCGTCAACTGAAAATACTTATTGCCAGATTCTCCCATCCCATAAAAAGGAAAGAATTCTTAAAATTGATGCCTCTCTAATACATTTGTTACTCATTTTGAAGATATATCAACATGCTCAATTAATGTAATTCTGTTTCCTTTATGTGAACCGCTTTGGTGCTTTTAGCCGTGAATTTGAAGATATATATATCTGACTCGACTCCTATGTTGCATCTTTTAAAAAAAAAAAAAAAAAAAAGAAAGAAAGTTATATAGATTTAATTACTGGTGTTTTTTTGTATTCTGATGTTGCACATCCATACGGTGGCCCCTGCTTAAATTAATCAATAAATATTGGACTTACTATATTCTTTATACTATATCCTATTTTGTTTTTGATGTTCTGTAATCCATGTGACTTTGCTTTAAAAATGCCAAGCTAAGAGCTGACTTGCCTTTTTTTTTTCTTTTAGTCTACTGATTTGCATTTTAAACATTCTTTTATAAGCAAGAATAAAAATTTAATGGGGGTGTTAACTCTGTTTCTGAATGATAGCTACATCTTTCCAAGATACTTTAAATTTCTGTTAATTTATCATTAAATGACGTGTATATTTAGCCTGAGGATATTACAATAACTGGTTGATAGTTGTTTTTTGGTGATTGATATTTTTGTGTATACAGGGATATTTCTGTAAACAGTATGTCAAGTTTGTTTTCCTAAATGAGGAGTCTTCATTATACACAAAGAAAAAATAAAACATATCAACATTCCACATCACCAAATCACAACCTATATATATAACTTATGATATCTCATTGATTTGTGAAGTGAATTTAGAATTTCGTGAAACATTTCTATGTAATTTGGAATGAAGACCCTCACTCTATAAAGATAAGAAATCAGCAATATTGATGCTGCCTATATTGTTAATTTTTGTATTTCAGGTATCTGTCATGAAATATTGTTTGCCTTAGGCTTATATCGTGACAGTGTGCTCCCATGAACTTTTGCTTAAAGTTAGAATTTGACTTGCTTATCTCAGTTTAGCCCATAACATTGAACATTGAATACAACTCATTTCATATCAAAATACATTAAGTGAGATAACACTTTGGTTTTTCTAAACAGTTTATTTTCTGCTAAATATCATTAAAGGAAATGTCAATCTTAGGATATTCTACAATTGTATTATACTGGTAAATAATATTTCATGGTATATACATTCTACCTCTTGAAGGAAATCTTCTGTAATTCCAGTTGTTTTCTCAAATGGGTCTTTCCCTTTTTTCACACACAAAAAAAAAACTCGCTCATAATCTTAAGCCTATTGACTTTTATGAATATTTTTATTTGAGTTGTAAAATTTCTGGCATTTTCATATAATTGAAATGAAGAAAAAGATGAAATACTTCTTCATGCTGAGTATATTGTTATTATTTGCATTTCAAATATCTATCACAATAATGGTTTTCCTTACTGATGTTTTGCTCCCACAGGTTTTTTGCTTAAATGCAATTTAGGATCTTATTGATTATTACTTTTTTAGACTATGAAATTGCAAAAAGTAATCAATTCATTTTATACCAGAATAAATTCAACTTCAGGGAGGAAACCCTGTTTTTCTTTTTAGTCTTTCTAATAAAGAAATGAAATTTTGTGCTATATGTCATTCAAAGTAGTTTAAACATAAGGAGTTGCACGACAGGTATTCAGTTCATTTTTTGTCAGTCGATCATGCTCAGCAAATTTTCATTGTTCAATCCAAAACAATATAGATTTCCAAGTAGAAGTACCAAAATCAATATCTATAATACAGTGATGGTTTTGATTTACAATGACTGTGTTTTCTTGGCAATTGTTTGTAAATTTCTTGGAATATTGTTCTATGTTTTTTCCATAATATTTTACTGTATTTTATACTCTTTTACTATTATGCTAATATGCATTCTTAGGTAAAAGATACTGACGCCATAGTCTGCAAAAGTAGGAATCTCATTTTGTTGACGTTTTTCTGAATATTTTCAATGATCGTTTTGTAATACTTTTAATTACCTCATCGAATGTGACTTGTTATATCTTTATACTTTGGTGGTTGCAAATAGCCAATGATTATAGAAGCAAATCGTTTATGTTTGCTTGGTTACCTTTTGTGATGTTCGAATATCCCATTTTTTCATCAAATCTGTAATTGACTTGTTTTACATACTGAACATGACTTGCCACACCATTATCGTTTACAAATTTTCTTAACTGTCGCTCAGCCAGTGCGTTTTTGTCAATAGTAGCAATGCCTTCTTTTCTCTTTTAACATTAGGGGAGACCTGGGGCAATTGTAACAGTTTTTCCAAAATTTGACCTATCAGCTTTATTGAAGCTAAATACTTGCTTAAAACTAAATGAAATGAAAATATGCATCATCTTAGCTGACATATGAATAGGTTTGAGTTAAGTAAACAAGTCATTGAAGCCATTACCATTTCAAAACAAGATGGTTCGAGTGTTTACAATTGCCCCGTGAGCGAGGGGCAATTGTAACAGCGTGCGGGGCAGATTGTAACGAATTGAATTGTATTTGTTTTTCTTTATCAAAGCTATGCACATGACAATTAAAATCTTTAACCACATAACTAATTATAATGAAACAATGACAATGGGGACCCATTATATTACATTTTCCACTTGTTATATGCAGCATGAAATGGACAAAAGTTAATGATAGTTTTTTTTTTTTTTTTTTTTTTTTTTTTTTTTTAGGTTGTTGTGGCTTACCCTTTAACTGTAGAATTATAGAACCTTCATTAATTCATATTTTGGTTCTTTATCTACTTTGTACCTACACATATATCTTATTTAACTGACAACTGTTGTATAACACTTTATGTTAGGCTTACGCCTTTTGACTATAACGCATTTTGCAAAATAAAGTGATACATTTCTGAGAAGAAGTAAAAATTACAGCTTTTTTTTTTTTCTTTCTTTTTTTTTTTGTAAAATCAATCTTCAAAATTTACGCCATTTTTTTTCTTCTGGCAAAATCAATATGTCTTTGCCCTTTTAACAAAACGTATTGACATATATTTTCAGGTATCATATTGAAAATGTATTTTTATTTTTTATGGGGGCTGCCATCCCTCTCTCTTCTCCTCTGTCTTTCTTTCTTTCTATCTTTGCTTTTTTCTTCATTCAC
>CALNVZ010001721.1:19624892-19637873 GCA_940671915.1 Paracentrotus lividus
TCCATCGCTGATGCTTTATCAAAAACAAGTAATATCATCAGCATAATGCTGTATAATTTATTAGTTTTCAATCAAGATCAAAAGTCTGAATATTAGCCTTGCACAAAACAAAAAACAAATAAACAGAAATCAATCCAAATTCAATATGAACAACAAAGGAGCAAGAGGATCACCTAGATGAACACCTCTAGAAAATAGAAAATATCCAGTAGTAAAACCATTCACCAATACTACTTATGGCAGAGCACAGTGTTCTAACCCATTGAACGAATGATGACTCAAAAGTTGAATGCTCCTAAATTCATTTTATTCTAAGTGAGAAAAGAAAATCATCTCAAATGATCTTCGTACTCCAAAGATTAGCATTATGTATGCAGGAACTATTATATCATGTGAATATGAAGAAGGTCTATTAATAGAGGAAATTAAGAGAGAGCGAAAGAAGGACATCAAAGATTTCATATTTTACTTACATTTATTATAAATTCATTGTTTTCCGTATAAAACATATACATGTGTTATACGAATGTAAATCCTGTACAAAGTTATATTCTATAACATATTCAATCATGAACAAAATATAATAGAACTGAAAACAAGGTATATACTAGTACAATGCAGAAGGCTACATGCAAATAGCTAAAATAACATCAGTGTTATAGAGTTAAAGCACAATTCGAGAGAAAAGGCTGGGTATATAATTTGGAAATATCTAATTGAAAATACAAACATAGAAAATGCTTATGAATAAATGATATAATTGTTATGATATAAAACAAATAATGAAGAGTACATTAACATACTCAATTGAAAGAAGAAAATCAATCCATGTAGACCCACATAGTATATGCAGAGGAAGACAGAGGAGAGGAAGAGAGAGAGGTGGGCATGACGGAACGGATGGAAAAATAGGGGAAAACTATTAACAGTGCAAGAAGGGAGAGAGAGAAAAAGAGAGACGTGGGTGATGGAAAGATAGGGGGAAATTAAAACAATGGAAGGAAGGGAGAGAGAGAGAGAGGTGAAGGTAACAGAAGCTAGGTATATCAGTGGGAGAGAGACAGAGAAAGGTAGAGAGAGAAAGAGAGCTGTTGGTGATGAAAAGGATGGAAAGAGTAGGTGAGAACTATAACAGTGGAAGGGAGAGAGAGCGGGGGGGGGGGGGGGGGTGGGGGGGGGGGGGAGGGAAGGGGGGGGAGGGGCGGGGGGAGTGGTGGAGAAGGGGGAGAAGGGTAAGTGAGAAAAGGCCCAAGGAAATACATACCTAGTTCAGCTAAATTCTGGAAGAAATTATTCAGAATATGGGCATAGGCTAGATGCATTCAGTGACATACCACTTCACTAAATAGAAATCTATTGAACATTTCAGGGACTCGTGAAAGCATGAACAAATATTGGACTATTTACTTTTCACAGACGCCCTCTGCCTTAGTCAATTTAAGAATAGGGCATAGCCAAGAAGATAATCTCACAAGAAAATAAGTTATTTGCACTACGTTTATTATCTTCATGCAGTTTAAAATGGAAAAATGCTTGCTATGACCCAATATATACATTGTACATGCATACTTTAATAAATCAATATGATTGTTTCAATATTATTTTGACCCAACGGATCAAAACCACAATTAAATCATAAAAAGAACAACATAGTACATGATATATATATTTAGTTTAAAAAAATACTCCGAAATAATATTATTATAGTGACTTGTTGGCTGTTTTAAGCCAGTTAGTTATATACATATTGTGATATGACATAAAATACTATTATCTGCTAATCAATTAAAAAACAGTAGGAGCTTTTCAAAAATGTATGTTATGAAATCACTTTTCACATAAACACAACTAGTTTCAATAACGGATTCCAGAATAAATACCATTGTATTTTTAACAAAAAAGAATGTTTGTTTGTACTGTACACAAAATCCTTAGATATGAATGAACTTTTGAAAAAGCTATTTGAAACAAAATGTAAATTCTCCTTCGAATATGCACAAATGCATTATCTAATATATTGATGGCTAACAAATGCAAGCAGGTACAAACACACTATATACAATGCACAATGATTGTTGTACATTTAAATTCTGAGTCCAAATAATAGTTCATGATTGTTATGCGAATAATAACAAGTATACTGGTGGCAAATAAATGCTTGCAGGTACAAAAACACTATATACACTGTTTGTTCTACTCTTAAATCTTGAGTACTGTTTATAACACTTCATAATTATTATGTTGATAAAAACAAGCATTTATAGTTTACAAAGCCATATATTAAAACTTGAGTGGTGGTTTTTAAAAATGCGATTAAGCGCATGCTATTCTCCAATAAGTGATTATTACAATCCTTGCTTTCTTTTACTATAATGATCTTATGTTTCTTGTATATTCTTGTATATAATGAAAATTTTGATATTCAAATTCCATAATTTATACATACATTTTACAAATCATTTATTATGTTATTTTCGGCATTGTTTGATAGGGCTGCCTCCTCTTCCTTTCTTCTTTCATCCATCTTTCAACAATTACTGTATATACTGTTTCAGTAGTATTTAGTTTTATTGATTTGCTGCATTGAATTACAAGTGCTAGTAGATTATTGAGTTGTTGTTTTGTATTAGTAAGTGTTTTATCCCATTTTATACTTATTATCTCGTAAATGATGATTAATTGTGAGTGTACAGGTATGGCAACGTCTCAAGCTCTAAGCTTATATTGCTATACCTCTGTATGTTACTCCATTATATTCCAACAATATTCTTGATCAAAATTATGTTATCTATATAAGATTTGACTGTAAACTGTTTTATATTATCTTGATCATGTTTGCTCCAAGGAGTTATTTCTATGTATCAATGTGATGTATCATTCAGAAATAAATAAATAAATAAATAAATAAATAAATAACAATTCAAATTGATTCATTAATTGAAACATACTACTTCTGTTATTAAATATTGACAAGTGGTATTAATATCAATATTATCTTCACAAATCAAAACACATAACACATAATATGCTCTGAAGCATACAGTATGCTCACAAAACAAAACAAAACAATGAAGTACATGTATTTGTATTACATGTAGTTATCATATCTTGAGAAGTGGTAATAATATAAAGTAGTGATAATCATAGTTCATAATTAAATATCCAAAAACAATCCAATAATTGCAAGTATGTACACTAAAATTCAAAGATGCCGAGGTAAAACTATATTACATTACATGTATCATATCTAATACAATCCCAGGTATAATCATCTCTTACATTATGCTAAGGCAATACAGTCATATACAACTATCATGCCTATAATTATTTAGTTCAATGACCTTGCTATTTACAAGTATTCATTGATGACATGAAATATATAGTTTTCATGGTTTTCTGCATACACATGTAATAATACTTTAATATAATTTTCGAATAAAAGTTTTCAATAGTAAAGATTTATGTGTTTTTGCATATGGTCATATTCAGACTAAGTGGGACATTTAGCTGAAATTTCAATGTGGCGCTGTGCCTTTGAAAATGCAAATTAGGATCTGAAATCAACACAAAGGCTTCTTTACAATACAAACAATTATTTAAGTTCAAACATTATGTGATCTAGTTTTCTTACGCTGAATAATTGAGCAAACAGGACTTTGCACGTATGGGACTATGGTGCTTTAAATGCCTCTTATTCTTATAACTAATCACTTTTGTAAGATTTTTTTTACTTAAAGTAATTTTCATGGACTACTCTAACATGGTATATAAATACAGGTAATTTGGATTTTGTTATTTACTTGAAATGTTGAATTTAAGGCACTGGTCGTGTCACTCACATTTTCGATGTCGTGTCACTCACGACACATAGAGGTGGACCATTTTCGACAGAGAGGGAATGATTGATAAACATAATAAATGTCGGAGAGGTACACTATTCATACACATATACCAGCACCTATGGTACCCTTAGAGATCTACCTGAGCACAAATCCAACCATAACCAATGATGGTCAGAAACCCATGTCTTTTTTCTGTCGTGTCACTCACGCACTGTTTTTTAATCATAATTTCCAGGACCAATTGAAAAATTCAAATCCAACTGGTAATGACACATGCCACTCCTACATTATACATAATATTGTAGTAATGATACATTCATAACCTACAAGTGCAAAGATATGCGCCCTTCTATCAGTCCAAATGTCGTGTCACTCACGTTTGAATATGACCATATGCATTTGCCTGTGCTTCATTGTAGGGTGAGATGCTTTCTAACAACAGCTATCCATATGCTTTTGTCACCCCTGACCAACATGTAGCATTGCTGGAACTGTTTATTTCATGCTCTTATAGTTATGTGCATGCTGTTTGCTCAAATAAATAATTGTTCAATTCTTTCCTAATATGTTAATTTCTTGTACAATCATGCCACAATGAATACTTTCCTAGTCACTTATACCTAACTGAACTTTTGTTTTTGTTTTATACTTTGACCAATATCAGACATGATCAAGATACTATAAAAAGTACATTACAGGTAAGTTTAGAATTTCTCCTTTCTTGTAAGAATCAGGAAATACCTTTCACAAAATAGAACAAGCATTTAGCGAATTGTATAAAAAAAGAATGGTACCGTCGGGTAAAAAATAATTTAGAACGTAAGAAATCTCCTCAAATGATATAGGTAAGTGGTACCAAGCTAAAGCCAAAAGATTTTCTACTTTGTTACTGATGCACTTTGTCTTGGATAATTTGCTTTTGTAAAACTAAAGTTATGCTAAAGTTTGTGCGACAAGAAGCGCTTAATTGATGGTCATTAAGTGCACTTCATGTGTTAACCCTATACAAAGCCATAGAAAAGATTGCGAAAACATATTTTTCTTTATATACCTCATTTTAAGAATCTTTAATAATCCTGTCTTCTGATTGGTTGAAAGTGCAGTCATAATCTGACCTATATGGCCGCCATAGACATTTTTCCCGGTTTTACCGGTCAATAGAACATTTTTACAGTACTTTTTGCCCATGGGCATAGTGCGATCCCCATTTGTTTACGTCAAAGGCTGCTGCGCATGCGCTTTATTTCAGATACCATAATTTGCGGCGCGATTTGGTCGATAATTTTAGACAACTCCGCTGCTTGTGCGTCAACGCGCGTGCGCGCAGCGTAGACAAATTATTTTGTCGCGCTAGAACGGATCCCAGATTTCTAGTTGAGCGTTAAGCCTGAATTCCGATGACGATGTTGATCTAAACAAGCGATTTAGAGGTTAATCTGGAGGGTGCTTCCTCGGCATTAGTTGTAAGTAGAATGCAAATGTGTTGCCTGTGCATATGTGGTGAGCATGCATTGTGGCCTGCAGAGCCAGAGGCTCGAACTGACTTAACTTTCATTAGTCAAGATCTAACGTTAGGCCTATTTTAGAATCTAACGTTAGATCGTAGACTTCACTTAGACTTAGTTCTAGGTCAAAATTAGACCATGTTTGTTGTTTTTAGATTTGGCATATAAAATATATATTGACTGCTTTTATTTTCGGGACATGGTCGTTTCTAGACTGCTCTCGGGAATCTCCGAATCTGCCATAAGCCGCGACCTGCGGTCTTGGGTTATAGCAGATGCGGAGATTCCCTTGAGCAGGATCTAGAAACGACCATGTCCCTCAAAGCAGTCAATCATAAAAATTATCACTAATTTTATTATTTACAATAAAGAATTATATATTTGCCTACTTTGCTATTCGTCCTCGAATCGCCCAACCTGACCTTGAGTCCTCGCGACCACTCAAATTAGAGACCCGAGGTCTGAGTAGGGACTCTTAAGAGATAGAAAACTAAAAGAACTGATGACAGAAGAACCGCTGAAATGACTATCCATCCGGTAAGAATTTGAAATAGCTGGGATAGCTGAAAAAGCTGGGATAGCTGAATAGCTGATCTAAATCCCTCTGGGGTAAGCAGAGAATTACCCCCGTCGAGTGAAAGATGATGAAAAACGGTATGGACGGGGAGAAAGGTTTCTCTCGGAACCCACAGAAGAATATCGTTCGGAAGAAGTATTTTACTAGTGGGTACACACCTACTCCCTTAAGGTCGAAGAGGAGTACAATCGTCAAATCCTGTAGCTCGAAATTGACTTCTTGATAACGGCTGAATATAAAAAGGAAGATGTTTCAGGTGTTCGAGAGTTAGCTCTAACCGCTGCTGTTATGCTAAGAACTCACACCACGGCAAGTGTTATGTTTCTCCTTTAACCAGAGGGAGAAACTATCGTAACCAAGTCCGCGGCTGTGCAGAGAGGAGTGATGATAATCGTCGACGTCCTGCCCTTCTTAATTCTTCCTAGTGAAACAGGAGAATACTACCCGGAAGAACCAAGGGATTTCCGGTCAGTTCCGGAAATTGAAACGACAACCTGGGTAAACCCAAACATCTCCTTTATCTAAATCCTAACCTCAGAAAACGGAAGATCCTTACTGACGTGAAGAAGCCAAACTGAGGAGAAGTCAAACTGAGGTCGACCTTGCGACTCAGTCGCCTGAAATTCTATTGAAAACAGCGACCACTCTGAAGTGAGTCACTTATGCGTTCGTGGTAAAAGGAAAAAGTTTTAAACAAAGAAATTTTTCCCAAAATCGGTATGTGCGAAGCGACTGGACCGATGTTCTCGTTGTTGCATCAGAACCAGAGTTGAAAGGCTACTCTGCTCCTAGCAGGGAGAGTAAATCCTCTATGCGAACTAAATAAGACATCATCCCTCCGATGTCTGTTCAAACCTAAACTGTCCGCTATCTGTAAAGGTCCTTGAAGTGAGGAAGAAACTTCCTCACCTTCAGGCTCTCCAAACGTTGTGAGAGACAAAGTCTCGGAATTCCCATCACCGAAGTCAAGAGGCCTCGATAATGGACTCTCCCTCCTAAATGTGAAGCATTATGCGTCAATATAATTGAAGAACGGAGGTGCTCCCATGTCTTCCCTGGAAGTGAACTCCTTAACCGCCCAAAAAGGAATATGAGGTTTAAATTCAGTAGAAAGGAATTCTAGACGGAGGCGGACTGAAAATCAGACTGGAAGATCTCAAGAGCCGAAAAATGAGAGATCACGTTAAAAGTCTGCCAAATAGGAACTAGGACCAATAACTTCGATAGTCATCATGACATCCTTAACGTAATAACACCTAAAAACCTCCTCAACGCGATCCAAGACTCTTTAAGTAGATCGGAAGTTCTACTATCTCCCAAACTGGGGTCTCGTCAGATGATTCGAATGTCCGGTTGAGTCCCTAAAACGTGGGGAATCAACTCCTAACTCAATGAGAAAAACGATGCAGTTAAAACTTAAAGTCTGCTGCTGGTCCTCCCAACTGAGACTACGCGTATCGAGTCTCCGCTTTGGGGAAAAGAATGTAGAAATTAGACACAATTTTAGGGTAGATTGTGACTTTCTCGATTTCTTCCTTTGAGCTGTGTTCCCGGACAAGGGACACGTCAAGTGGTTTGGGGGATGACTCCTGAAACATCCCCGGATCGAGGTTCCTTCAAAGTCTAAATTGAGACCGACTCTGATTGCCGAGACGATAATAATCGTCTGAGATCGAAAAAGAAAGAGTCCTTCCATCGGACCTAAATTTTTCCAAAACGTAGGTGGGAGGTCACCTCAGGCGCTTCCCTCCCATACTAAAAGGGATGATAGTTCGAAGCGGATCTGAACTACTCCAGTCCTGACTTCTACCCCACTGACCAGCATGATCTCCTCGACCCGACTGTTGTGATGAAGAGTGTTATGTCTGACTTCATTGTCAGACGGTTATCCAGTTCGTAGAGATGTTGACGTGAGGATTGTAGTTACAAGCCAAACCGTAATAATAGGCTTGGAGGTTGTTATCAAGCTTCTCTAAACTACCCTGAAAATCCTTGGCCAAATTCTTCGGCTCTGAAAAATTCCGACCCCAACGGGATTTTGGGTCCACCGGAAAGCCAGTCCCGTAAAACTGGGAATAAGACCACCATGACCCCAAGCTGTCTCAGAATCTCTTTCCTGCAGACACTGTCCCTTTGGTGGGACAGAAGGCGGGGCGAAAGACCGACCAGGATGAAGATTTTTCAAGATAAAAATTTTTCCTTGTCGGAACTCGAACTCCAGTTCTGACATAAACCTCCCTTCATTTAACTACGGGAGCGATCAGCCCAGTTACAAGTGAACCCTCTCTGATCATGAGATTCGATTAGTGACCCGTATTTCGACTGTCATCTCAAACATTATTGACGATAATGTCTGAAAGAAGGGGTCCTAGTTCTCCTGAGTAAAGAATAAATCTCGCCTTGACCTTTCCTTCATTCTTCCTAGTGAGTTTTAGGTAGAAAACTTAAGGCTCTGTATCTCATAAAATCTAATCTGGAATTGCTGAAGATCCTGAGATACTTCCGGTTTGAATCCTGCATACAGATCGTATATAGGTTAAAAGCTCGGATTCTTCTCGGACAAACTCCATTGAGTCCGAACTGAGTAGTGAACTTCTTCTCCTGAAGAATAAGACGGACCTCTATCAGATAGACGGGCCTAATACGTCGCAGTTACGTTAATCAACATCATCGAAGCGCGATCTGAATATCCTTGCAAGGGTGGAGCGATGATCTTGGTATCAAACACCCCCCCCCCCCTTTTTCTTTAAGATAGAGAAATCTAAAATTTCTCGATGCGGATTCGTGAGAACCGAACTCCGAGGAAGAAGAGGTTAACTCCCTTAATCTAGTTGCGTAGTCTTCTTAGTCTCGATGGAATCCCTACCACGGAAGGTCGGAGTGACGCGACTCTGAAGAAGAACTGCTGCGACGTCTGCTCCGAAACATTATACGACGTAATTACGACATTGTAGGAATTAACCCATTCCGAGAGACTCCGGTACCAATCCCGAGTCCCCTCGGTGGTCTCGAAATTCGCTTCCGAACTCGCAAGGAGAGCTTCTATTTCCGCCCTAAACTTGCGAAATAGATCTCCTCGGGGAAGAACTCGAAACATCAAGTCTACTAGATAGGTGCTCTACCTTATTTTTAAAAATAGGTCGATATTGAAGAATAGACCGAGAAGGAATATCGATAGCCTTGAAGAAGAAATAAATTTTCTAAACACCATAATATTCCGTGAAGGAAGATTTTCCGACAACATGGTAGATTGACCACCCTCCTGACTCATCAACTTCTGGATCGAAGTCAAGTCAAGCGTGACTTAGCCAAAGGAATAGGAAAACCATCCATCCCAAGCCGTTCATATCGCAATTCTTGTGGCGAGCGATATGACATGATAGCTGTAGAATGATCCTCCATTAAGGAAAAAGTGATATCGAGGTTCTCGCAATAATTCACCGGAGAAGGTGGACGTGGACGTGGACTCGACGAAAAGTCCCCACTTCTGTATCTTGTGAGTGGTAGTGAACTCCGACTTTGATCACGATCAAATAACTACGATGGTATCTGACTTGATTATTTCCCATGACCAAACCAACATGTCATTCTGTCTACAAATAAATCTGTCGGGATTGATTTACCAAGGCAGGAACCATGGGAAATCGAGATTGTAGAGAACAACATGACTGCAATCGATTCTGACATGAATATATTCAACAGAGATCGATTTTGGTGAGATCGATTTATTATAATCGATTGTGTTATGATCGATTCATCAGAGATCGATTTTGGCGGGATCGATTCAAATTGATCGATTTGGCGTGATCGATATATCTGTGATCGATTATGTTGTAATCGATTCAATCGTGATCGATTATGTTGTGATCGATTCAAACTGTAATCGATTCAAAACTGTGATCGATTATGTTGTGATCGATTAAACTGTAATCGATTCAACTGTGATCGATTATGTTGTATCGATCAAATGTGATCGATTATGAGTGATCGGATCGATATATTCATGATCGATTGATGTGATCGATTACCTACCGATATCGATAACGATACCGATACTGGCTATCATACTAGACCGATCTCAGGTGGCAAGCCAACCTTTCGATCGATCTCGATCATGTTGGAAAGATCTCACGATCGATCCCACAACTTCCACTTAGATCGATGTCAACACATGATCTTAACGAAGTTGCCCTCCTCGATCCCTCACAAGATCGATTGGGGTGCGTCGCTGGGATAGGCCGAATAGGCGACTGAACCCGTCCCCAGGAGTTCACTTGCGTGACTCCCACACGACGACTTTCCGGGGGCTCGCGGTACCGTAAGTTGTGGACTTACCAGCTGCCACGGCCCATACTCGCCCCCGGGCGGTTGTGAATCCCGACTTACTTTCGGTGAAAACAGATCTGAACAGCTTTCGTTCCCCGTCTAACTGCTCCGCGCCTCTAATAAAATATGCAGAGAATCCGGACTTCGTGCCTTCCTGTAGATGAGACTCTCCGATGAGTCGGCGATGTTTGAAGTCTCAGAGATACAAGAATGGATGATGTTTCTTCTTCCCTCGGAATAAGAAAACACTCTGCAATATATGAAAAGAAAAGACACTTATACAAAGGAGATTAGACTCTGCCCTGGGACAGGAAGGGTCACAAAGGCTTCTCCCCACCCAACAAAGGGCTTCACTAAACTGAGTGAAATGAAGCGCGGTACGGGAACAAAGGCCCGCACCACAAGGGTGCAATATTAAAAACACGCACGTAATGAATGTCAAAAAGCTAGGGAGAAGGTGCCGTAAAAACCCACAGAAATACTCAAAAAACGGCCTCAAAATACTCCCAATAAATAGGAAACCACGACCTAGACATTAGCTAGGACGACTAAGAGCAGACCCCACAAATAGGCATCAAAAAAATTCACTAAAAAGTGACAAACCCATTTGCGGGAGCAAATTCTCGAGGTTACTCGCTCGGCGGCAGCCGATGAGAAAAGAGGAAGTTTGTTGGAGTGTTTTGGCTGAGTGCCCTCATCGTGAGAGGGCGCCCTTCTCACAGGGAAGGGAAAATAGGAGACAATAGAGCAAAATTTTTGGGGTTAAAGTAATCGGTTTTGGGCGATTCGAGGACGAATAGCAAAGTAGGCAAATATATCATTCTTTTTGAAGTAAATATATCTATACTATTATTCTCAGAAACCTGATCATATCTCAAGGTCTACATCACCAAATGAGATGAAAAAAAGAGAAAGCCTGATTTTCCTTCCTCATGGAAACATCAAATACTACTAGATTATGATTAATTTCATACTTAAAAATGTTTTGCAATTTGTACCATTTTATTAGATACAGACTCTATATTTCACACTTTTGCCTCATCGCAGACGCTGCGGTCAATAACAATACAAGCTTTCTCCTCTTTTCAAATACATTTCCAGTCTTCATACATGAAAATCACAAAACCTTTAACCTCTTCCTTGATTTGAATTACATGATAAATTACAAAGAAATAGCCCTTCTTAGTTTTTTTTAGCATTCCTTTCATAGATGCTACATCATGATTAGCAAGACACAGTGTTTCCAAGCTCCTATATGATTTTTTTTTTAGAAAGGAATATAAAAGTAAGTGTGACAAATGAATAATAGCCAAATGGTCAATTGCCTTTTCGTCTATTCCCAAATAAATATTTGGTATGGTTCTAGACAGTTACATGAATCGACCAAGTGGTGTAATACGAATAGGACATTAGATGAAATGGACATTAGACCAAAATTATGGGAATTAGACGGAATAGTAAAATAGGCGAAGAGAGAATTAGACCAAAAAGTAATTAGACAAACTGGATGTAGACAAAATTGAATTAAATCATGTGGATGAGGCCAAATAGACATTATATAGTCAAAGAGGGCTTAGACCAACTGACAATTTACCAACCTAACCATAGATAAACCAACAATATACGTCTTGTTGTTACAATCCTTTCCATCCCTTCATGTCCATGGCGCTGAAAATCGTTTTCCTAATTGCAGGTCGGTGAGCACTAAATCATTGACATTCTTGATATTTGTGTGTATTTCATGGAAACACATCATAGGTTCAATCAATCAACTACAGCCTGTTGACCTCCGCTGTAAAAAAAAAAAAAAAAAAATTATAATGATATTATCTTTATTGAGAAAAAATGTGGGAAATTTGCATGGCATTACACCAAGCCATCTTCAGCCACAATCGCACAACCCCAAAATTGAAGTTATCCAAGACTATCAGGGAATTAGAGTTGTTATGCCAAGACTAAAAGAAGGGTGACTATAATTTTAGTGTTAAATGTTGCCCTTGGTTTCTAAATTTATTAGATTCTTACATGTATTCAACTTTCTTTGGCCCCCAAGGAAAAGATTGTCCTCTTTTTTTTTTAAAGAAGTATGAATGCCTTATTAGAAATATTGAAATAAAAGCTATACAATACATAGGATAATGACCTCAGGATGATTCCAGATACACATATCATTTGACATTTAACCCTATAAAAGACTGGGCTATTTTTGACACACATAAAGACTGGGGGGGGGGCTCATTCAGCCCCCCTAAGATCTTGGCGCTGAGCGCACCGATCGCGCCGAAAATTGGGCACGCGCGTTACCCACGGCATCCTCTCCAAACTGAAGAGTCATATTCTCTTGAAAAATTTCATCACTAATTAACTATGCTAATTTATGCATAAAATCTAAGATTTGCCTCTAATTAATTAAATAAAGCTCTAAAAGTGCTAATTTTTGGTTTACAGGCTCTTTGTAGGCTTCTGTGTGAAATGTTGTTTTAAAAAAAATCTGTATCAAGATTTTTTTCTTATGTATTCTATTTGTTTTAAAATTTCTTATGTATTTTCTTTGCTTTTTGTTTTTTATGTTTTTTCGATGGAAATTCATTGGGGACACATTTTAATCATAAAACAAACTTAAATGAATTGATTTTTAGTTTAGTTAAATAATTGATACATTATGAATTTTGGCTAAAAACACTTCTTCTCATTTTTGTACACAAAATCCTATATTGCAGCAAACATTTGA
>CALNVZ010001721.1:19637898-19650437 GCA_940671915.1 Paracentrotus lividus
AACCGATACTTTAACCCCGAAAATTTTGCTCTATTGTCTCCTATTTTCCCTTCCCCTGTGAGAAGGCGCCCTCTCACGATGAGGGCACTCAGCCAAAACACTCCCAACAAACTTCCTCTTGTCTCATACCACCCTAAAACTTTTAAGTAGTGATGGAACGGGGGACGGAGGGAGGGATTGTAGGCAATATATAATTCTTTATTGTAAATAATAAAATTAGTGATAATTTTATGATTTACTTCAAAGAATGATATATTTGCCTACTTTGCTATACGACCAGCACCGATTGGTACTGGGGAGGGACAACACCTACAGTTTTAGATAATAAGGATGACGCCGTAGCCATGATAGGAACAAAGAGAAAAATTTCCTTCCATCGCATAAACGTTCACCCATTATTTGATAAGCATACACTTTCCACGGAAGTTCCCCTAAAAACAGTCCCGAAAGGCTGGTACCCTCGCATCGAGGTTCCTAGGATAAACGAGGGTACCTTGGTCCTCGGGTCCGCAGTTTACTACTATCCATCTCGAATATAGTCTCCCGGTACTGGTCCGAAAGATTCCAAGGATATAACCAAATTGGACATTTATCAGGAATCAAAGGATGTCTACAACGGCGCCACATTCTGTCAGTGCGCAACGATGAAATTTGACTAAAGAGACGTAGGAAAATTCTTTAACAGACCGGAAAATCTGTCTGATTTTCGTTCAAGCATGTCGAAAGAAAAAGATGAATTCTCTATATATCCAACCTAAGTGTCTCGTTGATAGAAGAGGAGCGAGCAATAACTTAGCGTTTTCCCGACATATACAAAACAGGAGAATCCTTTGGAGGATCTATCCAGACAGAACCTAGAGACTGGTGGTGTAAGGAGGATAAGCTAGGACCTGAGGCTCGCGACCACTCAAATTAGAGACCCGAGTCTGAGTAGGGACTCTTAAGAGATAGAAAACTAAAGAACTGATGACAGAAGAACCGCTGAAATTGACTATCCATCGGTAAGAATTGAAATAGCTGGGATAGCTGAAAAAGCTGGGATAGCTGAATAGCTGATCTAAATCCCTCTGGGGTAAGCAGAATTTACCCCCGTCGAGTGAAAGATGATGAAAAACGGTTATGGACGGGAGAAAGGTTTCTCTCGGAACCCACAGAAGAATATCGTTCGGAAGAAGTATTTTACTAGTGGGTACACACCTACTCCCTTAAGGTCTAGAGGAGTACAATCGTCAAATCCTGTAGCTCGAATTGACTTCTTGATAACGCGCTGAATATAAAAAGGAAGATGTTTCAGGTGTTCGAGAGTTAGCTCTAACCGCTGCTGTTATGCTAAGAACTCACACCACGGCAAGTGTTTATGTTTCTCCTTTAACCAGAGGGAGAAACTATCGTAACCAAGTCCGCGGCGCTGTGCAGAGAGGAGTGATGATAATCGTCGACGTCCTGCCCTTCTTAATTCTTCCTAGTGAAACAGGAGAATACTACCCGCGAAGAACCAAGGGATTTCCGGTCAGTTCCGGAAATTGAAACGACAACCTGGGTAAACCCAAAATCTCCTTTATCTAAATCCTAACCTCAGAAACGGAAGATCCTTACTGACGTGAAGAGCCAAACTGAGGAAAGTCAAACTGAGGTCGACCTTGCGACTCAGTCGCCTGAAATTCTATGAAAACAGCGACCACTCTGAAGTGAGTCACTTATGCGTCTGTGGTAAAAGGAAAAAGTTTAAACAAAGAAATTTTTCCCAAAATCGGTATGTGCGAAGCGACTGGACCGATGTTCTCGTTGTTGCATCAGAACCAGAGTTGAAAGGCTACTCTGCTCCTAGCAGGGAGAGTAAATCCTCTATGCGAACTAAATAAGACATCATCCCTCCGATGTCTGTTCAAACCTAAACTGTCCGCTATCTGTAAAGGTCCTTGAAGTGAGGAAGAAACTTCCTCACCTTCAGGCTCTCCAAACGTTGTTGAAGAGACAAAGTCTCGGAGATTCCCATCACCGAAGTCAAGAGGCCTCGATAATGGACTCTCCCTCCTAAATGTGAAGCATATGCGTCAATATAATTGAAGAACGGAGGTGCTCCATGTCTTCCCTGGGAAGTGAACTCCTTAACCGCCCAAAAAGGAATATGAGGTTTAAATTCAGTAGAAAGGAATTCTAGACGGAGGCGGACTGAAATCAGACTGGAAGATCTCAAGAGCCGAAAAATGAGAGATCACGTTAAAAGTCTGCCAAATTAGGAACTAGGACCAATAACTTCGATAGTCATCATGACATCCTTAACGTAATAACACCTAAAAACCTCCTCAACGCGATCCAAACTCTTTAAGTAGATCGGAAGTTCTACTATCTCCAAACTGGGGTCTCGTCAGATGATTCGCAATGGTCCGGTTGAGTCCCTAAAACGTGGGAATCAACTCCTAACTCAATGAAAAAACGATGCAGTTAAAACTTAAAGTCTGCTGCTGGTCCTCCCAACTGAGACTACGCGTATCGAGTCTCCGCTTTGGGGAAAAGAATGTAGAAATTAGACACAATTTAGGGTAGATTGTGACTTTCTCGATTTCTTCCTTTGAGCTGTGTTCCCGGACAAGGGACACGTCAAGTGTGGTGTGGATGACTCCTGAAACATCCCCGGATCGAGGTTCCTCAAAGTCTAAATTGAGACCGACTCTGATTGCCGAGACGATAATAATCGTCTGAGATCGAAAAAGAAAGAGTCCTTCCATCGGACCTAAATTTTTCCAAAACGTAGGTGGAGGTCACCTCAGGCGCTTCCCTCCCATACTAAAAGGATGATAGTTCGAAGCGGATCTGAACTACTCCAGTCCTGACTTCTACCCCACTGACCAGCATGATCTCCTCGACCCGACTGTTGTGATGAAGAGTGTTATGTCTGACTTCATTGTCAGACGGTTATCCAGTTCGTAGAGATGTTGACGTGAGGATTGTAGTTACAAGCCAAACCGTAATAATAGGCTTGGAGGTTGTTATCAAGCTTCTCTAAACTACCCTGAAAATCCTTGGCCAAATTCTCGGCTCTGAAAAATTCCGACCCCAACGGGATTTTGGGTCCACCGGAAAGCCAGTCCCGTAAAACTGGGAATAAGACCACCATGACCCCAAGCTGTCTCAGAATCTCTTTCCTGCAGACACTGTCCCTTTGGTGGGACAGAAGGCGGGGCGAAAGACCGACCAGGATGAAGATTTTTCAAGATAAAAATTTTTCCTTGTCGGAACTCGAACTCCAGTTCTGACATAAACCTCCCTTCATTTAACTACGGGAGCGATCAGCCCAGTTACAAGTGAACCCTCTCTGATCATGAGATTCGATTAGTGACCCGTATTTCGACTGTCATCTCAAACATTATTGACGATAATGTCTGAAAGAAGGGTCCTAGTTCTCCTGAGTAAAGAATAAATCTCGCCTTGACCTTTCCTTCATTCTTCCTAGTGAGTTTTAGGTAGAAAACTTAAGGCTCTGTATCTCATAAAATCTAATCTGGAATTGCTGAAGATCTGAGATACTTCCGGTTTGAATCCTGCATACAGATCGTATATAGGTTTAAAAGCTCGGATTCTTCTCGGACAAACTCCATTGAGTCCGAACTGAGTAGTGAACTTCTTCTCCTGAAGAATAAGACGGACCTCTATCAGATAGACGGGCCAATACGTCGCAGTTACGTTAATCAACATCATGCGAAGCGCGATCTGAATATCCTTGCAAGGGTGGGAGCGATGATCTGGTTATCAACTCTCTCTCAACTTTGGGTCTGACGCATGGTTACAAAATGTTACGTAATTTCGAAACCGCGTACCCGGGCATCGCAAATTTGGTCTCAAAAGTTGCGCAAGACTTGAAAGAAAATTGTCATGAAGTCTCTGCGAATTTTTTTTCTGCGTTGCGAAGTTATCGTGAAAAATGTCGAGGGGGGGCTGAATGAGCCCCCCCCCCAGTCTTTTTAGGGTTAATGGTACTGATCTGTAGCTTTAAGAGTGCACTGAGGAATGATTCCAGATACACATAATATCATTGACATTCAATGGTACTGACCTGTAGCTTTAAGAGTGCACTGAGGAATGATTCCAGATACACATAATATCATTGACATTCAATGGTACTAACCTGTAGCTTTAAGAGCTCACTGAGGAATGATTCCAGATACAAATAATATCATTGACATTCAATGGTGCTGACCTGTAGCTTTAAGAGTGCACTGAGGAATGATTCCAGATACACATAATATCATTGACATTCAATGGTACTGACTTGTAACTTCAAGAGTGCACTGAGGAATGATTCCACATACACATAATATCATTGACATTCAATGGTACTGACCTGCAGCTTTAAGAGTGCACTGAGGAATGAATCCAGATACACATAATATCATTGACAATCAATGGTACTTATCTGTAGCTTTAAGAGTACACTGAGGAATGATTCCAGATACACATAATATCATTGACATTCAATGGTACTGACCTGTAGCTTCAAGAGAGTACTGAGGAATGATTCCACATACACATGATATCATTGACATTCAATGGTACTGACCTGCAGCTTTAAGAGTGCACTGAGGAATGATTCCAGATACACATAATATCATTGACATTCAATGGTACTGACCTGTAGCTTTAAGAGTGCACTGAGGAATGATTCCAGATACACATAATATCATTGACATTCAATGGTACTGACCTGTAGCTTTAAGAGTGCACTGAGGAATGATTCCAGATACACATAATATCAT
The DNA here is from genome assembly GCA_940671915.1 of Paracentrotus lividus. Lineage (NCBI taxonomy): Eukaryota > Metazoa > Echinodermata > Echinoidea > Camarodonta > Echinidae > Paracentrotus > Paracentrotus lividus. The sequence continues at coordinate 19,642,653 of CALNVZ010001721.1, forward strand.
TGACATTCAATGGTACTGACCTGTAGCTTTAAGAGTGCACTGAGGAATGATTCCAGATACACATAATATCATTGACATTCAATGGTACTGACCTGTAGCTTTAAGAGTGCACTGAGGAATGATACCAGATACACATAATATCATTAACATTCAATGGTACTGACATGTAGCTTTAAGAGTGCACTGAGGAATGATTCCAGATACACATAATATCATTGACATTCAATGGTACTCACCTGTAGCTTTAAGAGTGCACTGAGGAATGATTCCAGATACACATAATATCATTGACATTCAATGGTACTGACCTGTAGCTTTAAGAGTTCACTGAGGAATGAGTCTAAACTGTCCCTTGATTCTCCATTGAACTTGAAGTTTCCTTTGCTAATCTGAGGAAAACAATCCTGCAAAAATATAAATAATAAATATATTAATAAATAAAAATCACCCAATTAAATTTAACATTTCCTTTCAAATATTAGAGTTGTATTTTCTAGTAGGCCTAGTATGAAATTTTATGACCATTATTGACTATTCAATTAATGAGCTTTGATTGTTATTAAATAGAATATAAATTATGCTTTCAAATAAAATAATAAGTAAATAAGTTAATGTTTTATTTTCCCAAAACAAAAGCAATTTCAAGGAAAATAACTCTTCTGACTCAAATATAAAAGTAAAGCAATATAGTCCCTAATATAATCTTAATGTAGGTTCTAATTCTGATGTGTACTGCATAAAATCCACAGTGTGGAATGTATGCATACAGTTCTTCATCCTCCAGGGCACTTGATGTAATTTGAATACAATACCTTCATTGATGGAGCCAATGCCTTGAGAGTGAGACAGAACTCATCATGTAGGGTCATGTACTCCATTGTCAGCTCAGTCAGATGGGAAAGTGTGCACAGTCCTGATGCAAGATCACCAGAGGCTGATGCTGAGACTTGAACATACCACATAGTGAGAGACTGGACCTGAAAATAATAATTGTACAAAATAATGTTTATAAACAATATTGAGCATAGGATCTGAGCAAACTTATACGCAGTAATACAGGCTTATTTCATGCCATACATATATATTTTTTTCACACAGTAAAGATTCCTTTTTTTTTAAATTGAATACAAATAAAATCATTATAAAAGTAAAAAGTAACTGAGATGAGCAATTCATTGAAAACAACAAGAATAATCCTTGACAATTTCACTATGGTTTCTCATACCTAATTTGATCCCCTATTCATATATACCTTCATTGATGGAGCCAATGTCCTGAGAGTGGAACAGAACTCATCATGTAAGGGCATGTTACCCATTGCCAGCTTAGTCAGATGGGGTTGTGAGCACAGGCCTAATGCCAAATCAGCAGAGGCTGATTCTGAGACTTCAACTCTCTCCATACTGAGAGACTGGACCAGAACAGAATTATTGCATGAAATATTCTGTTTACAACCCATAATAAGCTTTTGGATATGAGCAAAATTATATGCAGTAATACATAAAGATTTGTTTCATTCCATATTTATTTCAATGCAGCATAAAGACAATATCCCTTCTTTCATACAAGAAAGATTTTTTTTTTATAATTCAAAACAAACAAAAGATATTGTACAAGATGTGAGCTCACATGAGCAATTCATTGGAAGAAAAAGAGAGTAAAATTTAGCATTTCATTAAAAAAAAGCAAAATCTTCCCTAACAATTTCCGTTTGGTTTTTCATACCTAATTTGATCCCCTATTCATATATACTTTCATTCATGAAGCCAATGCCCTGAGAGTGGAACGGAACTCATCGTGTATAGACATGCTTCTCATTTCCAGCTTAGTCAGATGGGGTAGTGTATGAAGTAACATGTTTACAAACAATAGTACGCAATTGGATCTGAACACAATTATAAATTTTGCAGTAATAGGTCTACATGTGCATGCAGGTTTATGCGCTGCCATATTTAACATTTTTTTTACACAAGAAATTTTAATTTTTTAAATTGAAAATGAACAAAAACAGTATTAAAGTACTAAGGAATGACTCAGATGACCAATTCACTAAATACTAAAAAGCAAAACTGTCCCAAATAATTTCAATTCAATTTCTCATACGTAATTTTATCCCCTATTCATATATACCTTCATTGATGGAGCCAATGCCCTGAGAGTGGAACAGAACTCATCATGTAGGGGCATCTCCCACATTGTCAGCTCAGTCAGATGGGGAAGTGTGCACAGTCCTGATGCAAGATCACCAGAGGCTGGTGATGACACATTAAGACTGTACATAGTGATAGATTGGACCTGAAAAGAATAATTGTATGAAATTATATGTTTATGACCAACATTAAACATTTGGATCTGAACAAAAGCATAAATTATGTATGTATATTCCATGTCATAGAAAAAAGTGGCTATATCACCATACATTTCGAGAGACTGGACGTGAAAATAATAATTGTACAAAATAATGTTTATAACCAATATTGAGCATAGGATCTAAGCAAACTTATACGCAGTAATACAGGCTCATTTCATGCCATATATTCTTTTTTTCACACATTTTTAAAATATTTTTCTAATTGAATACAAATAAAATCAGTATAAAAGTAAAAAGTAATTGAGATAAGCAATTCATTGAAAACAACCAAAATAATCCTTGACAATTTCACTATGGTTTCTCATACCTAATTTTATCCCCTATTCATATATACCTTCATTGATGGTGCCAATTCCCTGAGAGTGGAACAGAACTCGTCATGTAGGAACATCTTATACATTGTCAGCTTAGTCAGATAGGGCAGTGTGCTCAGTCCTGCTGCAAGATCAGCAGAGGCTGAAGATGAGACTTTAACACCATTCATACTGAGAGATTGGACCTGAAAAGAATCATTGCATGAAATATTGTGTTTATAACCAATAATAACCTTTCGGATATGAGCAAAATTATATGCAATAATACACATAGATTATTGACTATTAATAATAGTCAACCTATTATAGTTGACTATAATGTTGCTTAAATGTGATCTCTAATACACATAGATTTGTTTCATTCCATATTTATTTCAACGGAATATAAAGACAATATTCCTACTTTCATACAAGAAAGATATTTTGTTAAAATTCAAAACAAACAAAAGATATTGTACCAGATGTGAGCTCAAATGAGCAATTCATTGGAGTAAATAAAAAAGAGACTAAAATTTAGCACTTCATTAAAAAAAGCAAAATCTTCCCTAACAATTTCCGTTTGGTTTTTAATACCTAATTTGATCCCTATATATAGAGATCAAATTATATATATGTGAAATGAAATGTGTGAATGAAAGTATACTTTCATTCATGAAGCCAATGCCCTGAGAGTGGAACGGAACTCATCTTGTAAAGACATGCTTCTCATTTCCAGCTTAGTCAGATGGGGCAGTGTATGAAGTAATATGTTTATAAACAATAGTGAGCAATTGGATCTGAACACAATTATAAATTTTGCAGTAATAGGTCTACATGTGCATGCAGGTTTATGCGATGCCATAGAAAAAAAAAATATCTTTAATATCTGTTTTTTACACAAGAAATTTAAATTTTTAAATTGAAAATGAACAAAAGGAGTATTAAAGGACTAAGGAATAACTCAGATGACCAATGCACTAAATGCCGAAAAGCAAAACTGTCTCTAATAATTTCAATTCAATTTATCATACATAATCAGTACTGCCAACCTAAAATCGTATTTTTGTCTTTTTCATTTGGATAAGGGGTACCAAACTCATTAAATGTCAATAATTATTCAGATCATAAAAATGTCAATCCCCATCCACCTGTCGACCTGAAAACCTTTTATTATTCAATTATTTTCAATAGAAAACAAGGTAAATATGCCAAACATTTTGACAAGTGTGTCATCCCTGCACCAAAGGCATTCGTTCTGGTAAATGAGGGACATAGACAATTCATTGAACAATTAAATGTTTTCTATGAAGACAGGTGCGATGTAGTATGGCATGATGGTGATGTGCATTCATAGACATCTATAGATCTTAGTACCCCTTAAGAAGCGAAAGAGGATAGAAAAAGTACGGAATACGATTTTTTGTTGGCAGGTCTGCATAATTGATTTCTCATACCTAATTTGATCCCCTATTCATATACCTTCATTGATGGAGCCAATCTCCTGAGAGTGGAACAGAACTCATCATGTAGGGTCATCTCATACATTTCCAGCTCAGTCAGATGGGGCAGTGTGCACAGTGCTGATTCAAGATCAGCAAAGGCTGGTGCTGACCCTTCAACACCCCACATAGTAAGAGACTGGACCTGAAAAGAATAATTGGACCTGAAAAGAAATATTCTGTTTATAACCCATAATAAGCTTTCGTCTTATTTTATGACATATCATTTTTTTTTTCTCTCAAGAAAGATTCATTTTTGTTAAATTGATAACAAATAAATTCAACAAGAAAGTACAAAGTAATTGAGATGAGAAATTAATTGAAAAAAGCAAAAAATTCTTAATGATTTTACAATCATGGTTTCTCATACCTACTTTAATCCCCTATTCATATATACCTTCATTGATGGAGCCAATCTCCTGAGAGTGGAACAGAACTCATCATGTAGGGACATGTGATACATTGACAGCTCAGTCAGATAGGGCAGTGTGTACAGGCCTGATGCCAAATCATCAGAGGCTAATGCTGGGACTTTCACACTATCCATAGTGAGAAACTGGACCTGAAAAGAATAATTGTATGAAGTTATGTTTACAACCGATAGTGAGCATTTGGATCTGAGCAAACTTATATGCAGTAATACATGTAGGTTTATTACAATTAGGGTTGGGCGAATCTCAACTTTTTTTTTCAAACTAGATGTTTCTATAGTAAATTCGACGTAGAAACTGAAAATGACAATTATTTTGCATACGATGACGTCTTACGTCGCTAAAGTTGCAAAAAACCAAAATGGCCGCCAAAATAGCGTATTAATGCCCAATTATCATACTTTGTATAGCTATAAACACTTTTTATTGCGTTTTTTATATGTCTTTTGGGTGTCAGGGACCCAATATGATTTAATCCAACATGATTAATCCTACCTAAGTTGACTGTTAGTGTGTGTTGTAGTTAGTTTCAGTCAATATCGAGTAAAAATCACCTCTATCAAAATCAATAATTAACCCTATAACCATACTAGGTACATTTGGTCATGATAAAATTTGCAGATTTTGAGCTTTCAAACCATCAAATCCATAAAGAAACAAAATAAAACCGGTTTATACCTATAAAGTGTGTGATGAATGGGCAAAATACACTATTTTTGGTTTTTTGCACTTTAGCGACGTCAGACATCATCCATACACAAAAATCATTGTCATTTTTGGATTCTACATCAAATTTGACTTAAAGTAACTTGTTTGAAATAACTTTCAGAAAAAAAGTCATTATTTGCCCAACCCTAATTACATAGTAAACAATTATGATTTATCATTTTCACACAAGAAAGATTAATTTTCTTAATTGAAAACAACCAGTAGCAATATTTAACCCTCTTGGATGCGACGGGCTTCTACAGAAGCCGCGGCGAGGTGTTCAGTCTGCTATGACGGGCTTCTACAGAAGCCGAGATTATTCCCTAATAATTGAACAACTTTTTTGGCCTTTCACCAGCTTTTGGAGGGCTAAATTCTCAGAGGAAAAGGACGAAGATATATTCATTTTCAATATCCATTAAGAAATAAACCTAGTTACGTGCAAAAAAATCAAGAACAATTCACTTCATTTCAACAAAATACTATATTTGTTTTACATAAGAAACGAATTCCCAAACTTAACTTTGGCGTACGCGTACACGTCCGGAGGGGAAGAAAATAATTCAAATAAAGCTAGCTCGAGAGATATATTGAGAATGAGAAGAAGAGAGAGAAATAGAAAGGTTAAGGGGTTAAAATAATATTCATTATTATAGATATATATAAACATTAGTTCCATGGAGATTAAGCCTGTCGTTTTCCGATTGTAGTTAGGTTATAAACACGATAATAAGAGGGGTTGGTATCTGACATTTTGCTTGAACTATTTTGTTGTAACTATAATGATGTAATGAAATGTAAAGTATGCCCAATGCAATAGGATTATAAATTAAAGTCCACTTTTATTTCAAAAACTTATACCTGCGCTTTTTAATGAATGTTGCTTAGTCAAAGTGTGCAATTGTTCAGAGGTGCAAAGCCGGCCGCTATATCTTTAATCCATATTTTATAGAATAATTTGAAAGAAACAGGACCTCTTTCAAGTCTATTCAGTAGGCTCATCGATCGAACGTGTGTCCCGCACATGCATTACGCACTTTGCATTGTGAATCTACTGGAAAGGAAGAAGCGGGAACTTCTGCCAAAATGACAAAAAATTCTTTACAAAATTATGCGTCTTATATTTGGTTTTGATGACTATGCCTTACAGTGTTAGATAGAAAAATGTCTGCCCTGTCATGTTCACATTTACTACAAATCATGAAAATGACCGAGTTAGATGCAAGGAGTAATGAAAGCACAAAATATCACAAATTTCTATAATACTGTCAGTGTACAAGAAATCGCTCCGCCACAGGGGTAACAATCGCGTTTCACGGGCCTGCCGCTCAAAGGTTAAGTACTTAATAATGTAACTCAGATGAGCAATTCAGTGAAAAAAGACAAATTATCCCGAAGTCCTGATGCAAAATCAGTAGAGGCTCGTGCTGAGAATTCAACACCCAACATGAGAGAGTGGACCTGGAAATAATACTTGTATGAATACATGTTTGTTACCTAGATTGAGCATTGGGATCTAAGCAAACTCAAATGCAGTAATACATTTATTTTATGCCATCAAAAGACAATTCCATTTTCTTCACAAGATAATTTTTTTTTTTTAATTGAAAAAGAACAAATTCGGTACAACAATACTAAGATAACTCAGATGTTCAAAAAAAAACAAAAAAACAAAAAAAAAACAAAACATCATCTCTTAATGTACAGTAAATAATGTACATTGTAGGATTATTTAAAGCCATTAAAAAAAATCTCAGAAGAATGATTCGTTTTTTAAAAACTGAATAGGCCCTACAAACAAAATAAGTATAAAAGTACAAAGTAATTCAGATGAGAAATTCATTAAAAAAGCAAACTTGTCCCAAATAATGTCAATATTGTTTCCCATACCTATTTTGATCCCCTATTCATATATACCTTCATTGATGGAGCCAATTCCCTGAGAGTGGAACAGAACTCATCATGTAAGGGCATGTTATTCATTGTCAGCTCAGTCAGATGGGGTAGTGTGCACAGTCCTGTTGCAAGATCACCAGAGGCCGGTGCTGACACATTAAAACTGTGCATAGTGAGAGATAGGACCTGAAAAGAATTGTATGAAGTAATATGTTTATTTTGTGCTTTAATGAAAGTAATCATAATATCACAAATATAAATCTGACATAGAGATACTCATCCAATATTTCCAGCAGTAACCTGTGAGCGGCTGGGTAGCTACGTATATCAGTATTGTGCTACACAAAAGAGTGGTATCGCAGGATGAAAGTGGACTACTTACTTCAAATGAAACCTTTAGATGAGGTTAGATAAGTATGAAATCAAAGTGCATTTTCGACTGCGATGACATATCATTACCTTGACATGCCTTTTATTATAATTGTGATGCATCCAAGCAAATGTGAACGTACATGTATGTTGATGACTATTTTATGCACCTGAAATATTCATACAACATGTACATTTATAAGAAGTGCCTGTTATAC
>CALNVZ010001721.1:19650462-19687944 GCA_940671915.1 Paracentrotus lividus
ATGAATACTTATCATCTTACAATTTGATGACATCAACTCGGAAAATGAGGATTTTCTAGACCATTGACCGGAAGCGACATGCAATTTTCCGATGTTTGGTCAATAATTTCACAATTCGATACACCGTACCGTGACGGAAGTTTGATTTGAAGCAATTTTGAAATCCCTCTTCTGATGGTGCTATCAGACTTTCATTTTCACGATATTAATTACTTTTTGAGGTATCTGGCATGCGTGAACGAATTTCACACGCTAATTATGGTCACACGACCAAACACAACAGGTTGATACATTAACCAACCATATTCATTCCTCTACAACATAAAACCTGATTACTTGCATAATGCCTTGGTCACAAGCCGCCGTACGTTTTTTTGGGAGGCTACGGTTGCTACGTTTTTCTGAAAACGTGGAGGGAATAGTGGCAAGCGCACGGTGCGAGTACGTCGACGCACGGACTGCGCAAGGTGTAAGTATGTGGCCGGTACACCAGTTATGGTAATGGGCGGTTGTGTGCATCGCACGTTGCGCACGTAGTAAGTGAGCTGCACGTGCTTGTAACGTACGATCTCCGTGCGTTTAATCGTTATGTACGGAGGCCGTGCTTACAAGTGCACCTCACGTACGGTGTCAAGTACTCACGCGCATGTTGTAAGTGCGTGCAAGTGCGATGAACGTAAGTTTTGATCTCGATATTGTGGTGAATAATGTATATATTTTTGTATTTATTTATATTTCTTCATTTAGATTAATTTTTATATTATCATATTATGATATCATAATCAGTATACATAATAAACTGATATAAACTATACCATCACAAGTATTGCATCATAAGCTGATACACATGCTTTTTTTCTTTTTTACAAACAATTTATAACATTTTGTTTGTAATTATAATGAAAGTTTTGTCTTTTCAAATGGCATAGTAAAAAACGAACACCTTCTCTATAGAGAAGAAGATTCTTTTTACGCAGTTTAATGGAAGATGTGCATCAAATGTTTGATTATACAGCAAAAACCTAATGAAATTGCATTAAACCTGTTTTTGCAATGTAAGACTCAATTTAAGCACGCTAGAAAACAAATTTATCTTCTGAGTGTTGTTGTTGTTGTTTTTGTTTCTTTTTACTTGACAGTTTCATGGTACATTTGGGAGTTTTCATTTCATGTATAAGCGAAACATCAAAACAATTTCCGGAGAAACTTGAACTTGTATTTTGATTTGTTCACAAATCTATTGACTAAGTAGGCTCCCCAAGGAAAAAAGAAGAAAACAAGAAGAAACTTTTGGAGATGGATTATCAGTAAAAAATATAACAATCATAAAATGAATATTGTTTACGTTTATTGTTTATTCGAATGCTGTTGAAATGTTTCGCTTTTTGCAAATTAATATGGGAATAAGTTAACTTTGTTTTTACGATGCTGTGGATCATCGTCATCATTATCAAATTCAAATAAAAAGGAGGTCACCAATGGGAACATCTTTATGCGATGGTACTCGGATGATACGTGCCAAATGACAAGCAGTCATTAGTCATTATCCAGCAAAATATAATAAATTTTACCAAAAAAATGATTATTGTTGTAAACTACAACATAATTATGTTAATAAATGACTATGATTTGGTGGAATAAAGTTGCATCAACAGTATTTGCAATACAGGAATAAATTTGTCTTTGTCAACGTTAAAATTAATTCATCTGTTGGTGGTGCTGTCTGCCGTATATGATATCTCTTTGTAAACATTTTTTGCTGAGAAGTATGAAACATGTTTTAAGTTTCATTTATTGATAATGCCCACCTCCACAATTTTAATTTAGGGGCATTTGTTCTTTTTTAAGAAATGACTTGTTCAAGTCATCTACTGTCTCATGTTTGAAGATTTTCTTATTTCAGGGCATACAAAAATAATCGACAATATTCAGGCCATCAATGACATGTATATCATAAAGACTAAAACAAAAAAAATAATAATAATAACAAATAAATTCAAAATGCAATGCTGCAATACTTTTTGACAGGTGAGGGATTCTGTGCCAATATTGAGACATACAGTATATACAAAACATGTACATACACACATATGATCATAATTATATTTATATACATACTAGTGTTTATATTTTATATATTTTGAATACAAAACGTACTCGGCTCAGTAGAAATCAGTGCGCACAACGCGCGTTGTAAAGTGCGGAAGCACTTGCTTAGCTCGTACATCCACGCGAGTTCTGCGGCTCAATCAACAGTTGAAATGAGCAAGAGCAAAGTAACGGGGCAAACGCACTTTATCCGTGCGCAGCACGCACGTGCCAAAGTGCGCCGTCGTACAGTAAGTGACTGCCGCAAATATCTAAAAAGACTTACGGAGTCGGCGCGTTGTGCGTGCTTGGCAGTGCCGAGGGCGTGGTGTGTGCACGGCGGCAACCCGTACCTCGAACGTAGCCCTCACGCAGCGAAAGTTCCTCCTGCACTAAAAGTTCTGCGTCGTGTCTGCGCACACCAAATTCCGTACCGAGTCGGTACTCACACACAGTGACGTACGATTTTCCAAATTTTGCCCACGTTTGGCACGTAGACAGCACGCACGAGCAAGTACGACGATATGTGACCAAGGCATACTGATCCATGTGTGAGCAGACATTTTCTCCAAATAGAGCCTGAAAGGCAGTGCATTTATTTTATGGTCTGAAAACAGCATTTTCAAACAGCACCGATATCAAGAGGTTTCTATTTCACATATCCAATGTCTGTATAAGTTTATTCTATTCCCTTTGATCCAGTACCTCCCCACCTCCCCCCCCCCCCTGAAAAAAGATAAACTTTGACCAGCTCTGATGCTCCCTCTTAACATGTCCCCCAAAAAAACAAAACAAAAAAAACAAAACAAAACAAAACAGAAAAAACAAAAAACAAATAGAGCTGCCTGCAAAAACGTTTCAATATTTTTTCCTTCTCTTTGCTTTTTAAAATATTTTGACAAGCTAGGCCGCAGCGGTTAAAATTGGGCGAACTCAGAAAAAAATTTCCATGATATGTGAGAGAGTGAGAAAAGAAAATTTGAATGACACTAAAAAAAATGTATTTTAATGGAAAAACATAAATTTATTCCTTTGATATTTTTTAGGAGTCCATTGATAGACGGATCAACTCCCCCCCCTATCCGATGACCATAATTTGCTAAAGCAAGGGATTGCATAGTGAGAAGTGAGAAATAAATTGTTGAAAATTTGCCCATAAACCATATGGGGCAGTTCAAGCAAAACAGTACACTGGAGCTGAATTTTATGTGCCGCTGTGCCTTTGAAATGCAAATAGGATTGAAATTACCCCAAAGGCTTCTTTACAATACAACCAATCATTTAAGTTTTAAAAATTTGTGATTCAGTATTCTTGCGCTGAATAATTGATCAAACCCAAATTTGCACGTATGGGACTATGAGGCCTTAAAATGCCTCCAATTCTTATTCTCGTCACTTTTTGCCAATTTTTTTGGCTTAATGTAATTGTAATGGTTTACTCCAACAAACTTTGGTAATTATATTTATTATAATGCATTTCTCCTCACGAAAAAGACCGGTAACCAGATGTCACTCCGTAACGTCACTCCGTAACGGACAAAGGTTCAAGTTTTAAGTCATAATTAACAAAATATTCAACCATTTTTTTATGCAAGGTGGAATATTATACCTAGATTAACATAGAATCCAATCAATAACTCAAAATTGTGAAAGCCATTTAAATTCACAGAGTTTAAGCAAAATGTTTTCTGCTCAAATATGCATGTCCATTTTGCGTCACTCCGTAACCATGTTATGAATATTCATATCTCATTAATTAAGAGGATCACTATAAAAAAATTATCATTTTGAAAGAGGGGTACCATCAGCTTTTGTCATGACCCCATTTCTCTTTTACAAAAGATTAAGTATGGATGATAAACTTGTGAATGCGAAATGTTGCTTCTGATGTCACTCCGTTACTTGGAACTGCCCGTATAGAAAAAAAACCACTATACTGCAGGCTCTACATGTGGTTTATATTTTGAGTGTTTATGAGTGGATCCCTGGAAAGGAAGGGGTGGGATATCATATTGCCCTCCACTTGAAAATATTGGGGAAATTTTTTTTCAAAGCACCTTTTGGCATTGGCATCGGCTTAATGTGTGCGTAGTTTTTTGTCTACCTGGACAAGCATGCTCCTTTAATTTGCCTATATGATTTAGATGCTTAATACAACTGTATGTTCAAAGGTCTATAATGGTCTAAGGTCAAAGGTGTATACTTATCATTAGCATCCAGAGTTTGGTTTCAAAGTACAAGAGGTTGATGACCGATAACCTTAATAGATTAATCATAAACTAATCAAATGATACGGCATGCATATTCCATTACCACCATGAATCATTTTTTTTTTTTTGTTGAATAAAAGTTTAGTTTTTTGAAGTCATTAAAAGGGAATCCAACCCAAGGAGAGAAATCAACCTTACATGAAAAGAGGAAAATAAGAGGAGCAATCTAAAAAAGTTTCTTAAAAACCGGTTATAAAATAAGAGAGTTATGAAGTTTGAAAAGTCTAGTTGTTCTGTCTATGGGGATCCTCTCATTTGCATCATCGCTTTAAAATGGCCAATCTTATGGACAACTCTCCATTCATTTTGTACACAAATTTTTATTATTTTCATAGTTACAAACCTGTAAGTGACTCTCCGTAGACTCGTGATTTAAAGTATAGATTCAGAACATTGTGAAAGTGAAAATCAGAAGTGGTGATCAATGATTACAAGCTAGACTATTCAAACTCTTGGGTTTCCTACATGTCCTCTTAATCCTAATCATATGAAATTATCTAAAACGCAAGTACCTCTGAAAGACCTTGAAACTCTTGGTCATTTAATGGTCTTTCAATTAACTTTCTATGGTCTTAGTAGTGTTTCCATGATCTTTGACAGTCTCTCAAATTTGTTGGATGAGTTACTGGTAAGACTGTTGTCTGGTTAGTCCGTCAGAGATCTTAATTGATCTTTCAAAGATCTATGGCAGTACAACTAGGATCTTTTAGTGATATCTCAATAAGTCTAGTCTTGTTGGTCTCCGGTTAACTTTCAGGCTATCTCCAACGTACAAAAGGGACCATAAAGTTGTTTTTGGAGTTTTACTAAGACAGCAATTGTCATGGATCTTGGAAACTAAAAACATGTCCAATTTTCAGTCTTTCAGTTGTCTTTCCAGGGTCTCTGCTAAGTGGGATGGGGGCCCTTGGAAAAATTTTCTTAAGGCTGCAGTGAAACAGTACAGAAAAATTGACCTAAACAGCAACACTTTTAACCTCTGACAACTTAAAAGTTCCCTGAAATCCCACAACCTCTGACACCCTTGGAATGAGCAGAGCTTTTGATGATTACACCTCTACACACGTGAAAATCAGTTTAAATACGTCCATTGACTGTATATGATTATTTTTGTTATTTTTTTAACAATAGCAAAGATTAGATATTTTATAAATGGTGTGGTCATTTACAGCAGTACATTTAACTTTCCATGGGAAGGCACTCTTGCCAAGAAAAGGAATGCAAGTTTTCCGGCTATTGCCCAATTTTTAAGGCTTTGTATTGTACAGCATAAATGGGGTTTCAATATGTTTGAGCTTTTTCAGGCCCAAGGGATAAAACCAATTGGCATCCTGCAAGGAGAAACAACTTGAGATAGGAGATAATGTTGGCTCGAATATTTGCTTAATTTTGTGTTTATATGCCCCTCGCAATATATTTTAGACACTTAAATAGTCCAAAGGTCCAAGGCAAATTATATATTTCAACAACCATCTCATATCTTTCAGCATAGAGCTTGGTTACCAGGGTATAGAATTTACAGTGAATAAACTTGATAAACCTAAAATTAATCATAAACTAATCACATGATGATTGCATGCATTTGGACTCTTTCAATAACCTACAAAAAATCCACTTATTACTGTTCGTTTAAATGAATGTTTATTTCTTTATGTCATAAAAATTCTTGTTTTATAGAAGCAGATTGTGTGGTCTACAATGTAGTGAAAAAGACGCGACTGTTGATCAAAAGGTCAGTGTTCGAATCCTGGCACTGCCACTTTAAAAGTGTCCTTTGGGAAGACACAACCAAACATGCCACGACTCGGCCAGGTGAAGTAAATGGGTACTGGTAGGAAGAAATTCCTATAATGCTACATAATGTATGTGCGCCCCAGGTTGCCTAGCATAGCGAGGTAATAATAAGTTAGCACAATGAGCCAACAACTTAAACACTTTTTAATGCAAATGGTAATGTTTTGCAGAAATTCATTGTATCCCATAATGCAATTTCTATTCTTTTAGGTTCATGAGACATCAAAATATAAATGTTTTGAATGAATGGTTGGATTAAAGGTTGCCCACCCTGTTTCCATGGCAAATAGTATGGGATTAATAGAAATTATATTTAAAAAAAAACAATTGTATAAAATAATAAGTGTTAAATAGTTACTTAGAGAATAATCAAACTGCCAAGAGACAAAATTATGTCAGTATTTCATGTTGGTTGCTTGAAAGATTCACCCAAATAAAATGTGCTTCATCTTCAAATATGGCAGATATATGGTTGTAGCTATTGTAACTCTTGCTTGAGGGAAAATTTATCAAGAAATGACAAGTTTTTTAGATAACAAGTCAAATCATATGGATGGTAACTTCTGGCTGGGAATGTAATGTATAAATCTCAACAATATCTATGATTTATCTGAGGCTATGTAACTGTTTTAATGGAACAGTTTGTATTTAAGGTTGTCATCCTGTTTCCATAGCAACATCAGTATGGGAGTACGAAAATGAAATGTATTAAAGGCTAGCGGAGAAGACTCAAAAGTGGTTAATTTCCCCGAATGGATTGTTTTTGTTTTTTTTTATTATTCAAGATATTTTTGTTTTTTCTTTTAAATGGGCATAAAACTTGTCACATCTGCTAGCATCACCATTGAACTACCTTGTAATGACCACGCCCATTTTATACAAATAATGAATATTAAGTCATGGATTAGTCATCCACTTGTTATAACGTTTATACATGTTCTTTTTGTGTTTGCCCTTTGCTGATCCATTATGAATGTGAATGAAAATATTAAATTACATTTTGCAATGAAATAAAGTCAATTCAAATTCGATTTCATGATTAGCAAGAGACTTTTGCATAGTCAACATTCGGTCCTTGCACAACTGTTGAAATTTTATGTTCAAATGCAATTTTTATGTTTTTTTTTTTTACAAAATCAAAACTAATATAGTTGTAGGTCTGAAAGTATGTTGATGTGATTGTAGAAGAATAACATAACAGATAAAGGCCATATGAACCATGAATCTTAATGCAAACTTTTGTTAACGTCACCTGACCCTTCTCATCATGAAAATAGACAATTTCTTGTAAATCTGTACATGTCTCCTGTAAACCTCGTCACCACATTCTAATAAAAAAACCATCTACATAATTATTGTCATACTTTTTCATACAGTTTGAATTGAACATAATTTTAAAGAATAAAGAACACGCCACAATTTAATCCATTTTTGCAAGCTACATTTCCAGGGTTTTGTCTGGAGAGCAACCCAATACTCTTAGAAAAGGGACCCACCAAAAAATTATATTCGTCTTAATCCATGTTTGTTTCTATAACGGGAATAGACTATGAACCCTAAATTAATCGTTAATAAAATTGTAGCCCATTTTGTGTTAGTAAATCTTGCAAACACAAATAAGAAAATCAATATCAATTACTATTAAGGGTACCATGGAAGACAATTCTTTTGGAATGAAGGGTTACATGACACAGATCAGAAATAAATAAATGAAATTATTATAAATACGTACATTTACTTATCATTGATGCCCAAAGACATTACTTCATATGAGTTCCTATTTTCATATTGCATACATCTAGAGGAAATAAGACAAAATAATCAACTATATTCACACTTGCAGCGATAGTGGGTAGAGAAGAGAGCTGAATATACAAATGTATATTTTAAATGATATTCGACTTATATAAGGAGTGAGTAGTTTTGTGTGCATTCAAAGTTGCATACATGTTCGTGTATCTTGAGCAAGGAAAATTCACAAACAACAAATCTACATTGATCCTAGATGTTTAGGCCACTCGAAATACTCTTTACCATTCATGCACATAACCTAGGGCCTATATGACGTAAGTTATTGATGGTATCCATTATTTTAATCAGGCTTATCGTCTGAGACATTCTGATCAGCAGTCAGACATGAGTTACATGTGTAGGCTAATCACTTAACTTTCCGATTTCAGTCCAGAAATCAACTCGGATCATTCTTGGTTCTAGCGCAGTGAGTACCTCTTAGTTAGATTTGAGTGCTCTTTCAGAACATTTGACACAAATTTTTTTCTTGAATGTCCGTGTCTGATCAAAAGAGAGTTTTTATACACAGTTAATGATACAGATTGATATTCATTTATTTGTACCATCAGAGCGTTCCTACTGGGTCACTGTACTATTTAGATGCATTGAGCTTCTACAGAACTCATATGACATGGATGGACTCTGTCAATTCTATCTGCCCGATTCTCCTGTTGAGATCCGGCGACATAGAAACCAACCACGACCAAATATATCCCCAAGGTAGGCCTAGACTATTTCTTATTTCGTTCCAACATCAATTGCTGAAACAGGAATATATGCCTGTAAGATAGATATGCTTGAACAATCACCCTTTAAAGCCAATACGAACTAGCAGCCTTGTATAGCACCACCTCAAGTCCTCAACTACTCAGTTCTGCACTGATTCTAAAACATAAAGCAACATTCTGAGCAGTGTATTCTTACAATACAGACCAAATTGAATGATAACACACTAACTCACCACTCAATACATTCATACCCAATGATAATGTTAAGTTGTAAAACAAGTACTTTTCCCCTCAAAGATTTTACCTTGATACAAATAAATTAAAGGCTTTTTAGTCGCTCCAATCTTAATAGTTACCTCAAAAGGTATAGTTAATAGACTAGTTATTTATAACACGGAGTCAATGGAGTGTTGGTCAATTCGCTCTTGCTTTAAAGTACAAGCAAAGTAGAAGAAGTTAGTAAATAGACTTCATTGAAATGCTTACCCCTAAAAATTTCAGTGAATTTGTAGCTTGATTAAATGGGAGGACTCAATTCTCCTCATACTTGTCACATTTTAATTATATTTCCATACACATAGTTTAACATTTTAGATATTTTTTAACACAATCGCCCACAAGATACAAGTTTCTTAATCATGAAGAAATATATATCATTATATAGCATCACTTAAGTCTTTTCTTTTTTGTTTTTCTTTTGATTACAGTAGCACTATCAGTGAGAAAGAGTTGAGTGAGCTGTCGAGCTCATTAGGCCATCTACTATGACAAGCTTGGAATTAATCGGAGATTCTGTATGCACAGCTACAAGCCATCAAGGAACGTTCCCATAGCGCCAGTGAAGCTTTCTTGAGAGTGTTCATGAAATGGAGAGACAATCAGCCCCAAAAGATAAAACACTAGAGCTCTTCTTGCAGAGAAACTCAAAGAGAGTGCTTAGTGAACTATCAGGGGATCTACTTGATGGCAGCTTATACAAGCATTAAACGTAAGAATGATTAGAGAATATTGAAGATGGCAATATTTTCCGCATAAAATATATTTCACGATTGTGGACTAGTTTGAGAAATTAGCAACTGGATAATTTCGCGATTTTTGTGAGGTTTCATTACTATAAATAGCCTGATGTAGCAGTGGAAATTCTCACGAAGAAGGACTTGTGAATTTCGTGAAAACAACCACTTATACAGAAATTCACATAATTATTATTAGTAAATATAGTACAATGGTGAGTACATGTATTGGCATGAAAACTGTAAAAACCTTCACCAAAACATGTAGGCCTACAGAAAATCTCCTGTAAAATTTACAGAGATAGTATATTGGATGAATCATGACATGAAACAGATGTCCCGCTATTTCAAGCTAGTTAAAAAACTTTGTCCTAATGTCAGACTGGGAGCTAAACCAAGAAGATTTGAACTCTCTCGAAATGCATACCTGATTTTTTACTGTTTTATCTGTTTGCCTTTTAGCTCAGCCTCCATTAACTGCTGATTCACAGACCCATCAACCTCTTTCTCCTGAGCTGATTGAAAGATGTGCAGAAGATTTAAGGACACGTACACCACAAGTCTTTGTCAGATAAGAGCTGACCCTCTCAATCCTGATTCCCTGTACAATTTGAAGTTTTTTGTACACTCATCTCAGGTTGGAATCGAGGATGGAGGAGCCAAGCGTCTCCTAGAGTACAGTGACCTCTTAAATCTCCGCTATAATGGAAGGTTCCCAAGACGTCTGTTGGTTCAGGGCGAAGCAGGAGCTGGGAAAACAACATTCTGTGCTAAGATTGCCTGGGACTGGATCAATGAAAGTACTTCCAAGAGTACAAATGGTTATAATCGTCCCTCTACGGGAATATGAGCAATGTTCTATTGGTAGATAGCAAAATCTTATCTTTCAGAGAATAATCCTGCACAGCTACCCAACTGACAGAATACATGCGCTTGAATACCGACAAGGTTTTCATTGTCTTTGATGGCCTTGATGAATTCAATGGAAATGTTACAAAGTCCAAAAAGCGGAGCTTCAGTCACACTCATCATACCTACTGATTCATCCAAATATCAGTCCTAAGCAGGGAAATAATGATAACCCAGACGAGATAAAAGTAACACAAAAGCGACGACGATATAGAGACTGTTGAATTCTGCGATCTGACAAGCTGAAGGGATGCCGGTCATGGTAACAACACGCCCTTGGAGGGCCAAGGAGATTAGAGGGAATGATCAGCTAGTAAAGATGTACCGTTTCCTCTATGTTGAGGGCTTAGCAAGAACAATTTGACAGTGTACATTCAAAAGCACTTTGCTGGTCATGAGGATAAGGCAAATGATCTGATCCGATTTGTTTGAAAATGATGTCATATCTGAAATATGGCTCCTTATCCTATCTATTGTTGCTATGCTCTGTCTTATGTGGAGGGAGTTTGATGACAAAAGGCAAGAAGTGATG
Organism: Paracentrotus lividus; assembly: GCA_940671915.1. Classification (NCBI taxonomy): domain Eukaryota; kingdom Metazoa; phylum Echinodermata; class Echinoidea; order Camarodonta; family Echinidae; genus Paracentrotus; species Paracentrotus lividus. Next base: position 19,661,588 of record CALNVZ010001721.1, read on the forward strand.
AAATCACTCCAAACATTTTCTCAAGATCTTCCAGGAAATGATTCTTTTCCTGAAAGAGCATTACGCGCAAAAATTGGTCACTCAGTCTTGTAGCATAGATGACTCACTAAATGACCATCTTGATGAAATTGACAACCTTCTAAAGCCATTGCTAGTCTTGCCTTTGATGGTTTGTTGAGTAACACCCTTGTCTTCACTGAAGCTAAATTTGAGCACTGTCATTGTCCATGCAACAGCTTGTAGATGGTGTATGTCTCAGGAGAACAGAATTATCTCAAGGCAAAGAAGGCGTAAAGGAAGGCGTGAACATCGCTGTCTACAGCTTTCTTTCCTCCAAACTCTTTCAGGAATTTCAATGGCTGGAATGCATCTTGCTTCCCTCTATGAAACAGATAACAATGAATATCAGAGGTTGATGACTGAAGTAGTGGTTCCAGAAAAAAAGAATTTCGGTCATCTCCTTTATTTCACTTCATCTGAAAGCCAAGCAGTGGGAATCGATGTCTTGACCCATCTTTCAAAGGACATTTCAATATGGAGATGAAGAGTTTCTTGTAGATGTAGCATTGGAATGTCACGACTCACACACTGCTCTCTGATAAAGGACAAGGTTCTACCAGAGGATGCAACCTTGAAAATACACAGAGACTGACAGCACACACCTAGCTGGTTACACTTTTGTTGGAATAGATATGGTAAGTAAGAGTATGAGTGTAGTTCTATCTTTAAGAAAGATCAGGAAGCAATTTCTAGCTATGTGATGGTTTCTTATCTGTATATCACTGACAGGTGTGAATTGAAAAGGGGAACATTCATTAATTTTTACAAAAATGATGACAGCCTTCTGGGTATTTGTATGTTGATTGTTTTGAATAATTAGACAACTTGGCACCACACTTTTTGGAAATATCTTGGTCAATTTGAGTTTGGCAAAAACTGTTAATTATTCAGGCGGAACATGGTCATATATTACTCAGTATTACTCTGAGTGGGTAAACATTTGGTTCAAATTTGACCCCAGGAATCATTGGGGGGGGGTGATAGCTTAAATCATCTGGACCTGTTGTGTGAAAACTGGGTAAGTATATTGATAGAACTAATTGAAAAAAAAAATATTAATGATATCATTGGATCTAAATGTTGTACCTTGTATACATGCATGTTTGTACATTGTGTCGTGATATTGTACATGTATATACATGTTATTGCTTTAATATTCCATATCGTTTTCACACTCATTTGTTCAATTTCATACTTTAGGTTAAGCTTAAAGTTAATCGGGATTGTGGACCACAGTGTCACATGAAATCGCAGAGTTGATCTGTTCTTCACCCTCTCTGAGAAGCGTTGATCTACGTGGGACATTTCATGGAAACCTCAGCCACAGACTTGCTGCTAGAGGACAGTTTTCAAGAGGTGAATGACATGCTGCATATATTTAGGTGTAACCTTTAGATTGAATCCCATTTTGTGTTAAAGAGATATCAGCAAATTAATTGCCTAGGAATACAGGTGTCAGAAGAAGGGATAGGAATGTTGTATTTGGGTCATTATATAAAGTTGGGGCATAAAGTGTTCATTTCAGAATAATTTGATGCTGTAATATGCTTCCATTCATTGTTTTTGCTTTGCATTTGTATTGGGACCATACATTTTCATGAAATTTTGCTGCCTTTAGACTCAACTTTGATGAAGTTATATGGAATAAACAATATGATGCTGCATGGACATGGTGCTCATGTATTATAATGAATATAATATTATGCAAATGAAAAATACTAAATTAGCTAGAAAGCTTAATGTCTATGTCCTTGTGCATAGTTTTATTTTAGAGAGAAAATGCATTAATGTGTCATTAGTACATGAATGTGGTGTCCAGTATTATGACATTTGTGGGCACTGATAGGATGGATATTGTTGTCATGAAATAATGGGAATCAAGTAGCTTAAGGATAGATAGCTTAATTGACATTATCAAGAAATCATGATGCTTTTCTTTCATCGATTCTATTTGAATAATACTGTTTCCTTTTTTGATGGTTAGATGTTTCATGAATATCTAATCATACAGGAATATGTAAAAAAAAAAAAAAAAAGAAAAAGAAAAAGAAAAACATAAATAAAAAAAATAAAAAGTTCAATTCTTTATCTTTTCTGGATAACATTCAAATTGATATACATGTATACTATTACCTTTTTTTTACATATTCCTGTATGATTAGATATTCATGAAACATCTAACCATCAAAAAAGGAAACAGTATTATTCAAATAGCAAGTCATGAAAGAAAAGCATCATGATTTTCTTGATAATGTCAATTAAGCTATCTATCCCTTAAGCTACTTGATCCCATTATTCATGACAACAATATCACAATCCTATCAGTGCCCACAAAATGTCATAATACTGGACACCACATTCATGTAACATAATGACACATTATGCAATTTTCTCTCTAAAATAAAACTATGCACAAACAAGACCATTAAGCTTCTAGCTAATTAGTAGTTTTTCATTTGCAAATATTATATTCAATTATAATACATGAGCACCATGTCCATGCAGCATCATTATTGTTTATTCCATATAACTTCATCAAAGTTGAGTCTAAAGGGCAGCAAAATTTCATGAAAATGTATGTCCCAATACAAATGCAAAGCAAAAACAATGAATGGATAGCATATTACAGCATCAAATTATTCTGAAATGTAACACTTTATGCCCAACTTTATATAATGACCCAAATACAACATTCTATCCCTTCTTACTGACACCTGTATTCCTAGGCAATTAATTTGCTGATATCTCTTTAACACAAAATGGGGATCAATCTAAAGGTTACACCTAAATATATGCAGCATGTCATTCACCTCTTGAAAACTGTCCTCTAGCAGCAAGTCTGTGGCTGAGGTTTCCATGAAATGTCCCACGTAGATCAACGCTTCTCAGAGAGGGTGAGAACAGATCAACTCTGCGATTTCATGTGACACTGTGGTCCACAATCCCGATTAACTTAAGCTTAACCTAAAGTATGAAATTGAACAAATGAGTGTGAAAACGATATGGAATATTAAAGCAATAACATGTATATACATGTACAATATCACGACACAATGTACAAACATGCATGTATACAAGGTACAACATTTAGATCCAATGATATCATTAATATTTTTTTTTTCAATTAGTTCTATCAATATACTTACTCCAGTTTTCACACAACAGGTCCAGATGATTTAAGCTATCACCCCCCCCCAATGATTCCTGGGGTCAATTTGAACCAAATGTTTACCCACTCAAGTAATACTGGTAATATATGACCATGTTCCGCTGAATAAGTAAACAGTTTTGCCAACTCAAAATTGACCAAGATATTTCCAAAAATGTGGTGCCAAGTTGTCTAATTATTCAAAACAATCAACATACAAATACCAGAAGGCTGTCATCATTTGTAAAAATTAATGAATGTTCCCCTTTTCAATTCACACCTGTCAGTGATATACAGATAAGGAAACCATCACATAGCTAGAAATTGCTTCCTGATCTTTCTTAAAGATAGAACTACACTCATACTCTTACTTACCATATCTATTCCAACAAAAGTGTAACCAGCTAGGTGTGTGCTGTCATGTCTCTGTGTATTTTCAGGTTGCATCCTCTGGTAGAACCTTGTCCTTTATCAGAGAGCAGTGTGTGAGTCGTGACATTCCAATGCTACATCTACAAGAAACTCTCATCTCCATATTGAAATGTCCTTGAAAGATGGGTCAAGACATCGATTCCCACTGCTTGGCTTTCAGATGAAGTGAAATAAAGGAGATACCGAAATTCTTTTTTTCTGGGAACCACTACTTCAGTCATCAACCTCTGATATTCATTGTTATCTGTTTCATAGAGGGAAGCAAGAATGCATTCCAGCCATGAATTCCTGAAAGAGTTTGTGAGGAAAGAAAGCTGTAGACAGCGATGTTCACGCGCTTCCTTTACGCCTTCTTTGCCTTGAGATAATCTGTTCTCCTGAGACAATACACCATCTACAAGCTGTTTGCATGGACAATGACATGCTCAAATTTAGCTTCAGTGAGACAAGGGTGTTACTCAACAAACCATCAAAGGCAAGACTAGCAATGGCTTTAGAAGGTTGTCAATTTCATCAAGATGGTCATTTAGTGAGTCATCTATGCTACAAGACTGAGTGACAATTTTTGCGCGTAATGCTCTTTCAGGAAAGAATCATTTCCTGGAAGATCTGAGAAAATGTTTGGAGTGATTTCATCACTTCTTGCCTTTGTCATCAAACTCCCTCCACATAAGACAGAGCATAGCAACATAGATAGGATAAGGAGCCATATTTCAGATATGACATCATTTTCACAACAAATCGGATCAGATCATTTGCCTTATCCTCATGACCAGCAAAGTGCTTTTGAATGTTACACTGTCAAATTGTTCTTGCTAAAGCCCTCAACATAGAGGAAACGGTACATCTTTACTAGCTGATCATTCCCTCTAATCTCCTTGGCCCTCCAAGGGCGTGTTGTTACCATGACCGGCATCCCTTCAGCTTGTCAGATCGCAGAATTCAACAGTCTCTATATCGTCGTCGCTTTTGTGTTACTTTTATCTCGTCTGGGTTATCATTATTTCCCTGCTTAGACTGATATTTGGATGAATCAGTAGGGTATGATGAGTGTGACTGAAGCTCCGCTTTTTTGGACTTTGTAACATTTCCATTGAATTCATCAAGGCCATCAAAGACAATGAAAACCTTGTCGGTATTCAAGCGCATGTATTCTGTCAGTTGGGTAGCTGTGGCAGGATTATTCTCTGAAAGATAAGATTTTGCTATCTTACCAATAGAACATTGCTCATATTCCCGTAGAGGGACGATGATAACCCATTTGTACTCTTGGAAGTACTTTCCATTGATCCAGTCCCAGGCAATCTTAGCACAGAATGTTGTTTTCCCAGCTCCTGCTTCGCCCTGAACCAACAGACGTCTTGGGAACCTTCCATTATAGCGGAGATTTAAGAGGTCACTGTACTCTAGGAGACGCTTGGCTCCTCCATCCTCCGATTCCAACCTGAGATGAGTGTACAAATCTTCAAATTGTACAAGGGAATCAGGATTGAGAGGGTCAGCTCTTATCTGACAAAGACTTGTGGTGTACGTGTCCTTAAAATCTTCTGCACATCTTTCAATCAGCTCAGGAGAAAGAGGTTGATGGGTCTGTGAATCAGCAGTTAATGGAGGCTGAGCTAAAAGGCAAACAGATAAAACAGTAAAAAATCAGGTATGCATTTCGAGAGAGTTCAAAATCTTCTTGGTTTAGCTCCCAGTCTGAACATTAGGGACAAAGTTTTTTAACTAGCTTGAAATAGCTGGACATCTTGTTTCATGTCATGATTCATCCAATATACTATCTCTGTAAATTTTACAGGAGATTTTCTGTAGGCCTACATGTTTTGGTGAAGGTTTTACAGTTTTCATGCCACATACATGTACTCACCATTGGTACTATATTACTAGTAATAATAATTATGTGAATTTCTGTATAAGTGGTTGTTTTCACGAAATTCACAAGTCCTTCTTCGTGAGAATTTCCACTGCTACATCAGGCTATTTATAGTAATGGAAACCTCACAAAAATCGCGAAATTATCCAGTTGCTAATTTCTCAAACTAGTCCACAATCGTGAATATATTTTTATGCGGAAATATTGCCATCTTCAATATTCTCTAATCATTCTTACGTGTAATGCTTGGTATAAGCCTGCCATCAAGTAGATCCCCTGATAGTTCACCTAAGCCACTCTCTTTGAGTTTCTCTGCAAGAAGAGCTCTAGTGTTTATCTTTTGGGGCTGATTGTCTCTCCATTTCATGAACACTCTCAAGAAAGCTTCACTGGCGCTATGGGAACGTTCCTTGATGGCTTGTAGCTGTGCATACAGAATCTCCAGATTAATTCCAAGCTTGTCATAGTAAGATGGCCTAATGAGCTCCGACAGCTCACTCAACTCTTTCTCACTGATAGTGCTACTGTAAATCAAAAGAAAACAACAAAAAGAAAAGACTTAAGTGATGCTATATAATGATAATATTTTTCTTTCATGATTAAGAAACTTGTATCTTTGTGGGCGAATTGTGTTAAAAAATATCTAAAATGTAAACTATGTGTACTGGAAATATAATTAAAATGTGACAAGTATGAGGGAGAATTGAGTCCTCCCATTTAATCAAGCTACAAATTCACTGAAATTTTTAGGGGTAAGTCATTCAATGAAGTCTATTACTAACTTCTTCTACTTTGCTTGTACTTTAAAGCAAGAGCGAATTGACCAACACTCCCATTGACTCCGTGTTATAAATAACTAGTCTATAACTATACCTTTTGAGGTAACTATTAAGATTGGAGCGACTAAAAAGCCTTTAATTTATTTGTATCAAGGTAAAATCTTTTGAGGGGAAAAGTACTTGTTTTACAACTTAACATTATCATTGGGGTATGAATGTATTGAGTGGTGAGTTAGTGTGTTATCATTCAATTTGGTCTGTATTGTAAGAATACACTGCTCAGAATGTTGCTTTATGTGTTAGGAATCAGTGCAGAACTGAGTAGTTGAGGACTTGAGGTGGTGCTATACAAGGCTGCTAGTTCGTATTGGCTTTAAAGGGTGATTGTTCAAGCATATCTATCTTACAGAGCATATATTCCTGTTTCAGCAATTGATGTTGGAACGAAATAAGAAATAGTCCTAGCCTACCTTGGGGATATATTTGGTCCTGGGTTGGTTTCTATGTCGCCGGATCTCAACAGGAGAATCGTGGGCAGATAGAATTGACAGAGTCCATCCATGTCATATGAGGTTCTGTAGAAGCTCAATGCATCTAAATAGTACAGTGACCTCAGTAGGAACGCTCTGATGGTACAAATAAATGAAATATCAAATCTGTATCATTAACTGTGTATAAAAACTCTCTTTGGTATCAGACACGGACATTCAAGAAAAAAATTGTGTCAAATGTTCTGAAAGAGCACTCAAATCTAACTAAGAGGTACTCACTGCGCTAGAACCAAGAATGATCCTAGTTGATTTCTGGACTGAAGATCGGAAGGTTAAGATGATTAGCCTACACATGTAACTCATGTCTGACTGCTGATCAGAATGTCTCAGACGATAAGCCTGATTAAAATAATGGATACCATCAATAACTTACGTCATATAGGCCCTAGGTTATGTGCATGAATGTAAAGAGTATTTCGAGTGGCCTAAACATCTAGGATCAATGTAGATTTGTTGTTTGTGAATTTTCCTTTGCTCAAGATACACGAACATGTATGCAACTTTGAATGCACACAAAACTACGCACTCCTTATATAAGTCGAATATCATTTAAAATATTACATTTTGTATATTCAGCTCTCTTCTCTACCCACTATCGCTGCAAGTGTGAATATAGTTGATTATTTTGTCTTATTTTTCCTCTAGATGTATGCATATAATGGAAAATAGGAACTCATATGAAGTAATGTCTTTGGGCATCAATGATAAGTAAATGTACGTATTTATAATAATTTCATTTATTTATTTCTGATCTTTTGTCAATGTAACCCATTCATCCAAAAGAATTGGTCTTCCATGGTACCCTTAATAGTAATTGATATTGATTTTCTTATTTGTGTTTGCAAGATGTTACTAACACAAAATGGGCTACAATTTTATTAACGATTAATTTAGGGTTCATAGTCTATTCCCGTTATAGAAACAAACATGGATTAAGACGAAATATAATTTTTTGGTGGGTCCCTTTTCTAAGAGTATTGGGTTGCTCCCAGACAAAACCCGTTGGAAATTTAGCTTGCAAAAAAATTGGATTAAACTTGTGGCGTGTTCTTTATTCTTTAAAATTATGTTTTCAATTCAAACTGTATGAAAAAGTATGACAATAATTATGTAGATGGTTTTTTATTAGAATGTGGTGACGAGGTTTACAGGAGAACATGTACAGATTTACAAGAAATTTGTCGTATTTTCATGATGAGAAGGGTCAGGTGACGTTTAACAAAAGTTTGCATTAAGATTCATGGTTCATATGGCCTTTATCTGTTTATGTTATTCTTCTACAATCAACATCAACATACTTTCAGACCTACAACTATATTAGTTTGATTTTGTAAAAAAAAAAAACATAAAAAATTGCATTTGAAACATAAAATTTCAACAGTTGTGCAAGGACCGAATGGTTGCTATGCAAAAGTCTCTTGCTAATCAATGAAATCGAATTTGAATTGACTTTATTTCATTGCAAAATTGTAATTTAATATTTTCATTCACATTCATAATGGATTCAGCAAAGGGCACAACACAAAAAGAACATGTATAAAACTGTTATAACCAAGTGGATGACTAATCCATGACTTAATATTCTTTATTTTTGTCATAAAATGGGCGTGGTCCATTACAAGGTAGTTTCAATGGTGATGCTACAAGATGTGACAAGTTTTATGCCCATTTAAAAAAAAAACAGAAAATATCTTTTGAAATAATAAAAAAAAAACAAAAACAATCCATTCGGGGAAATTAAACCACTTTTGAGTCTTTCTCCGCTTGCCTTTAATACATTTTCATTTTTTCGTACTCCCATACTGTGTTGCTATGGAAACAGGATGACAACCTTAAAATACAACTTGTTCCATTAAAACAGTTACATAGCCTCAGATAAATCATAGATATTGTGTTGAGATATACATTACATTCCCAGCCGAAAGTTACCATCCATATGATTTGACTTGTTATCTAAAAAACTTGTCATTTCTTGATAAATTTTCCCTCAAGCAATGAAGTTACAATAGCTACAACCATATATCTGCCATATTTGAAGATGAACAACATTTTATTTGGGTTGAATCTTTCAAGCAACCAACATGAAATACTGACATAATTTTGTCTCTTGGCAGTTTGATTATTCTCTAAGTAACTTATTTAACACTTATTATTTTTATACAATGTTTTTTTTTAAATATAATTTCTATTAATCCCATACTATGTTGCCATGGAAACAGGGTGGGCAACCTTTAATCCAACTCATTCAATTCAAAACATTTATATTTTGATGTCTCATGACCTAAGATAATAGAAATTGCATTATGGGGGATACAATGAATTTCTTGCAAAACATTACCATTTGCATTATCAAAAGTGTTTAAGTTGTTGCTCATTGTGCTAACTTATTATTACCTCGCTATGCTAGGCAACCTGAGGGCGCACATACATTATGTAGCATTATAGGAATTTCTTCCTACCAGTACCCATTTACTTCACCTGGGCCGAGTGTGGCATGTTTGGTTAGTGTCTTCCCAAAGGACACTTTTAAAGTGGCAGTGCCAGGATTCGAACCACTGACCTTTTGATCAACAGTTCGCGTCTTTTTCACTACATTGTAGACCACACCACATCTGCATTCTATAAAACAAGAATTTTTATGACATAAAGAAATAAACATTCATTTAAACGAACAGTAATAAGTGGATTTTTTGTAGGTTATTGAAAGAGTTCCAAATGCATGCAATCATCATGTGATTTAGTTTATGATTAATTTAGGTTTATCAAGTTTATTGCACTGTAAATTCTTATACCCTGGTAACCAAGCTCTATGCTGATAAGATATGAGATGTTGTTGAAATATTATAATTTGCCTTGGACCTTTGGACATATTAAGTGTCTAAAATTATATTGCGAGGGGCATATAAACACAAAATTTAAGCAAATATTCGAGCCAACATTATCTCCTATCTCAAGTTGTTTCTCCTTGCAGGGATGCCAATTGGTTTTATCCCTTGGGCCTGAAAAAGCTCAAACATATTGAAACCCCATTTATGCTGTACAATACAAAGCCTTAAAAATTGGGCAATAGCCGGAAAACTTGCATTCCTTTTCTTGGCAAGAGTGCCTTCCCCATGGAAAGTAAATGTACCTGCTGTAAATGACACACCATTATAAAATATCTAATCTTTGCTATTGTTAAAAAAATAACAAAAATAATCATATACAGTCAATGGGACGTATTTAAACTGATTTTTCACGTGTGTAGAGGTAGATCATCAAAAGCTCTGCTCATTCCAAGGGGTGATCAGAGGTTGTGGGATTTCAGGGAACTTTTTAAGTTGTCAGAGGTAAAAGTGTTGCTGGTTTAGGTCAATTTTCTGTACTGTTTCACTGCAGCCTATAAGAAAATTTTTCCAAGGGCCCCCATCCCACTTAGCAGAGACCCTGGAAAGACAACTGAAAGACTGAAAATTGGACATGTTTTTAGTTTCCAAGATCCATGACAATTGCTGTCTTAGTAAAACTCCAAAAACAACTTTATGGTCCCTGTTGTACGTTGGAGATAGCTGAAAGTTATACCGAGAGACCAACAAGACTAGACTATTGAGATATCACTAAAAGATCCTATGTTGTACTGCCATAGATCTTTGAAAGATCAATTAAGATCTCTGACGGACTAACCAAGACAACAGTCTTACAGTAACCTCTCCAACAAATTTGAGAGACTGTCAAAAGATCATGGAAACACTACTAAGACCATAGAAAGTTAATTGAAAGACCATTAAATGACCAAGAAAGTTTCAAGGTCTTTCAGAGGTCTTGCGTTTTAGATAATTTCATATGATTAGGATTAAGATGGACATGTAGGAAACCCAAGAGTTTGAATAGTCTAGCTTGTAATCATTGATCACCACTTCTGATTTTCACTTTCACAATGTTCTGAATTCTATACTTTTAAATCACGAGTCTACGGAGAGTCACTTACAGGTTTGTAACTATGAAAAATAATAAAAATTTGTGTACAAAATGAATGGAGAGTTGTCCATAAGATTGGCCATTTTAAAGCCGATGATGCAAATGAGAGGATCCCCATAGACAGAACAACTAGACTTTTCAAACTTCCATAACTCTCTTATTTTATAACCGTTTTTTAAGAAACTTTTTTTAGATTGCTCCTCTTATTTTCCTCTTTTCTGTAAGGTTGATTTCTCTCCTTGGGTTGGATTCCCTTTTAATGACTTCAAAAAATAAACTTTTATTCAACAAAAAAAAAAAAAATGATTCATGGTGGTAATTGGAATATGCATGCCGTTATCATTTGATTTAGTTTATGATTAATCTATTAAGGTTATCGGTCTATCAACCTCTTGTACTTTGAAACCCAAACTCTGGATGCTAATGATAAGATATTACACCTTTGACCTTAGACCATTATAGACCTTTGAACATACAGTTGTATTAAGCATCTAAAATCATATTAGGCAAATTAAAGGAGCATGCTTGTCCAGGTAGACAAAAAACTACGCACACATTAAAGCCGATGCCAATGCCAAAAGTGTGCTTTGAAAAAAATTTCCCCAATATTTCAAGTGGAGGGCAATATGAATATCCCACCCCTCTCCCTTCCAGGGATCCACTCATAAACACTCAAAATATAAACCACATGTAGAGCCTGCAGTATAGTGGGTTTTTTTTTCTATACGGGCAGTTCCAAGGTAACGGAGTGACATTCAGAAGCAACATTTCCGCATTCAAACAAGTTTATCATCCATACTTTAATCTTTATGTAAAAAGAAATGGTTCATGACAAAAGCTGATGGTACCCTCTTTTCAAAATGATAATTTTTTTTATAGTGATCCTCTTAATTAATGAGATATGAATATTCATAATCATGGTTACGGAGTGACGCAAAATGGACATGCATATTTGAGCAGAAAACATTTTGCTTAAACTCTGTGAAATTTAAATGGCTTTCACAATTTTGAGTTATTGATTGGATTCTATGTTAATCTAGGTATAATATTCCACCTTGCATAAAAAAATTGGTTGAATATTTTGTTAATTATGACTTAAAACTTGAACCTTTGTCCGGTTACGGAGTGACGGTTACGGAGTGACATCTGGTTTACCGGTCTTTTTCGTGAGGAGAAATGCATTATAAATAAATATTAATACCAAAGTTTGTTGGAGTAAACCATTACAATTACATTAAGCCAAAAAAATTGGCAAAAAGTGACGAGATATAAGAATTGGAGGCATTTTAAGCCTCATAGTCCCATACGTGCAAATTTGGGTTTGATCAATTATTCAGCGCAAGAATACTGAATCACAAATTTTTAAAACTTAAATGATTGGTTGTATTGTAAAGAAGCCTTTGGGGTAATTTCAGATCCTAATTTGCATTTTCAAAGGCACAGCGGCACATTAAAATTTCAGCTCCATGTACTGTTTTGCTTGGAACTGCCCATATGGTTTTATTGGGCAAATTTTCAACAATTTATTTCTCACTTCTTCACTATGCAATCCCTTGCTTTAGCAAATTATGGTCATCGGATAGGGGGGGGGGGGAGTTGATCCGTCTATCAATGGACTCCTAAAAAATATCAAATGGAATAAATTTTATGTTTTTCCATTAAAATACATTTTTTTATAGTGTCATTCAAAATTTTCTTTTTCTCACTCTCTCACATATCAGTGGAAATTTTTTCCTTGAGTGTCCCCAAGTTTTAACCGCTGCGGGCCCTAGCTTGTCAAAATATTTTAAAAAGCAAAGAGAAGGGAAAAAATATTGAAACTGTTTTTGCAGGCAGCTCTAATTTGTTTTTTGTTTTTTCTGTTTTTGTTTTTGTTTTGTTTTTGTTTTTGTTTTTGTTTTTTTTGGGGGGGACATGTTATAGAGGGGAGCATCAGAGCTGGTCAAAGTTTATCTTTTTTCAGGGGGGGGGGTGGGGGAGGTACTGGATCCAAAGGGAATAGAATAAACTTATACAGACATTGGAATATGTGAAATAGAAACCTCTTGGATATCGGTGCTGTTTGAAAATGTCTGTTTTCAGACCATAAAATAAATGCACTGCCTTTCAGGCCTCTATTTGGAGAAAATGTCTGCTCACACATGGATCAGTTATGCCTTGGTCACATATCGTCGTACTTGCTCGTGCGTGCTGTCTACGTGCAAAAACGTGGGCAAAATTTGGAAAAATCGTACGTCACGTACGTGGTGAGTACCGACTCGGTACGGAATTTGGTGTGCGCAGACACGACGCAGAACTTTTAGTGCAGGAGGAACTTTCGCTGCGTGAGGGCTACGTTCGAGCTACGGGTTTGCCGCACGTGCACGCACACACGCCCTCGGCACTGCCAAGCACGCACAACGCGCCGACTCCGTAAGTCTTTTTAGATATTTGCGGCAGTCACTTACTGTACCGACGGCGCACTTGGCACGTGCGTGCTGCGCACGGGATAAAGTGCGTTGCCCACGGTTACTTTGCTCTTGCTCATTTCAACTGTTGATTGAGCACGCAGAACTCGCGTGGATTGTACGGACTAAGCAAGTGCTCCGCACTTACAACGCGCGTTGTGCGCACTGATTTCTACTGAGCCGACGTACGTTTTGTATTCAAAATATATAAAAAATATAAACACTAGTATGTATATAAAATATAATTATGATCATATGTGTGTATGTACATGTTTGTATATACTGTATGTCTCAATATTGCACAGAATCCCCTCACCTGTCAAAAAGTATTGCAGCATTGCATTTTTTGAATTTATTTGTTTATTATTATTATTTTTTTTGTTTTAGTCTTTATGATATTACATGTCATTGATGGCCTGAATATTGTCGATTATTTTTGTATGCCCTGAAATAAGAAAATCTTCAAACATGAGAACAGTAGATGACTTGAACAAGTCATTTCTTAAAAAGAACAAATGCCCCTAAATTAAAATTGTGGGAGGTGGGCATTATCAATAAATGAAAACTTAAAACATGTTTCATACTTCTCAGCAAAAAATGTTTACAAAAGAGATATCATATACGGCAGACAGCACCACCAACAGATGAAATTTAATTTTAACGTTGACAAAGACAAATTTATTCCTGTATTGCAAATACTGTTTGATGCAACTTTATTCCACCAAATCATAGTCAATTTATTAACATAATTATGTTGTAGTTTACAACAATAATCAATTTTTTTGGGTAAAATTTTTATTATATTTTGCTGGATAATGACTAATGACTGCTTGTCATTTTGGCACGTATCATCCGAGTACCATCGCATAAAGATGTTCCCCCATTGGTGACCTCCTTTTTTATTTGAATTTGATAATGATGACGATGATCCACAGCATCGTAAAAACAAAGTTAACTTATTCCCAATATTAATTTGCAAAAAGCGAAACATTTCAACAGCATTCGAATAAACAATAAACGTAAACAAATATTCATTTTATGATTGTTATTATTTTTTACTGATAAATTCCATCTCCAAAAGTTTCTTTCTTGTTTTTCTTCTTTTTTTCCTTGGGGTAGCCTACTTAGTCAATAGATTTCGTGAACAAAATCAAAATACAAGTTTCAAGTTTCTCCGGAAATTGTTTTGATGTTTCGCTTATACATGAAATGAAAACTCCCCAAAATGTACCATGAAACTGTCAAAGTAAAAAGAAACAAAAACAACAACAACAACACTCAAAGAAGATAAATTTGTTTCTAGCGTTGCTTAAATTGAGTCTTACATTGCAAAAACAGGTTTAATGCAATTTCATTAGGTTTTGCTGTATAATCAAACATTTTGATGCACATCTTCCATTACAACTGCGTAAAAAGAATCTTCTTCTCTATAGAGAAGGTGTTCGTTTTTTACTATGCCATTTGAAAAAGACAAAACTTTCATTTCATAATATACCAAACAAAATGTATAAATTGTTTGTAAAAAAGAAAAAAGCATGTGTATCAGCTATGATGCAATACTTGTGATGGTATAGCTTTATATCAGTTTATTATGTATACTGATTATGATATCATAATATGATAATATAATAAATTAATCTAAATGAAGAAATATAAATAAATACAAAAATATATACATTATTCACCACAAATATCGAGATCAAAAACTTACGTTCATCGCACTTGCACGCACTTACAACATGCGCGTGAGTACTGACACCGTACGTGAGGTGCACTTGTAAGCACGGCCTCCGTACGATAACGATTCAAACGCACGGAGATCGTACGTTACAAGCACGTGCAGCTCACTTACTACGTGCGCAACGTGCGATGCACACAACCGCCCATTACCATAACTGGTGTACCGGCCACATACTTACACCTTGCGCAGTCCGTGCGTCGACGTACTCGCACCGTGCGCTTGCCACTATTCCCTCCACGTTTTCAGAAAAACGTAGCAACCGTAGCCTCCCCAAAAAAACGTACGGCGGCTTGTGACCAAGGCATTATGCAAGTAATCAGGGTTTTATGTTGTAAGAGAATGAAATATGGTGGTTAATGTATCAACCTGTTGTGTATGGTGGTGTGACCATAATTAGCGTGTGAAATTCGTTCACGCATGCCAGATACCTCAAAAAGTAATTAATATCGTGAAAATGAAAGTCTGATAGCACCATCAGAAAGAGGGATTTCAAATTGCTTCAGAATCAAACTTCCGTCACGGTACGGTGTATCGAATTG
Source organism: Paracentrotus lividus (assembly GCA_940671915.1). Classification (NCBI taxonomy): domain Eukaryota; kingdom Metazoa; phylum Echinodermata; class Echinoidea; order Camarodonta; family Echinidae; genus Paracentrotus; species Paracentrotus lividus. Next base: position 19,677,118 of record CALNVZ010001721.1, read on the forward strand.
TGAAATTATTGACCAAACATCGGAAAATTGCATGTCGCTTCCGGTCAATGGTCTGGAAATCATCATTTTCCGAGTTGATGTCATCAAAATTGTAAGATGATATTAGTATCATCTAATTCTATGAAATTTTGACTTACATTTACTGTAATTCAGGTCACATTATTTTTTTCTGACTTTTCATTGATGGAAATATGTTATTCCATCTATGTACATGTATTTTCATAAAATTAAAAGTACAATGACATTTCAAAAGAAAATTGCTAATTTCATGATGAATATCTGTTTTCTATACTGAAAACCTACATAAAATCTTTTTTTTTTTTTGTATTTCTAGATGGGGTGCTGATTTCACAATACAATTTTGTATGGATGCAATATAATCTTGGCCAAAGTTCTAAGAAAAACAGTTTCTTAACAAAAATCATAAAACCAAAATGCATGGAAAGTTGTGCCCCTGTGACATCACAGCTTCGCAACACCATTGCCAATTCGGTACAACAATCAATTTGTTGTGCATCGTAAAGATATTCAAAAACTTTCTTATCATTTGTCCGATTTTCTTCAAACTTTATTTATTCTGCTTTTCTAATTTTTCTGCTTTTTATAAAAGCAACTTATTTTGGGTCTAGACCTTCCCTTTAATTGTTACCCAATAATTGTGACAATGAGAGAAATCTAAAAATTTGTTGGGGAGGAAATGACCCTCGGGTATTGGTCTGAGCAGAACGTGAAAATTTGACAATTTTTTTCCTGAAAGCCAATGCGTTAGTATAAAGCAGTCTTCAATATGTCCATCACGTCTTTACCTCGTCTGCAGTTCGTTGGTATCTAGTAAGGATCGGGTGAAAATGACCATTCCCACGTTGCAGACCCCGTTTCAAAGATAACCGTTTTAAACAATTTAAAATCCATCTGCAGTTATTAGAGCGATCCAAGTATGGTTGCCAGGGTGTTAACATTGAGAACGGGATGGGTGCCCAATTTTTTTTGACACTTTTTCAAAAGTCAATCATCTATCTGACTGAGCTCGTCCATGAATTTCGTAAACAGATCAAATTAAGCCTTTACTTCGTCCACTCGTTTTACACACAGACTAATAGTCCAGTAGATGGTCCCATAGGCAATGTACAAGACGCGGAAAAGTCTTTTGGTTGATTAGTGTTCTATATGGGTATTTAAGAAAATTTAGCTTGGTTGCCAGCTTGGCAACCGTGGGCAACTTTTTTTATTTGAATAATTAGAATAATGACCAAATTAGCATATTTTGTGTATTGGATATGTGGCTAATCCTAATTCAAGAACCCCAAAAATATGGATGAAACGACTTTTTAAGGGTATTTTACGACGAGAGATTCATTTGTGATATTATTTTTATCTTTTAAGTAGTGCTTTTGCCTTAAATGGCCTAATTAGCATAATGAGCTTATATGCTATGCATTAATATTAGCCTATGGGATTAATCATAAAAATTACAATCTAATTTTATTATTTACGATATAGAAATATACATTTGCCTACCATTGCTATTCGACCTCGAATCGCCCCAAACCGAAATTTACACCGAAATTTTTGCCCTATCATTCGCCTATTTACCCCCCCCCCCACCCCCCATTGAATAGCGCCCTCCATTGACGAGGATGCGGCCGAAAGCGATCCTATACTCTTCCTCTAACTCTATCGCCCCAAAAAACTACCGTATGTTGCAACGGAAAGGGGGACGGAGGGAGGGAATGTAGGCAAATGTATATTTCTATATCGTAAATAATAAAATTAGATTGTAATTTTTATGATTTACTTCAATAGAACTATACATTTGCCTACCATTGCTACGACCAGCACCGACAAAAGTCGGGAGGGCAACCATAACGGTTAAGAAACTATGGAGGACGCCGCTGCTTTAAGAGGTGCGGAGGAGAAAACACCCTCACTAGCAGCGACTTCTCTCAGGTAAAAGGAGGTGAAAGAATTTGCAGAACGCCAAAAAGGCCGCCTTGCAAATATCTTCTACCCCTACCCTAATAAATAGGGCCCAAGAGGAGCTGATGCTCCTGGTCTGAAGGGCCTTGGGAGTAGTTCCCTCTTCAAGGGCCTTCACTCCCGCAGCCTTGATTGCGGAGACTATCCACCGGGATAACGTATCTCTAGAAACCCCTTATGGGGTTCACGGGAAGTAACAAAAAAAAAAAAAAACTGTGAAGATGTGCGAAGATTCTCAGTCTACTTGAAGAACCATAAAAGGGCCCTGACGGGGCACTAGAAAATGTCTCATCTGAAAGATGAGAACCCCGTCAGAGGACGAATGAAGATCTCGATAGAGTCCGACGAGGCTGATTGGTTCTAAGTAATGAAGGATGTGAAAGGAATCAGACGAACCACATATCTCTCCCAACGAAAAAGACCAGGTGATATTGAGAGCCCATGTAGCGAAACTCCTCCTTTGCCCAGAGAATATTGCTAGGAGAAAACTTGTCTTAATGGACTGATTTAACAGGTAAATCGAGTTCAAAGGTTCGAACAGAGGCTTAGACAAAGCCTCCAAAACTTAGGGAAAACTCCAGGCTGGAGTGAAGGGCTTAAAAATAGGGCGTTTTAAGAAAAAGGCCCTAAGCAACGCAAGAGCTGGTGGGGGGGGGGCGGTCGACGACCGATCCCTCCCATAAGCAAAACCAGTAAGAATGGCCTAAAAAGCCAAACAAAACCCTCAAATCATCGAGAGAGACCTACCCTTATCGAACAGAGAAATAAGGAAAACAGCAATAAGAGGCAAAGGAGCCTCTCTGGGGGACCCTGCAAGAGGTTCGTACCAGGCCAGGAAAGCCCCAAGGCGCGAAAAGTATACAATCCTAGTCGACTTCAGACTACTTCCAACTAGCAGCTCAGCTGCTCGGTCTGAAAAGCCTTCATCCCTAGCCCGCTGGCCGAAAGAGGCCATGCAGTTAAATGAAGGTGCGATGGATTCGCATGTAGAACCCCGACAACGGTAGAGAAAATAAGTCCGGTACGGCCAGAAGGGGCAGCGGCTCCCCTGCTAACAGGAGCAAAAGATCCTGAAAACCAGGCCCGACCCGGCCAGTAGAGAGCAATCAAGACCACCGTTGTCTGATCCTCCCTGATCTTCCTGAGAAACAGAAGGATCAACTTGAAATGGTGGAAAAGCGTACGCCTTCCACCCCTTCCAATGAAGAGAGAACGCGTCCAGAAAGAAAGCAGAAGTCTCCTTGACTCGGGAGCAAAGCCGAGGAAGTCTGTTGTCCAGGAATAGAAAGTCTGCTATCAGATTGTCCTCCCCCGGAGAGTGGGAGGCAACCGGGACGATCCTCTCCCGATTGCACCATTCCCAAAGGAGGAACGCTACCTCGTTCAACTCCAAAGAGTGTGTCCCTCCTTGTTTGTTGATGTAGGCCTTCAGAGAGGTGTTGTCCGTGAGAATCAACACCGAACGGCCCACCAAAAGGTCGCGAAAACGTTGAAGGACAAACAGAACTGACAAAAGTTCCAGAACGTTGAAGTGAGGCAGCGGCCTCGGGAGAACCCAAGATCCGGAAACCATCCGACCTTGACAATGCCCCCCCCAACCTTGAAGAGACGCGTTCGTGGTCACTGTAACCGAGTGAAGAAGGTCTTTGAATCTCTTTCCCTTAAGAAGGAAGGTACGGTTCGTCCACGGAGAGAGAAGCTTCTTGATCTCCACCGTCAAAGAAAAACCAGACCAGAGGGGAGCTGAGGTTCGTATACTGCGTGTATGTATACGTGTCGTGGTTTACGTTTGAGTGTTGTGTGTGTTTTGCGGCGGCACAGAGTTTTTGTGGCTCCGCTTCTTTTTTTTAGCCCGGCCTATTTACCCCCTTTGTGTATTAACACTTTTTCTTCTCTTTTTATTTACAGATTCGTCTTGTCTTTTTTCTTCTCGTGTCTTCTTCAAATAAGAAGAAGCGGGGGAAGAAATTGGCGAGCAGGCGTGTGTTTTCTTCTGAGAAGTCCCCCCCTGCAGGGGGTGAGAGGCTTGTCTTCACCACCTCGGATTTGCGGGGGTGAGTATATTTGGGTCGAACACTGGCGGACAAACCCTCGCTGCTCGGAATCGTCGGTCCCTCAAAGTACGGGACCGTTGATATCTGACAGGTTTGGCAGCGTCCAGGATTATAACTGCTACGGCTCGCGCGCGGGTGTATGCTAATCCTTTGCCCGTTCGACTAACGGGAGATCTAAAACGGTTATACATCGGTTTCACAACCGGTGGCCGGTTTCATGGCTAATTCAGTTCAGGCTGAAGGTGCTGGGTTCATTTCTCTCCCGGTGCCGAATCCCATTGTGCCTCAGGCTTCGCCTGGCATAACCGGATCGAGCTCGTTTCTTTATCGAGTTTGACCGGACCGGATATCGGCGCCGTACCCTTAACTGAGGTAAATCGGATCCGCGAGTCGGTTTCCGTACCGGTTTTGGGGTGAGTACCGTTCAAGACGGACCTATATCCTCGGATAGTAGGCCGCTTGTCGGTTACTCACATAGCCCGGATGACAATGTCCAGAGCCTTCGCTCTGTTACTTGTCGGCGGATATCGGCAGAGCGGGACGTCCCAGACATATCCGGTCGCCCACCTTTGGTGGGGGGGTCCGTCTCTCTCCGTTTTCAAACGGATATCGGCGCCGTTCCCTTAACTGAGGTAAATCGGATCCGCAAGTCGGTTTCCGTACGCGTTTTTGGAGTGAATACGTCCAAGGCGGACATGTATCCTCGGATAGTAGACCGCCACGTTGGTTCCTCACTAGCGGCGGCTGACACGTCAAAAGCCGTCGCTTTGTTACTTGTCGCGGGTATCCGCGTAAAAGCGGGACGTCCCCGACATATCCGGTCACCACCTTTGGTGGCGGGGTCTGTCTCTCCGTTTTTAATCTCGGAGTGTGATCCCCTTCCTTTTCGGATACTACGTCGGTGAGGCGTGAACGTGTTTCGGATCCGCGTTCCGATTTCTTTTCGGAGCTAGGGTCCGTTATAGGCGGGGCGTTTTCTTTTTGAAGCCTACACCCCGTCTTCCAAGTCGGTTTCTTTTTCGGATCGGTCACCGGCATCTGAGGCGGGCTCTTCCGTAGTGAAAGCGTCGTAGACTTGCAGTTCCGGATCCGATTCGGTTCCCGCGGGGATTCAGTGCCCCTTTACAGGCGGGCACTTCGGTTCAGAGCGACTTCGTTCGTTTGCCCGAACCCGGATCCGGCTTTCGTTATGAACCCTGTCCCCTCAGGTTGGACACTTCCTTTTCGGGTAGACATCAACTCCCGGATGCCAATCCGGGTAGTTGGGTGTACCTCCGGAGGTTCGCAAGTGGTTTGAGCTTTACGAGACAGCGAGTAACGTCACCACTTCCGACTCACCTCTATGGGTGTTCCCACCCTCTCTTGTGAGGAGCTGGATGCTTCCTCGTCAGACGATGAGATCTTTTCGTGGCTGATTCTCACGACTCATGTTTTGAATCTCATCCGACTCCCTTGTACGCGCCATTCGGTTATGGTTGATACGCGGGATCCCTCCGGGTTAATACTTCGGTGGATATTTTATCCGACGAAGTTGTACCTGAAGTCGTTGTAGAGCTTCCTTTGGCGAAGCGAGTCACAGGCTTATTTCTTTTTCTTTTTGTTCCAGGGGTCGGAAGTGACCCTGAAACTTCAAGAGGGGCGTTAAGTTTTCTTTTCGGGTAGGTCGAAAGCTATTACGTCTTTTCAGCTTCGAGTACAGGATTACCTTTTGTAATCTGACAAATCTGATTTGACTTCGTCCACGAGTTGGGCCTTTCTCCGCCAGTCCGGGCCGAGATTCTCCCTGGCCCTTAGGGAGGTTTCTTCTCTCTTGTTTTCTCAGTTGGCGGCTACATCCACCTTGCTGGAAATGCCCGTAGAGTTCATATGCTTGAGACTCTTCATATCAAAGCAATCCCTCATCCCCGGATATGGTCAGGAGATGAACGTGACTTCCCCTTCTTTAACGGGAGCAACTTGGGCAGAACGTTTTGCAGTTTTGAAGTTGACACACGTTAAGAAGGGGACCCCGGAATTGTCTACATCCTATAGAGAATGTTCGCAGGAGAGCTCCCATCCGTCTTCTAGGTCGTTTATACATGGCTTCTTCAAAGCTCCTCTTCAGGAAGGGCAAGAGAAGAAGGCAGAAGGGCACTTCCGTTCCCTGCCCGGGTCGTGCCGTTGGCATGCCTCCCTCCTCAGGTATCGTAGGGAACCGACTTTTCTCATGAATCTTATGATCGTCTGGTTCTTTTCAACAGACTCCTCCGTCGAGTCCGTGCAGGTGGTAGGCGGCATCTTCCGGGAGGCTAGTCGCGAAGAATCAGCCCTTTTCGTCGGGACGGGAGAGCATTTTCCAGATGAACTTCACCGAGTTCGCTTAGGAGATGCCGGGGTGGACTCGAAGCTTCGGAAGTTCTTCCGCTATAGGAAGTCGATCTACGGACGAGTGGCTTCGTCTCGTTTCCGGGTATCAAGAACGGAACCTTCTGGCATAGATTCTAGAAGAGCCTCTCCAGGGGTTTTAATCCGAAATCCGCATCACGCGCACACATTAGATCCTTTTCAGGAACTTTTTCTCGGACGGACGGTGAGGGATCATCACTTTCTGTGTCTCTCCCCCGTTTTGGTGATCCCAATCGTTCAGCTGCGCGCTCAGAGATAGGATCCCTCAATATGAAAGGATCAAGCAGGCACATCGAAAGTCAGCCTTTGTCAGGAATGGACATTTAAGCCTCTATTCTTCGCTCGTACCGTCAGGACGACTTGCGTTCTCTCGACTGAGCGATGCTTTTTTCCACATCCCAATAACCCTCGTCGAGGGTACTTTTGGGGTTGTTGCTGTAGGAAGGAGAACTTTTCGCTTCAAAGCCCTTCTTTCGGTCTTCGTCCCGCTCCCAGAGTCTTCACCAAGGTGGTCTCGGCGTTGATGTCTTTCCTCAGGGGCAAGACCTAGGATTTTCCGCTTTCTTAGACGATTGGCTTCGTTGCCTTTTCGGAGGTCCTCTTTCACACCATTTTTCGAGTTATGAAAACGACCGAGAGAGTTTGGGATTCATGATCACTGGTCCAACGTCGGAATTAGTTCCCTCCGAACTCCGATCTACTTGGGGTGCGCAGTTGGATATACAAGAATCAACTGGCTCCTGCCGAGCCTTGAGAGATAGAAGCTCTGGTCAGTCTTACCAGGTCCCTCCTGAGCATGCGGAGGGTTCGAGCCGATGGTTTGTTTGAGATGGCTGGGGTTTTTAGCCAGTCTGGTGGACTTCTTGCCATTTGTCGTCTCTTTATGAGACCTTTCCGGCTGCATCTCCTGAAGTTTTTCAAGCCGAACCTCAGCTCCCCTCTGGTCTGGTTTTTCTTTGACGGTGAGATCAAGAAGCTTCTCTCTCCGTGGACGAACCGTACCTTCCTTCTTAAGGGAAAGAGATTCAAAGACCTTCTTCACTCGGTTACAGTGACCACGAACGGTCTCTTCAAGGTTGGGGGGGCATTGTCAAGGTCGATGGTTTCCGGATCTTGGGTTCTCCCGAGGCCGCTGCTCACTTCAACGTTCTGGAACTTTTGTCAGTTCTGTTGTTCCTTCAACGTTTTCGCGACTTTTGGTGGGCCGTTCGGTGTTGATTCTCACGGACAACACCTCTCTGAAGGCCTACATCAACAAACAAGGAGGGACACACTCTTTGGAGTTGAACGAGGTAGCGTCCTCCTTTGGGAATGGTGCAATCGGGAGAGGATCGTCCGGTTGCCTCCCACTCTCGCGGGGGAGGACATCTGATAGCAGACTTTCTATTCCTGGACAAAAGACTCCTCGGCTTTGCTCCCGAGTCAAGGAGACTTCTGCTTTCTTTCTGGACGCGTTCTCTCTTCATTGGAGGGGTGGAAGCGTACGCTTTTCCACATATTCAAGTTGATCCTTCTGTTTCTCAGGAAGATCAGGGAGGATCAGACAACGGTGTCTTGATTGCTCTCTACTGCCTGCGCGGGTGGCTGGTTTTTCAGGATCTTTTGCTCCTGTTAGCAGGGAGCCGCTGCCCCTTCTGGCCGTACCGGACTTATTTTCTCTTAAACGTTGTCGGGGTTCTACATGCGAATCCATCGCACCTTCATTTAACTGCATGGCCTCTTTCGCCAGCGGGCTAGGGATGAAGGCTTTTCAGACCGAGCAGCTGGCTGCTAGTTGGAAGTAGTCTGAAGTCGACTAGGATTGTATACTTTTCGCGCCTTGGGCTTTCCTGGCCTGGTACGAACCTCTTGCAGGGTCCCCCAGAAGGCTCCTTTGCCTCTTATTGCTGTTTTCCTTATTTCTCTGTTCTGATAAGGGTAGGTCTCTCTCGATGATTTGAGGGTTTTGTTTGGCTTTTTAGCCATCTTACTGGTTTTGCTTATGGGGGACGGTCTCGCCGCCTCCCGACCCCGCCCACCATGCTTTGGCGTTGCTTAGGGCCTTTTCTTAAAACGCCCTATTTTTAAGCCCTTCACTCCAGCCTGGAGTTTTCCCTAAGTTTTGGAGGCTTTGTCTAAGCCTCTGTTCGAACCTTTGAACTCGATTTACCTGTTAAATCAGTCTTAAGACAAGTTTTCCCTAGCAATATCTCTCTGGGCAAAGGAGGAGTTTCGGCTACATGGGCTCTCATAATCACCTGGTCTTTTTCGTTGGGAGAGATATGTCGTTCGTCTGATTCCTTTCACATCCTTCATTACTTAGAACAATCAGCCTCGTCGGACTCTATCGAGATCTTCTTCGTCCTCTGACGGGGTTCTCATCTTTCAGATGAGACATTTCTAGTGCCCCGTCAGGGCCCTTTATGGTTCTTCAAGTAGACTGAGAATCTTCGCACATCTTCACGAGTTTTTTTTTTTTTTGTTACTTCCGTGACCCCATAAGGGGTTTTCTAGAGATACGTTATCCGGTGGATAGTCTCGCAATCAAGGCTGCGGGAGTGAAGGCCCTTGAAGAGGAATACATCCCAAGGCCCTTCAGACCAGGAGATCAGCTCCTCTTGGGCCCTATTATTAGGGTAGGGGTGAAGAAATATTTGCAAGGCGGCCTTTTTGGCGTTCTGCAAATTCTTTCACCTCCTTTTACCTGAGAGAAGTCCGCTGCTAGTGAGGGTGTTTTTCTCCTCCGCACCTCTTAAGCACGGCGTCCTCCATAGTTCTTAACCGTTATGGTTGCCTCCCGACTTTTGTCGGTGCTGGTCGTAGCAATGGTAGGCAAATGTATAGTCTATTGAGTAAATCAAAAAATTACAATCTAATTTTATTATTTACGATATGAAATATACATTTGCCTACATTCCCCCATCGTCCCCCTTTCCGTTGCAACATACGGTAGTTTTTTTTGGGGCGATAGAGTTAGAGGAAGAAGTAATAGGATCGCTTTCGGCCGCATCCTCGTCAATGAGGGCGCTATTCAATGGGGTGGGGGGGGGTAAATAGGCGAATGATAGGGCAAAAATTTCGGTGTAAATTTGGTTTGGGGCGATTCGAGGTCGAATAGCAATGGTAGGCAAATGTATATTTCTATATCGTAAATAATAAAATTAGATTGTAATTTTATGATTAATATCCCATAGGCTAATATTAATGCATAGCATGATAAGCTCATATGCTAATTAGGCCATTTAAGGCAAGCACTACTTAAAAGAATAAAAATAATATCACAAATGAATCTCTCGTCGTAAAATACCCTTAAAAAGTCGTTTCATCCATATTTTTGGGTTGCTGATTAGGATTAGCCACATATCAATACACAAAATATGCTAATTTGGTCATTATTCTAATTATTCAAATAAAAAAGTTGCCCACGGTTGCCAAGCTGGCAACCAAGCTAAATTTTCTTAAAATACCCATATAGAACACATATCAACCAAAAGACTTTTCCGCGTCTTGTCAATTGCCTATGGGACCAATCTACTGGACTATTAGTCTGTGTGTAAAACGAGGACGAAGTAAAGGCTTAATTGATCTGTTTACGAAATTCATGGACGAGCTCAGTCAGATAGATGATTGACTTTTGAAAAAAGTGTCAAAAATTGGGCACCCATCCCGTTCTCATGTTAACACCTGGCAACCATACTTTGGATCGCTCTAATACTGCAGATGGATTTTAAATTGTTTAAAACGGTTATCTTTGAAACGGGGTCTGCAACGTGGGAATGGTCATTTTCACGCGATCCTTACTAGATACCACGAACTGCAGACGAGGTAAAGACGTGATGGACATATTGAAGACTGCTTTTATACTAACGCATTGGCTTTCAGGAAAAAATTGTCAAATTTTCACGTTTCTGCCTCAGACCAATAACCCGCAGGTCATTTCCTCCCCAACAAATTTTTAGATTTCTCTCATGTCACAATTATTGGGTACAATTAAAGGGAAGGTCTAGACCCAAAATAAGTTGCTTTTATTAAAAAGCAGAAAAATTAGAAAAGCAGAATAAAATAAAGTTGAAAGAAAATCGGACAAATGATAAGAAAGTTTTTGAATATCTTTACGATGCACAACAAATTGATTGTTGTACCGAATTGGCAATGGTGTTGCGAAGCTGTGATGTTCACAGGGGCACAACTTCCATGCATTTTTGGTTTTATGATTTTTTTAAGAAACTGTTTTTCTTAGAACTTTGGCCAAGATCTATATTGCATCCATACAAAATTGTATTGTGAAATCAGCACCCTCTAGAAATACAAAAAAAAAAAGATTTTATGTAGGTTTTCAGTATAGAAAACAGATATTCATCATGAAATTAGCAATTTCTTTTGAAATGTCATTGTACTTTTAATTTTATGAAAATCATGTAGGCAAAAATAT
>CALNVZ010001721.1:19687969-19714729 GCA_940671915.1 Paracentrotus lividus
CAGGATCTTTTGAGTTGTCCTGTAGGGAAGGAGACTTTTCGCTTTCAAAAGCCCTTCTTCGGTCTTCGTCCCGCTCCCAGAGTCTTCACCAAGGTGGTCTCGGGCGTTGATGTCTTTCCTCAGGGGCAAGACCTCGGATTTTCCGCTTTCTTAGACGATTGGCTTCCTCGTTGCCTTTCGGAGGTCCTCTTTCACACCATTTTCGAGTTAGTGAAAACGACCGAAGAGAGTTTGGGATTCATGATCACTGGTCCAACGTCGGAATTAGTTCCCTCCCGAACTCCGATCTACTTGTGGTGCGCAGGTTGGATATCAAGAATCAACTGGCTCGCCGAGCCTTGAGAGATAGAAGCTCTGGTCAGTCTTACCAGGTCCTCCTGAGCATGCGGAGGGTTCGAGCCGAGTTTGTTTGAGAGGCTGGGGTTTTTAGCCAGTCTGGTGGACTTCTTGCCAATTTGTCGTCTCTTTATGAGACCTTCCGCTGCATCTCCTGAAGTTTTTCAAGCTGAACGTACGAAAGTCTACAGGAAGAGAGAGCGTGAAAATAAACGATCACCGAGAGATAAAAACTATCAAATCTCGGTAAAACCAAAAAACTAGACCCCAAAAAAGAGCTCAGAATACTCAAAATGATTATCCTGAGCAATATAACCTCGCAAAACACCGCAAGGAAGTCCCAAAAGGGAGAAAAACACGCTATTTTTGGCGCGGGCAAAAGTACACGACTTATCTCGACGGAGGCGAAGAGATTAGAGGAAGAGTATAGGATCGCTTTCGGCCGCATCCTCGTCAATGGAGGGCGCTATTCAATGTGGGGTGGGGGGGGGGGGGTAAATAGGCGAATGATAGGGCAAAAATTTCGGTGTAAATTTCGGTTTGGGGCGATTCGAGGTCGAATAGCAATGGTAGGCAAATGTATAGTTCTATTGAAGTAAATTATCAATTTTTCTTATCTGGAAAGCCTGAATATTGTGCAATACAACAATGAAAATGACTTTTATTGAAGACATCCCATTGATTCATGAGATGATATGTTTTGTAGATATGATATAATTAGCATAATACGAACGATGGCCTAATTAGCATATCAATTGTAATATGGAATATGGGGTTATAATCTTAATTAAAGAACCCGGAAACGTGAATGAAACGACATTTAAGGGTATTTTACGACGAGGAATTCATATATGATATCAGTTTTATCTTTTACATGTAAGTAATGCTTTTGTCTTAAATGGCCTAATTAGCATAATGAGCTAGGCTAATATGCATATATGCTCTAATATTAGCCTAAGGAATTAATGTTCATTGTTTATTTAGAAAGCCTGAATATTGTGTAATACAACATTGCAAATCATTTTTATTGAAGACATCCCATTAATTCATGATATGATATGTTATGTGGAAATAATATAATTAGCATTAAAGAACAATGAACTAATTAGCATATCATTTGTAATATGGGATATTGGGCTAATCAAATTAATTAAATAATCTGGAAAAGTAATTAAAAAGTCTTTTTAATGCTACTCTACAACGAGGAATTCATTTATGACAATATTTTAGTACATGTTAGATTTGCTTTTGTTTTTATTTAGCATATTCATCACAATGAGATAATTATTATGCATAATGGGTTTAATCCTACGTGATTCAATTTCTGTATTTATCTAGAGAGCTTGAACACTGTGCAATGCAACATTGTACGTCACTTAAATTAATTATCAGGCTGATAATGAATTGCATTTTTAATCATCTATAATATAGTTAGCATAATTAGAATAACGACTAAATCAGCATAATATTATCTGTACCCCCCCCCCCTTACAACATACACGTAGATTCCCATTTTGGTACGAGAAGCCATAACAAAATTACCCCCTGCAGGGGCTGCGGAGCGTTTTTGAAAGTGGAGAGGCTGAGCCAAAGTGGGAGGGGGGGGGAGGGGGGGGGGGCTGAACAGGCCAGAAATCACAAATATACCGTCATTTTTGCATTTATGTAAATGTTTGCTAAAAAAAAATGTGGGGGCTGAATTAGCTCCATATCCCATATTACAAATGAAATGCTAATTAGGCCATTGTTCTTTAATGCTAATTATATTATTTCCACATAACATATCATCTCATGAATTAATGGAATGTCTTCAATAAAAGTGATTTGCAATGTCGTATTACACAATATTCAGGCTTTCTAAACAAAAAATGAACATTATTTTCATAGGCTAATTAGGCATAGGCTTGTAAGCATATTAGCTCATTATGCTAATTATGCCATTTAAGACAAAACCATTACTTAAAAGATAGAACTGATATCATATATGAATTCCTTATCGTAAAATACCCTCAAAAAGTCGTTTCATTCACGTTTCCAGGGTTCTTTAATTAAGATTAACCCTATATTCCATATTACAAATGATATGCTAATTAGGCCATTGTTCGTATTATGCTAATTATATTATATCTACAAAATATATCATCTCATGAAATAATGACATGTGTTCAATTAGAGCAATTTACAATATTGTATTGCACAACATATGAAGTAATTTCCGGCCTCTGCGAGGCAGATCCCGCTCCGCCGTCTATCAAAAAACTAGCCCCGATTACAACCCATCCCGGGTTGAAATCGTATATTTCAATATTTTCTCTCCATAAAATTATTTTCGAGGTAATCTGTTGACTGGAATATAGGGCCTTCTCAGCGTTTGTAATGGAGGACTATTATTCAATTTGTATTGAGAGTGCAGAGTTCACCTAAAAATTCGCCCTTCCGAGCCGGGTGGTATACACTTCATCACCTCACTGCTCTAAATTATGACAGGTTAATGGTCCATCCCGGGTGGAAAGTCAGACAATATATATATGCTGAACCGGAAAATATAACCCAAAATTTGATTGGATGTTGGGAAACTAAGGCCTTTTTGGATATCCAATCAAGAGAAGTTTCTTAATCGTCGAGCCCTTCGTCTGTACACTCGACTACACTTCACCGTTCGGTGCGTGAGTGGAAGGACGTATGGACGAGCCGGAGCTAATGTCCGAATGTAGGTCATATTACTCGATACGTATTCAGGCCTTCTAGAAAAAAAAAAAAAAAAAGATAATTAATCCCATAGGCTAATATTAATGCATAGGCTAATATGCATATTAGCTCATTATGCTAATTAGGCCATTTAAAGACAAAAGCACTACTTAAAAGATAAAAATAATGTCATAAATGAATTTCTCGTCCTAAAATACCCTTAATAAGTCGTTTCATCCATATTTTCGGGGTTCTTGAATTGTGAATTAGCCATATTCAATACACAAAATATACTAATTAGGTCATTATTCTAATTATGCAAATAAAAATAGTTGCCCAAGGTTGCCAAGCTGGCAACCAGGCTGAATTTTCTTATATACCTATCTAGAACACAAATCAACAAAAAAACCTTGTACTTAAAAACTTTTCCGGGTCCCCAACATTTCTACTGGACTCGTTCAGCAAAATTTGCAAGGAAGTAATAAGAACAAGCTCAGTGTGACTGGGATATAAGATTGTCTATTATTCACCTGCATGCAAAGATCCAAATGAAAATGGCACTACAAAATGCAGGAATTACTAATTTATAAATATATATAATGAAATCAATGATTAAATTTATATACAAAGAAGTCCACTTTTTTCTGATTCACTCTGTATAATGAATTCACATTTTGTTTTCATTGGTGAACAAGAAATCTTAACTAAAGCTGATTATTTTCTAAGATTCAACACATGAAACGCCTTTTAAATTAACCATAAAAAGGCATTTATTGGGTATGAAATGAACTATCACTGGACTTGAATACTTGACTGAACGTATACAAGACTCCAAATGCATGCAATTATTACTCTAATTTAGTTTTTATGATTCATCTAGGTTTATGACCATTTTCAAGTTTATTGTTTGGAGGAGGTTCTTCAAGGTTTATGATTTACAAATAGACCCGTGAAGATATTTAGCGTCTAGATCATATCATGTGAGGGGTGTGTTTTGTCTGAGTAAACAAGACAAAACTAAGAAGTAAAAAAAATTGCAGAAGATTACCCCCAATACTTACATGAAAGAAGAAATGGAGTTTGGATTTTTGCCAAAAGAGAGCTTCTTAAATACATGTGATTATTATTTTGATTTAGTCTTTATGATCCATCTAGGTTTATAACGTTTTCAAGTTAATTGCTCTGGACAATAATGTATTGTACCCTAGTAACCAAGCTCAGAGCTTCTGATAAGATATCGCATGTTCTTCAAGAATTATGATTTGCAAATAGTCATGTGCAGATATTTAGTATCTAAATTACATCATGCAAGGGGCGTGTTTTGTCTGAGTAAACAAGATAACAGTAACCACATAATAAAGCCTTAAAAATCATTTAAACAATATTTTCTTCATTTGTTTCTACCTCTCATAATAAACAATGAATAATTGTTTCCATAATATACAGTCCAATTTGGGGGCAGGGGACTATGCTTCCTCTATTAATGGATAAAGGTTTCTAAATTATATATCGTGGAATCAATCTTTTTTAAAGATTAATGATTAAAATACAGCTTTTCTGTTGATGATTAAGTTAGTTTTACAATATTTATTTTTTTTAATTTCTCGCTCCCTTGCAGATAAGTGGAAGATGTCACCTCTTTCAAGATTTTGACAACTTGGGTCCCTATAGTCAGTCAAAATAAAAGAAGAAGGAAAAACAAAGTGTTTTGCAGGCAGCTCTTAAAGTTTTCTAATTTTCTAATGTCTAAGTTTTCAAACTACTTTGCTTGAACCCCAATTACAAGTTTTCAGGGTAGGGGTAAGCTGTTCAGAGTTGGAGGATAAATAGCAAGGAATCCATATTCCTTGATAAAAATATGTGGGGGGGGGGGGGTGGATCCTGGATCCAAGGGTAGTCGGCATATATGCTTTCAGGTCTTTGTTTGGACAAAATGTCTGCTTGCACACATATATTTGTTTATTAGTGAGGCCAGATGAAAAATTTGGGCAATGAATTGATTTCTCGCAGATCATTATACCATTATATGGGGCCCCTGTGTGGATACGCCACTTTTCTTGATAGGCTCTCATTATTTTTGTGACAATTTGAAAATTTACCTAAAGTGAAGAAAATGTGTCAAAATACTTCACCTGCATGAGTATTTGAGATTAAAATTTGTTTAATTTGTTGTGGGCTGTGTCCTTATGGGTTGCCATTAACGCGATCGACACAGCCCACGTCAAACTAAGCCAACAAGTAGGGGAATATAAGGGTTATATCATTTACAACCCAACTTCACTGTGGATGTAATCTATAGAGTATAAGCCTACTAACAAAATAAACTAAAATAAGGATCTGAAGTGATGCGTGCAAGATGTTGGTCCGCGCTGTAACAAAATATTACCCTACTCTGAAGTATGATGAGTGATGCAACAGTGCTGGAATGACATTATAATGCATGATTCCCGGCAATGAAAGTGACGTCACTGCTACCCCCAGCGCAGATTGAGTAAAAACTAGAAGTAAAACAAAGTCTGAAGTTCCAGAGGAGACTAGGGAGACTTTTGGTCTACATTTTCTTTGTTATTTTGCCATCTTTGTTAATAATTGGTTAGTATTTGTTGCTTTATCTTTCATCCACATTACACCTACCTATATTCACATTATATTTCTAAAATAGCATTGATTTGTTGTAAATTCAGACTCATTGCCCTATACCCGGGACAAGTTTTTTAAGTAGATCTATTTCTCATATATAGTTTGAGCTTTCAGTCTCTGAATCTGACACTAAACTGAAATTCATTTAATTTTGAACACACATCTAATTTTAATTTAACACTCAGTAAAAATTATTGATCACATCTTTCTGTACATGTTCTATTGCCTGCATATCACAAGCACACTATGCACGCAGTCAACGCTCATATGGCATTACGATCGAAACACTCACCAGTAAACAACCGGGACCATCAGTTAGCTCGATTTGATCGGGTCAAAGATTTCTCGACCCTTCGACTGTCTTGTTGAAGATCCGTCTCTTATGGGTCGTTCCTTGATCCTCATCAATCCCAAAGAAATAGAACATCTAAAAAGAGTCTATGGTACACTATGGAAAAGTTGTCAATGTTCATTTCAGGTTCGTACTGACAGCAAGTTGAAACTCCATCTTCTGCTAGGGACCACGACGGGCAAAGTGGTACTTCGAAGATGAAGAAATGGTTTACTGTGTACTGTACTGTACCGCTAGTACAAAGCGTACACCCAATCATCTGGTAACACACTCGTCTGGACCAATCAAGGCTCCGTGGTATCAACCAATCAGAACAGTGGTTTTCAGGGGATTTCCCTAAAGCGTAATGATGACGTCAGTATCTTCGAACAAAACTTCACAAACTCGTTGCGTGTTAAACTAAATTATACCGGTGTCCCGTTTCATGTAATGGGGATCGTCGAGGGCATTAGGGGTGGGGAAGTGGGATGGGGAGTGGTGATGGTTAACAAATTAAGCTTTCTGTTTTTTCAGTGATGGATGGCCTTGTCCCAGGGTGCAACAGTTTAGTGGCGACAAAATAGGATAATGATCTTATTATTCATTTGTCTTTGATTCGGCACTTTTCTCTCAAATTATCAGAAAAATAAAACACAGAGCAAAATCAGAGAGCGAAGTAAAGTTGATATTATAAACCTTTTTGTGTATTGTTATATTGCATTCATATAACCACAGTGTAGCTGCAGGAATTATGATTATAAATGATTTCTATTAATTTTTTAAAATTTTAATTCTAATTCTTAAGAACAATAGCTATTAACAACAGCGATAGTGGGCTAGATGACCAAGATCTTTTCTGACACAAAGGGGAAGGCCTAAATTTCCTTTTGGGAGATGGTGGATTATCAATGCACGGAATCATCAAACTAATCATATTTTGTCATCAAACTATTTACAGATTTTCAACATAATTTGTTTGCAAAGAAATAATGCACTATTCCCATAAAAGGTACAAAGACAAGATCAAAACGACAACAATAATCAACACCCATTGAACTTTATCCAACAAAAATAATAAACGCATGAAAAGTCTGTTATGGCAATAAGTAACAATAATTCACAACAAGAATCTGGCTTTAATTTGGTATATGAGTGGAATAAAGTTGCATCTTAAAATAAACTAGGATTTGCAAGTCTTCCACTGAAAGATGGCGCTATTGCACATCACGGATGTCGGACACACAATTACCATAACACGTACTGATTTAACCAAAGGCTCATCCCAGGCTTTGTCTCAATCACCCAATCACCCCTCTGTCAATTTCATGTCTTGTATAATTTTTAAAGAGAGAGAAGGGGAGGGAGGGAGGGAGAGAAAGAGTGAGAGATAGATAGAGAGAGAGAGAGAGAGAGAGAAGAGAGAGAGAAGGCTGCCAACAGTCTAAGATGAAGATATCTTATTAATTTAACTTTTTTATTCCCACTGAATCCAACAGCATAAATCACATTGTCTGTGGTAAAAAAAAAAAAAAAAAAAAAAAAAAAAAACAGATTTGTCAATGCAACAATAAGGGAGCAACACTGAGCATGTCTTGTTCAAAATGAATCAAAATACAACATAGAATGTACAAACTATAATCGAATATAATCGAAATTCTAAATGAGCATGATGAGACAAGGACATGTGGATACAGGCAGATTTTTGTCCGACTTGATTACAGTTGCATGCAAACTTATTCACCCCCATGATATAATGAGTGCACATATTCTTATAAGAAATTGCTTTGTTTCTTAATAATTGAATGAAACATATCAAACACATTATATATAAAATTAAAAGTAGGACAATAGTCTTTCAATTGATCAATAGTAGGAATCATGTTCATTCATGCATGGATAGATATGATCAAAAGAACAAATTAATGTCATTTTCATACCTTACTGTGACCACTGAGGCATAATTTGCAATGTATCAATGGTTTTGTCTAAATATGCTCTAATTTGATATATGACTCAAAGTATTCTAATTGGTAGGCCTATTAGTAATTTTGACGAACAGACTTTAAGTGAAAATTTCTTCCATTGACTTTGTACATGATTTGTACAAAAGAATCAAAATCTCAATTTCGATTCCTCTGAAAATGAATAAAACCGACTGAGATATCAAGAATTGTACATCAAATGAAAGAATATAATTATAGCTATCAAAAATTAGAATGAGCACGTCATGACCATCGAAGCATTACAAGTTATGCTTCAGTAATCACAGAAAGGTATGAAAATGACATAATTTGCTCAATCGACCATATCAGTTTATGCCTAAATGAACATGATTTACGGATGATTAAATTAGAGGCTATTGTCTTGTCTTGAACTTGATATATAATTTGGTTGATGTTACAAGCACATTTTTCATTTAACAAAGATCCAAAATGAAATTTTGAGTATGAATACCTGCACTTATACTATGGGGGTTGAATAAATCTGCATGCAACTGTATATTCGGCTTGGTCGCCATGCAATCTTTCATTTAAAAATCAACATGCAATATGATTATAAGGATCGTTACCACCTGCTGCTAGAGGCAGTCTTGTGAATGTTTTGACGGAATTTGCTTAATGTTAGAAAAGCTTAAGAAAAAAAAAACTGTTTAGGTGATTAAATATTATAGATAATTTAAAATAGCAACGATTCGACAGGAATGATTTTACAGATGAATGATGTACAAACAACAAAAGCGACTTAATAATTCTTACATCTCCGAGTATAAAGATGATTTTCGTTCCATTTTAGTACAAAAAACAAACAAACAAACAAACAAAACCAAAACAAAACGAAAAATCTTCTTATAACTCTTCGGCAACTTTTCAATCATAAAAAAGACGAATAGGTGTTCCAAAAGGTCTCACAAATTGTGTATTTTTTGTTGATTTTTTTTGTTTTTGGACTTACTTCATTCTAAATAGTCTTTCATTCATTTGATATTATTTCAAATGAAGACTTTAGAGCTCATGTATTTTTGAGAGCATATTTTAATTGTCTATGATATTACCCAAACCATAAATGTACAATGAACTGAAGTTAAACTTAGGGATTTTCAGTTTAAAATTTAAAATAACTAACATAACCAATTCAATACATAAAATATTATGTCAGATTTCAAACTGAAAAGCAAATTTGGTATAAAATGTCATGTAAGAATTTAAACTGAAAGAACCCTCAGTTCAACTTATATTGTACATTTAAATTGAGTAAATTAATTTATGGATATTCTTCTTCGTTGTCCCACACTGAGTGGCAAATAATGAACCACAGACAGGTCTATGAATATTCTCTCATCAAGTCTACTTAAGGGGGAGGGGGTATAGGAAAATTGTTACACCTCTTGGCTCATTCTGAAGAAATGAAAAGAAATATCCCTACAAAACCATATATCCGTAAAGGTTATATATCAAGGAATCTTATGGACGAAAAAAAAATCACCAAAAATGCTTAATTAGCAGAATTTATGCAAATTAGCCTTTTTTCTTTGCAAAACAAAATATCTCCAGAATGGAATGTATGTTGCTGTTCAAACATTGCATGCTTATTGGTGAAATGTGTCTCTGGGGAATGCATGGATTAGAATTTTATATTAAGTTTTAGTTTTTCTGCTAATAATGTCATGAATATATAATTAGCTAAAAACAATAAAATACAAAAGAAAAAAAAAAAAAATCATTATTTTTATTTTTTATTTTTTGAAATTCCAATCCATACATTCCCCAGACATATGTCTAGAGAAAATCTGTGGAGTTATTTATGTGTAAGGTATGCAGTAGATCTTCTTTTGAGAAAAAAGGGCTAATTTGCATAAACTATGCTAATTAGGCATTTTTGGTGATTTTTTGTTTTCGTCCATAAGATTCCTTGATATATAACCTCTCTACTGATATATGGTTTTGGACGGTTATTTCTTTTCATTTCTTCAGATGTGAACCAAATAGAAGTGTAACAATTTGCTTATAACCAAAAATACTTTTTATTCTTTCTACTGTCATAAGATCTGACTGATTTTGTAAATATTCTATTTTCTCTAAAAATATTTCCAGTGATGTTTGATTAATGAACTTCCCCAATTCTTTATTAGTATTGCCATATTATGTAATATGGTATTTAATTGGGACACTTCTTTCTCTCCAGACATATATTTGCATAACTTTTAATGAATTCAAAGTGAGTTCATATTATTCTTATAATAATTTCTCATAAATATAAAGTTCCCCAAATCGTTTACAATAGTGATAAATAATAGCTTCCACTGATGATCTGATTGTGTATAATATCTTTGAATCCACTTTACCCACAATTACTGAGTCTCTATCATGCATTTAAGTTATGGAATTCAAGACCACCATCAACAAACAATGTTGCACGTGATATATTATCTGCGTCTTTCCACAGAAACTCAAACATCATCTATTCAAACACCTTTACAAGAATTGTGAGGTTTTTTCAAAATCGGAAGCTATATACATTATTTAAGACGTAACAATTGATGTAAAGATATAAATAATATAATATTGTATTTTTTAGATTATACCCATCTAAAGTGCCACTGGCATTTTTGTGTGGGACACACTGTACATTATTTAAGGCTTAACAATTCTCAACAGTTGATTCGTCCACCATGAGAATGTACATTTTATTCAATACAATCAAATTTAATTATTTGACTTCTCCCTGGACATAGGAAATTTAAATACCTAAAATTGTTTATATTATGTTGTTGTTTTTTATCCCATTCTCTGTGCCTATTTTTTTTCTTCAATCCACACAACTTCTGCTTTATATTAGTTTTATTTGAATGAAGACAAAACATCTTGAAGAATTCCTCATATTAATTGTATAGGACTCTCATTGATTGTATGCTATGCTAATACAAAAACAAGTTTTTATCATAATGCTGTATACTTGACTAGTTTTCCATGATGATCAAAAGCCTGAACATTAGCCTTGCAAAAAACAAAAAACAAACAAAACTCAATCCAAATTCAATATGAACAACAAAGGAGCAAGTGGATCACCTTGATGAACACCTCTAGAAAATGGAAAATATCCAGTAGTAAAACCATTCACCAATACTACTAATGACGTCAGAGTGCCGTGTTCTAACCCATTGAATGAATGATGACTCAAAAGTTGAATGCTTCTAAATTCATTTTATTTTTTAAGAGTGTTACAAGAAAATCATCTCAAATGATCGTTGTACTCCAAAGATTAGCATATGTATGCGGGAATATTATATCATGTGAATATGAAGAATGTCTATTAATAGAGGAAATTAAGTGAGAGAAAGAAAGACATTAAAAATTTCATATTTTACTTACATTTATTAAAAATTCATTGTTTTCTGTATAAAACATATACATGTGTTATAAGAATGCAAATCCTGTACAAAGTAATATTCAATAACAAATTCTATCATGGAAAATATAATAGAAATGGTTAACACTGTATATACTAGTAAAATTGTAAAATACAGAAGGCTACATGAAAATAGCAACAATAACATCAACGTTATAACGTTACAGCACAATTGGAGAGAAAAGGACAGGTATATAATTTGGAAATATCTGATTGAAAACACAAACATAGAAAATGCTTATGAATGATACAACTGTTGTAATGATATAAACCAAATAATGAAGAGTATATTAACATACTAAAATAAAAGAAGACAATCAATCCATGTAGACCCACATAGTATATGAAGAGGAGGACAGAGGAGAGAGATAAAGAGAGAGAGATAGAGAGAGAGAGAGAGAGAAAGGTGGAAGTGACGGATCTGGTGGAAAGATAGGGGAAAACTAAAACAGTGCAGGAAGGGAGAGAGAGAGAGAGAGAGAGATGTGGGTGATGGAAAGATAGGGGGAAATTAAAACAGTTCAGGAAGAGAGAAAGAGATGTGGGTGATGGAAAGTAGGTGGAAATTAAAAGAGTGGAAGGAAGGAGAGAGGTGAAGGTAACAGAAGCTAGGTATATCAGTGGGAGAACTATAACAGTGGAAGGGAGAGAGAGAGAGATGTGGGTGATGGAAAGATAGGGGGAAATTAAAAGAGTGGAAGGAAGGAGAGAGGTGAAGGTAACAGAAGCTAGGTATATCAGTGGGAGGGAGATCGAGAGAAAGAGAGCTGTGGGTGATGGAAGGGGTGGAAAGATAGGGGAGAACTATAACAGTGGAAGGGAGAGAGAGAGGGGTGGGTGAGGGAGTAGTGGAGAAGGGAGAGGTAGAGAGAAAGGGCCCAAGGTAGATACAAGTTCAGTTAAATTGTGGAACAATTATTCAGAAATTAAATATGGGCATAGATGCACACAATAAAATTCAACAAAACAATCTAATTTTGCATTCTAGGACTCGTGAAAGCATGAACAGATATTGGACTATTTACTTTTCACGGACGCCCTCTACCTTCGTCAAATTTAAGAACAGGGCATAGCCAATAAGATAATCTCACAAGAAAATAGGTTATTTGCACTACGTTTATTATCTTCAGTTTAAAATGGAAAAGTGCCTGCTATGACCCAATATATACACGCATACTCTAAAATCAATAGGATTGTTTTAATATTATTTTGACCCAATGGATCAAACCCACAATTAAATCATTAAAAGAACAACAGAGTACATGATATATCATTGACAGATATTAATGATGCATAATTGTTTACACTTTAGCCCGAGCACTTTAGTAAGTAGGCCCAAGAAATATTTGGTATCATTACAAGTTTGGATTCTCTAGTTTCAGTAAATACTCCAAAACAATATTATTACAGCGACTTGATGGCTGTTTCAAGCCAGTTAGTTACATATTGTGGTATGATATAAAAATATCATTACTTGCTAACCCATTGAAATTAAGAACTTTTCGAAAATGTACTGATGCCACTTAGATTCCAGAATAAATACCATTGTACTTTTAACAAAAAGAATGTTTGTTTATACTGTACACAAAATCCTTAGATATGAATGAACTATTGAGAAAGATATTTGGAACGAAATGTAAATACTCCTTGGAATATGCACAAATGCATTATCTAAGATTTTAAGTTAAAAAATGATATTTGATGGCTAACAAATGCCAGCCGGTACACACTATAAACAATGCACGTTGATTGTTCTACTGTTAAACGGTGAGTACTCTTAATGATAGTTAATAATTATGTCAATAAAAACAAGTATATTGATGGCTATAATGCTATCAGGTACAAACACACTATATACAATGCAAGTTGATTGTTCTACTCTTAAACGCTGAGTACTCTTAATGATAGTTAATAATTATTATGTCAATAAAAAGAAGTATATTGATGGCTATAATGCTATCAGGTACAAACACATTATACTGATGCCTCTACTACTAAATCTGGAGTACTGTTAATAATAGTTCATAATTATTCCGTTCATAAAAAAAGTATTTACATAGTTTATAAAGCTGTATATTAAACTTCAGTCGTGGTAATAACAATTCAAAATGATTCATCGAATAAAACCTTTGTTACTAAATATTGACAAGTGGTATTAATATCAATATTATGTTCACAAATCAAAACAATGCCACACCATATACTCTGAAGCATATACAGTATGTTCACAAAACAGAACAAAACAATGAAGTACTAGTATAAAATGTAGTTATCATATCTTGAGAAGTGGTAATAATATAAAGTAGTGATAATTATAGTTCATATATCTCTAAAGAATAAAATGATTACAAGTATGTACACTCACTTTACAGATGCCATTGTAAAACTACTACACTCATGAATCATATCTGATATAATCACAGATATAATCATATCTTTCATAATGCTAAAGCAAGACATGATGATAAGTCAAATACAAATATCATGCCTAGCATTATTTAGTTCAAATACTTTGCTATTGTTCATTGATGACATGAAATATATAATTTTCATGTTTTGCTGTATGCACGTGTGACAATAATTCTATAGAAGTGCAACCTTGATTTTTCAATGAAGATTCATGTGTTTTTGCATATGGTCATGTGTCACAAGTTGGGGTATTGTAAAAGGGTGGAGGCGTTACATTTTGGAGGGAAAATCATCACATTTTTTCACATAGCATGAAAATGATGTACAGTCATAAGCTGTGCAATAACTCATATTGTAGATACTTTATCAAGCTACATGTCTGTAAAGTTTCAGCTTCGTTATGCTCATAGTTTTAATATAAAGACATTTTAAGTGGAGTAGGGTAAGGGGTGGAGGATCCTTCCTACGGTGGAGGCACGTGTTAAAGCATAGGGAATTCTCATTTTTGTTACTTTTTAATTGTTTACTGCGTTATATCTTTGCAGCCAATCGGTCTTATGGATTGAGTGATAAATCATTCTCTTGGGAATTTATGTGTTTCTAGATAAATGT
This sequence comes from Paracentrotus lividus, assembly GCA_940671915.1. Taxonomy (NCBI): domain Eukaryota; kingdom Metazoa; phylum Echinodermata; class Echinoidea; order Camarodonta; family Echinidae; genus Paracentrotus; species Paracentrotus lividus. The sequence goes on from CALNVZ010001721.1 coordinate 19,702,392, forward strand.
GAAGGAGATTTTTCAAAAGTAATTTAATCAATTAATTAATCAATTAAAACATACTTAATGCACACATCCTCATAGACAATGCATTGCAGGCATAAAAAATTGTCACATGCAATTTTATAACAATGATTGTCATTTTTCGCCATTTTGTGTACATGCATAAGTGGAAACATTACTTGCAATAACTTGGTTTCATATGTAATCCAAGTGTAAAAGACAGGATTTCAACCCTTTTTGCACTATTTTTTCTTCTTTTTTGACACCCTGTAGCGCGGTTAAAAAAAAAATGATTTTGTATTTCAAGTTTATATCTTTTAGAAGCATAGCGTCATATCAATACAATCCAATATGATTTATTTCATTTGGTGAAATTTTTTTCCTGTAACACTCTGTATAGCTTTTATGACACACCTTTACAGGCACAAAAATTAATCATCTTCCTTTCAATCTCTGCTTTCAATATATATATATATATATATATATATACTTTTATACATGTCTGACTTACTACTAAGAAACTAGATATGTTTGATTGTGACAATGTACATTTCTACAATTTTTTTGACATGTAACACATTTTCCACCCAACTCATGACATGTGGCCATATGTAATTTCTTGTGCTGTGGGGTGACATGCTTCGAAGCATCAGCTATCCATTAGGCTTCTGTCACTCATAACCAGCAAGAGGCATTGCTGTTTTTGTTTTGTTTCTGTTTATTTCATGCTTTAATATGTAACCCTAACTGCTACTTGTTTAAATACACAATGATAAGGATCCTTGAAGGGATGCAGTAACACTGGATGATATTTTAATAGCTATTTATTTGATTTACATGTAGCTCATTTTGCTAACATGAGTACATAAGTCAGTCTGGCATCCCTTAAGGATTGCAGACCAATTACCTGCTTTAATTTCGAGATACCTGTGATTTCATACTAAAAACTGTTTGAAAATGTTTCAATGCAACACAACGTACACTGTGCAGCGTTTCCTGTCTTCAGGTCCCCATTCCTACCCGGCCGCTAAGCCTACAACAGAGCTGTAGAACATTAATCATGCCATGCTTAGCCTTGTTTGTTTTCACTGTTTTTTTTTTAGCCTAAATGACTTGCATTTGATCTCTTTTGCACTTGTTTTTGGAAGATACCCAATCTCTTTAAATAATAAGGATGTTTACATACAAAAGAAATTACATAATGCATTTGACATATTATTTTCATCATCATAGTGCAAATAATACTAAAGCAAGCACTATAATAACCTTTCTCTTTTCCAGTCCATTTCCAGTCTTTATAATAATTATCAAAAAAAGATTTTCTTTGATTTGAGCTCTCTAGCTGATGAAAAGCAAGGAAATAACACTTCTTAGATTTTATAAGATTTTTTGTTTTAGAATAGTTATATTAAAATCAAGTGTGACAATGACCATCAAAATGGTTAAGCTGCTTGTCTGGTGTTTATGTGAGGTACTGTGCAGGAAGAGGACGGCCAAGTCATATCTCAGCCATGGGTGTACGGAGAGGGAGGGGTAACACCTTTCCCATCAGCAATTTTCTTTTTTTCAAAGTGTGTGTTAAAAATGGGTGCCCCCTGGCAAAAGAGGCTAATGTATAGACAAATTAAGGCAGCATTTCATGGAAGTGAGCCCTCTATGTGCCCGCCATATAGCTGGGGGGAACTATGCATACGCCATGTGCGCGTATGTCTGCACGTTTGTATATTTTCCTTTGTTACGCATACATGTGCACATAAGGAGCATGCGTAGTACATTGGAAGCCCCCCAGCAATGGCTGCCACCACGACAAAACATCCCCAAACCGAATTTGTCTATAGATACGTAAATGATCTTAGTCATTAAATAATTGTTTTAAAATTCATCATACTCCGTATGCCGTATGCCAGTTTGCGAATGCGGAGAGGAGGAGACCATGAGTCACCTCCTACAATGCCCTCTTCTGCCTTCCCCCTGTTCCCCAGCTGATCTTACTACCCTTTCGCCTAATGGGATCGCCTGCGTTCAGTATCTAATGGGCAGAGTCTGAATCAAATTCTAATCCACAAATAAACAAAAATTGAGAGAAAGGACTCGAGAAGAAGAAGAAGATACTCCGTACATCCACATAGCGACAAGTTTCTTTAAAAACAACTGGAAAAATGTGCTACAACATCTGACGCAACTTAAGACGTACAATGTAACGACCTCTTCATGAAGATATATATAAAATATAGGCTAGTTCAAAGCAATTCATATCAGTGAATAAAAAATTATTGCCTACAATTGTAACATGGGGGGCAAGTGTTGTTGTAGGTGGCTAGGCAAGTCATAGATCATCATCTCCACCAGATGCAATCATCTTCATCTTCTTAAAGGAGAATTATCCCTTTGTAGATAGTTGGCTTACTGTGGATGCAGAAAAATCAAATAAGCACATTAGTGAAGATTTGGTGAAAATCGGATAAATGATAAGAAAGTTATGAGTATTTGAATATTGAGATCTCTAATGACATAGGAAATCTCCCATTGGCAACGCGGTCACCATTTGTGACGTCACAAAGGGAGAACTCCCCATATGGTGTGCACAAAAACTATTCAAAATGTCTCTTTATTTTCATTCTAATGATAGAACAGCTTTTCTTTTCATGATATGTAATGACTTTCATATATTTACAAGTCATCCCATAAAAAATTCTTTATTCTCCCTTTAGAATCAAGAAAAAAGAGGATTTTAGTACAATGTGTACAATAGATATGGGAAAGATCTCCCTGCATTACATCACACATCATGGTTGCGTTGCCAATTGGAGGATCTCCATATCATAAGTGATCTCAAAATCTAAAAATTCATATCTCTCTCATTCATTGCCTGATTTTTGTGAAACTTTCCCAATATGTTCTGGGGGTTTGTCTCCATTCACTGAAGCTAAATTTCTCTGAGGGGATAATTCCCCTTTAATCATCTTCATAAGATGAAGAATACAGTAGATTGTTGTAACTGTAAAAAGAAATCAAACATAAGATTACATTATTGAAGTAAGGACTTTAGCTAGAGAGCCTTAGGACTGATTCCAGTTACACATAATATCATTGACATTCCCCTTCCGGGGTTTCCGTCCCCCCCCCCCAAGTCATGACATGAAATCTCCGCCCTTGCATTCAATGTACTGACCTGTTGCTTGAAGAGTACACTGAGGAATGATTCCAGATACACATAATATCATTGACATTCAATGGTACTGACCTGTAGCTTTAAGAGTTCACTGAGGAATGATTCCAGATACACATAATATCATTGACATTCAATGGTACTAACCTGTAGCTTTAAGAGTGCAATGAGGACTTATTCCAGATACACATAATATCATTGACATTCAATGGTACATTTGTACTTACCTGTAGTTTTAAGAGTGCACTGAGGAATGATTCCAGATACACATAATATCATTGACATTCAATGGTACTGACCTGTAGCTTTCAGAGTGCACTGAGGAATGATACCAGATACACATAATATCATTGACATTCAATGGTACTGACCTGTAGCTTTAATAGTGCACTGAGGAATGATTCCAGATACAACATATCATATCATTGACATTCAATGAAACTGACCTGTAGCTTTAAGAGTGCACTGAGGATTGATTCAAGATACACATAATATTATTGACATTCAATGGTACTGACCTGTAGCTTTAAGAGTGCATTGAGGAATGATTCCAGATACACATAATATCATTGACATTCAATGGTACTCACCTGTAGCTTTAAGAGTGCACTGAGGATTGCTTCAAGATACACACAATATCATTGACATTCAATGGTACTGACCTGTGGCTTTAAGAGTGCACTGAGGAATAATTCCAGATACACATAATATCATTGACATTCACTGGTACTCACCTGTAGCTTTAAGAATGCACTGAGGAATGATTCCAGATAAACATAATATAATTGACATTCAATGGTACTGACCTGTAACTTTAGAGAGCACTGAGGATTGATTCCAGATACACATAATATGATTGACATTCAATGGTACTGACCTGTAGCTTTCAGAGTGCACTGAGGATTGATTCCAGATACACATAATATCATTGACATTCAATGGTACTGACCTGTAGCTATAAGAGTGCACTGAGGAATGATTCCAGATACACATAATATCATTGACATTCAATGGTACTGACCTGTAGCTTCAGAGAGCACTGAGGAATGATTCCAGATACATATAATTGACATTCAATGGTACTGACCTGTAACTTTAGAGAGCACTGAGGATTGATTCCAGATACACATAATATCATTGACATTCCATGGTACTGACCTGTAGCTTTAAGAGTGCACTGAGGATTGATTCCAGATACACATAATATCATTGACATTCAATGGTACTGACCTGTAGCTATAAGAGTGCACTGAGGAATGATTCCAGATACACATAATATCATTGACATTCAATGGTACTGACCTGTAGCTTTAGAGAGCACTGAGGAATGAGTCTAAACTGTAGTGTGATTTTCCATTGAACTTGAAGTTTCCTTTGCTGATCTGAGGAAAGCAATCCTGCAAAATATGAATAATAATAAATATATGAATAAATAAAAATAAAACAATTACATATAACATTTCCTTTCAAATATTAGAGATTTATTTTCTAGTAGTAAGAAATTTTGACCATTATTGACCATTCAATTAATGACCTTTGATTGCTAATAGATAAATAGTATATCAATTAAGCTTTCAAATAAAATAATAAGTAAATAAGTAAATATTTTATTTAAAAAAAAAAATCAATTTCCAGAAAAATAACTCTTATGACACAAAAATAAAAATGAAGCAGTAGAGTCCCTAATATAATTTTGATATAGATTATAATTCTGATGTGTACTGCATAAAATTCACAGTGTGGAATGTATGCATGCAGTTCTTCATCCTCCAGGGCACTTGATGTTATATGAATATAATACCTTCCCTGATGGAGCCAATGCCCTGAGAGTGGAACAGAACTCATCATGTAGGGACAAGTAAACCATTGTCAGCTCAGTCAGATGGGGTAGTGTGCACAGTCCTAATGCAAGATCAACAGAGGCTGATGCTGAGACTTGAACTCTATCCATACTGAGAGATTGGACCTGAAAAGAATAATTGCATGAAATATTCTGTTTATAACCAATAATAAGCTTTTGGATATGAGCAAAATTATATGCAATAATACACATAGATTTGTTTTATTCCATATTTATTTCAACGGAATATAAAGACAACATCCCTTCTTTCATACAAGAAAGATATTTTTTTAAAATTCAAAACAAACAAAAGTATATTGTACCAGATGTTAGCTCAGATGAGCAATTCATTGGAAAAAAAAGAGAGCAAAATTTAACATTTCATGAAAAAAGCAAAATCTTCGCTAACAATTTCAGTTTGGTTTCTCATACCTAATTTGTTCCCCTATTTATATATACCTTCATTGATGGAGCCAATGCCCCGGGAGTGGAACGTGAGCAATTGGATCTAAACACAATTATACATTTTGCAGTAATACATGTGCATGCAGGTTTGTGTGATGCCATAGAAAAAAATATCTTATCTTTTTTTTTTTACACAAGAAATTTTACATTTTTAAATGGAAAATGAATAAAAGCAGTATTAAAGTACTAAGGAATGACTCAGATGACCAATTCTCTGAATACTGAAAAGCAAAACTGTTCCTAATAATTCAATTCAATTTCTCATATGTAATTTTATCCCCTATTTATATATACCTTCATTGATGCAGCCAATACCCTGAGAGTGGAACAGAATTCATTATGTAGGGGCATGTACTTCGTTGTCAGCTCAGTCAGATGGGGAAGTGTGCACAGTCCTGATGCAAGATCACCAGAGGTTGGTGATGACACAATAAGACTGTACATAGTGATAGATTGGACCTGAAAAGAATAATTGTATGAAATTATATGTTTATGACCAACATTAAACATTTGGATCTGAACAAAAGCATAACTGTTCCTAAAAATTCAATTCAATTTCTCATATGTAATTTTATCCCCTATTTATATATACCTTCATTGAAGGAGCCAATGCCCTGAGAGGGGAACAGAAATCATCATGTAGGGGCGTGTACTTCATTGTCAGCTCAGTCAGATGGGGAAGTGTGCAAAGTCCTGATGCAAGATCACCAGAGGCTGGTGATGACACAATAAGACTGTACACAGTGATAGATTGGACCTGAAAAGAATAATTGTATGAAATTATATGTTTATGACCAACATTAAACATTTGGATCTGAACAAAAGCATAAATTATGTATGTATATTCCATGTCACAGAAAAAAAAAAGTATCATTTCTATTAACACAAAATGATTAATTATCGACAGAAAACAAACAAAAGAAGTACTTAATTACTAAATAACTTAGATGAGAAATTCATTAATCGAAAAGCAATACCATCCCTTATGGTTTCTCATACCCTATTTGATTGACTATTCATATGTTCCTTCATTGTTGGAGCCAATGCCCTGAGAGTGGAACAGAACTCGTCATGTAGGGTTATGTATCTCATTGTCAGCTCAGTCAGATGGGGCAGTGTGCACAGTGCTGATGCCAAATCAGCAGAGGCTGATGCTGAGACTTGAATTTTATCCATACTGAGAGATTGGACCTGAAAAGAATTATTGTATGAAGTTATGTTTACAACCAATAGTGAGCGTTTGGATCTGAGCAAACTTATATGCAGTAATACATGTAGGTTTATTACATGCCATAGTAAAACAATATGATTATCATTTTCACACAAGAAAGATTAATTTTCTTAGTTGAAAACAACTAGAAGCATTATTTAAGTACTAATCAATGTAACTCAGATAAGCAATTCATTGAAAAAAAAGCAAAATTATCCAAAGTCCTGATGCAAAACCAGTAGCGGCTGGTGCTGAGACTTCAACACCCAACATGAGAGATTGGACCTGGAAATAATACTTGTATGAATATGTTTGTTACCTAGATTGAGCATTGGGATCTAAGCAAACTGAAATGCAGTAATACATTTATTTTATGCCATCAAAAGACAATAACATTTTCTTCACAAAAGAATTTTTTTTTTTAATTGGAAAAGAACAAAATCAGTGTTACAATACTAAGATATCTCTTGATTTGATTTGATTTGAAATGGTTTATTCATGAAAATATCATTGCGGCCAAAGGCCGAATTACAAAATTTTTTACAAGGTAAAAACATAATATATCAAATACAATCATAACATATACATATATGGAAATATAATATTACAAAATTATTAAATTTCTGATAACTTCAACAGACAGAATTAATAAGAATTAGTCATAAATAGTTTTAGCTTGAAAAGAAAATCAATACAAAATGCAAACTCTGGCCTATTTGGAAATTGAAAGATTAATTGAGTATTGTCGACTGAAAGAACAAGAACCAATCATAGTAATAATAGAAAAGGCTGAAAAAAAAGACCGGGTAAAAACAAAAGATATTGCAAAATTACTTGGAAAAAGCCAATTCTTCAATTCAATTCAATTCAGTATTTATTAATTCCGTTCTTTCAGGAAAAAAACAAAAAATTAATTAAAATTTAAAGCACAATCTTAGGCATAAATATCTTGTTGCATTTGAAGAAAAAACAGAATAAGAGACATGTTAAAAAGCATGGCTTGTAGATTACATGCCCCTATAAAGTGAAAAAAAAAAATACAACGCATAGCAATTCCATTATTTTATGTTGTGCTATTTAAATATAAATTCTACGCATATATACATATTATTTTACAAAATAATAATGTAAAGTGAATAACGATGGGAGGGAGAAAAGATGATTCATGAGTAAAAAAAAGGGGGGGGGGGGAAAGAACATAACAAGGGTATGTTGAATATGAGAATAGAAAGTGAGGGAAGAAAAGGAGGAAGTTGGCGAGAGAGTGGATGGGGAGGTGGTCGGGTGGGTGGGTACTGCTTTGTTCATCTTGGATTTGCTGTGTACTGTGAAAGAATGTGTTTTATTTAATTTGTTTTTGAAAACGTTTAAGCTCAGGGAAGTCTTTATATCTTCAGTTAATGAATTCCAGTATTTCGGTCCGTAAAAAACGATAGTTTTAGAGGCAAAAAGAGTGCGAGTCCGCAGGATATGATAAGAATTAGCCTGTCTTGTAGGGTAATTGTGTATTTGGCTGTTTTTTGCAAGCATACTTGTAACGACGTGGGGAAGTTCTTGTTTTTTTAGTTTATACATGAATTGCCCTGTTTGGAAATAAAATAGGTCTGAAAACTTGAGAATTTTTGACTTAAGGAATAATGGGTCAGTGTGCGCTCGTATATGTGTGTTATGCATAATTCTTAAAGCCCTTTTTTGTAGCGTGGTTATTTTATCAATATAAAATTGACTTGAATTACCCAATGCCATAATGCAATAGTTAAGATAGGGTAAAAAAAAAGAAGAAAAGAATGGAGTATTGTTAAAATTATATTGTAAGCATAAAACAAATTAAGACTCATGTGCTTAAACAGTGTTCAAATAATAGGGAGCATAGTAATTAATAGGATTATACAATTTGACAAACTAAAGTAAGATTGGCAACTACAGTTGCCTGTAAGAAAAATAAGGGAACTGTATTTCAATGATCGAGTGCGTCAGAATGAGTAATACATATAATCTTTGAAAGAAATAAAATACAATCTAGTATGTTTTCGAAAATTATTTTCCCAAAATTTCAGTTTACAGTGGATTTGAAATGCATTCATCTCAGATGATCAATCCATTGAAAAAAAAAAAAAAAATCATCTCTAAATGCACAGTAAATAATGTACATTGTAGGTTTATTTAATGCCATTAAAAAAAAATCTCAGAAGAATGATTCATTTTTAAAATTGAATAGGCCCTGCAAACAAAATCAGTATGAAATTACAAAGTAATTCAGATGAGAAATTCATTGAAAAAAAAGGAAACTTGTCCAAAATAACTTGAATATGGTTTCCCATACCGAATTTAATCCCTATATATACCTTCATTGATGCAGCCAATTCCCTGAGAGTGGAACAGAACTCATCATGTAGGGTCATGTCTGTCATTGTCAGCTCAGTCAGATGAGGCAGTGTGCACAGACCTGATGCCAAATCAGCAGAGGCTGATGCTGAGACTTCAACTCTATCCATACTGAGAGACTGGACCTGAAAAGAATTATTGTATGAAGTTATGTTTACAACCAATAGTGAGCATTCTAATCTAGGCAAACTTGTATCCAGTAATACATGTAGGTTTATTACATGCCAGAATAAAACAATATGATTATCATTTTCACACAAGAAAAATTAATTTTCTTAATTGAAAACAACCAGAAGCAATATTTAAGTAATAATTAATGTAACTCAGATGAGCAATTCATTGAAAAAAAAGCAAAATTATCCAAAGTCCTGATGCAAAATCATTAGAGGCTGGTGCTGAGACACCCAACATGAGAGATTGGACCTGGAAATAATAATTGTATGAATATATGTTTGTTACCTAGATTGAGCATTGGGATCTAAGCAAACTTAAATGCAGTAATACATTTATATTATGCCATCAAAAGACAATACCATTTCCTCCACAAAAGAAAATGTTTGTTTTGTTTTGTTTTGTTTTGTTTTTTTGATTGGAAAAGAACAAAATTAGTGTTACAATACTAAGATATCTCTTGATTTGATTTGATTTGAAATGGTTTATTCATGAAAATTTCAGTGCGGCCAAAGGGCGAATTACAAAAAATTTTACAAGGTAAAAACATAATATATCAAATACAATCATAATATATACATATATGGAAATATAATATTACAAAATTATTAAATTTCTGATAACTTCAACAGACAGAATTAATAAGAATTAGTCATAAATAGTTTTAGCTTGAAAAGAAAGTAAATACAAAATGCAAACTTTGGCCTATTTGGAAATTGAAGGATTAATTGAGTATTGTCGACTGAAAGAACAAGAACCAATCATAGTAATAATAGAAAAGGCTGAAAAAAGACCGGGTAATAACAAAAGAAATTGCAAAATTACTTGGAAAAAGCCAATTCTTGGGTTTGTAGAAAAAATAGAATGGGGTATTGTTAAAATTATATTGTAAGCATAAAACAAATTAAGACTCATGTGCTTAAACAGTGTTCAAATAATAGGGAGCATAGTAGTTAATATGATTATACAATTTGACAAAGTAAAGTAAGATTGCGAACTACAGTTGCCTGTAAGAAAAATAAGGGAACTGTATTTCAATGATCGAATGTGTCAGAATGAGTAATACATATAATCTTTGACAGAAATTAAATACAATCTAGTATGTTTTTGAAAATTATATTCCCAAAATTTCAGTTACAGTGGAATTTGATATGCATTCATCTCAGATGATTAATCCATTGAAATAAAAAAACATCATCTCTAGATGCACAGTAAATAATGTACATTGTAAGTTTATTTAATGTCTTTAAAAAAAATCTCAGAAGAATGATTCATTTTTAAAATTGAATAGGCCCTATCATCAAAATCAGTATGAAAGTACAAAATAATTCAGATTAGAAATTCATTGAAAAAAAAAGCAAACTTGTCCCAAATAACTTCAATATAGTTTCCCAACCTATTTTGATCCCCTATTCATATATACCTTCATCGATGGAGCCAAAGCCCTGAGAGTGGAACAGAACTCGTCATGTAGGGTTATGTATCTCATTGTCAGCTCAGTCAGATGGGGCAGTGTGCACAGTGCTGATGCCAAATCAGCAGAGGCTGATGCTGAGACTTGAATTTTATCCATACTGAGAGATTGGACCTGAAAAGAATTATTGTATGATGTTATGTTTACAACCAATAGTGAGCGTTTGGATCTGAGCAAACTTATATGCAGTAATACATGTAGGTTTATTACATGCCATAGTAAAACAATATGATTATCATTTTCACACAAGAAAGATTAATTTTCTTAATTGAAAACAACCAGAAGCAATATTTAAGTACTAATCAATGTAACTCAGATAAGCAATTCATTGAAAAAAAGCAAAATAATCCAAAGTCCTGATGCAAAATCAGTAGAGGCTGGTGCTGAGACTTCTACACCCAACATGAGAGATTGGACCTGGAAATAATAATTGTATGAATATATGTTTGTTACCTACATTGAGCATTGGGATATAAGCAAACTTAAATGCAGTAATACATTTATTTCATGCCATCAAGACAATACCATTTTCTTCACAAAAGAAAAATATTTTTTTTTATTGAAAAAGAACAAAATCAGCATAACAATACTAAAATAACTCAGATAATCAATCCACTGAAAGAAAAAACCCATCATTTCTAAATGTACAGTAAATAATGTACAATTGCAGGTTTGTTTAATGCCATAAAAAAAAATCTCAGAAGAATGATTCATTTTTTAAACCGAATAGGCCCTACCATCAAAATCAGTATGAAAGTACAAAGTAATTCAGATGAGAAATTCATTGAAAACTAGGTGAATCTTCGACCGCGCACGGTCGGAAGGCATGCCTCTGTATTGCCACATCGGAAAAAAAAGGCATGCGCATGTTGAGTATTTTACATCCATTTATACCATGACATCTTTGAGATATTGACCCCAAATCTATTAAAGTTGTATCATCAGAATTATTTCCAACTCAGGAAGGATGGCTACCGATGTAATAAAAAGGATAAACATGTTTAAGTTGATCTGTCAAAGGTCCTTCACAAATTGCAAAAACGAGTCATTTACATAAATTACCAGTGACCTTTGATGTCCTGACCTCAAAAATCTAATCAGTTCATCTTTCCTCCCACATGACCCAAGTTTGAAGTTGATCCATAAAACGGTTCAGAAGTTACAGCAAGAACGTGCCATTTTCATGTATACAATGACGTCTGTGACCCTTGACCTTTGACTTCATGACCTCAAAATAAAATAAATTCATTGTCCCTACCATATGCACACATGACCCAAGTTTGATGTTCATCCATCAAACTGTTCTTAAGTTATCGCAAGAACAAGCCATTTTCACGTACACAATGTCCTCTGTGGCCTTTGAACTTTGACCTCATGACTCTAAATTCTAATCAGTTTATTGTCCGTCCCATATGCACATATGACCCAAGTTTGAAATTGATCCGTCAAACGGTTTTTAAGTTTATTGCAAGAACAAGCCATTTTCATGTACACAATGACCTCTGTGACCTTTGACCTCGTGACCCCAAAATCTGATAACTTCATTGTCCCTCCCAAATGTAAATATGATCCAAGTTTGAAGTTGATCCCTCAAACGGTTCTTAAGTTATCGCAAGAACGAGAGCCATTT
>CALNVZ010001721.1:19715240-19733225 GCA_940671915.1 Paracentrotus lividus
AAACGGGACGGACGTACGGACGGACGGACGGACAACCCGAAAACATAATGCCTCCGGCACCACCTTCGGTGGCGGAGGCATAAAAAGCAAACTTGTCCCAAATAACTTCAATATAGTTTCCCCACCTATTTTGATCCCCTATTCATATATACCTTCATCGATGGAGCCAATGCCCTGAGAGTGGAACAGAACTTATCATGTAGGGACATGTTACCAGTTGTCAGCTCAGTCAGATGGGGTAGTGTGCACAGTCCTGATGCAAGATCACCAGAGGCTGGTGATGACACATTAAGACTGTACATAGTGATAGATTGGACCTGAAAAGAATAATTGTATGAAATTATATGTTTATTTTGTGCTTTAATGAAATTAATCATAATATCACAAAATTAACTCTGACATAGAGATACACATCCACTATTTCCAGCAGTAACCTGTGAATAGCTGAGTAGCTACTAATACATCAGTATTGTGCTACACAAAATGGTGGTATCGCAGGATGGAAGTGGACTACTTACTTTAAATGAAACCTTTAGCTGAGGTTAGATAATTGGGATATCAAACAGCATTTTTTTTACTGCGATAACATATCATATCACGACCTTGACATGCCCTTTTTATAATTGTGATGCATCCAAGCAAATGTGACTATTTTGATGACTATTTTATGCACCTGAAATATTCATACAACATGTACATTCATATAAGGAGTGCCTGTTATACATGTATATTTATATTACATGTATATAAATTTGAATGTTTATCCAGGTAATGATAATGAATTTTTTACAAAATTTTACAAATTCCTGTATGATTAAATATTCATGAAACATTCAACCATCAAAGCAGAAACAGTATTATTCAAATAGTAAGTCATGAAAGAAAAGCAGCATATCTTGATAATTTAAATAAAGGTAGGGGAGACCGGGGACAAATGTATAACACGGGGCAATTGTAACAGAGGCTCCCATTCCTAGCAGAAACACGCTATAAACTTAAAATTTGTAGAGAACATGCACATTAAATCCGCTCCAATGCTGTATGATGTTTAGCAGATTTAACGGTTCGTGGACTTCTACAGCGGAAAAACCGTTTTGAGCATAAAAGAATATTCCATACCCATTGTTTTTCTTCTGGACAATATGTGGATGAGCTACGGCTGTCATTTTTGTATATTAGAAATTATGTCTTAGGCCATATTTTGCTAAAGTTTCAACGACGAATACCGAAGCTAAGATAGAAAAATCTCTCCAAATATGTTCACCTCTGCCAGGGGCATTGTAACAGCTGTTACAATTGCCCGTTTATGTTAAAGTAACTCTCCGTAGGAACTCGGTAAGCAGATTTCGCTGAATCAACACAAGCTATTAAATAACAATAGGGGCCGCGGAGCGTTTTGGAAGTGGAGGGCTGAGCGGCAAGTGGGAGGGGATGGGGGGGGGGGTGGCTGAACAGACTAAAAATCACAATGTAGTGTCATTTTTCCGTTTTTGTACACGTTCGCTGATGAAGCCCTCCCAGGCTCCGTGGCCCTGCAAATTACATTTAAAAAAATACAATTGTGCCCGGATATTGTTGCTTCCTGTAAACATAATTAAAACATAATCAGAAACCTCTGAACCATGGAGCTAGTATTAGAGACGTCTCCGATGAGCGTCTCCAAGACGTCTCCGCGACAATTTATTAAAAAAAAAATCCGTCTCCGCAATTCAGGAGACTCTCGGAGACGTCTCTTAATACTTATTTATCCATCGGGAACAAGTCCTATTCTGTCGCGGAGACCGTCTCTGCGAAGTGAGATAAGCACCTTAGCTCAAGCATCAATAACTTCAGAACTTTGAATGTATTTTCAATTATATGCTTACAAAAACAAAGGTAACAACATCTATAAACCTCCGACATGAAATATAGGGTGGTATCTCACTTCGCGGAGACGTCTCCACGACAGAATAGAAATTTCGTCTCCGCGATGGTAAATAATATTAGAAACGTATCCGAGACGTCTCGGAACGTCCCTAAATCTCGGAGACGGATTTTTTTCATAAATTGTGGCGGAGACGTCTCGGAGACGTCTCCGCGATATGGGAGACATTTTTAATACATTCTGTCCGTCGCGAAAACAAAATTTCGTAATTCTATCGCGGAGACGTCTCCGAAAGTGAGATACCAGAGCCTCAAGTTTTTATTCTTGTTGTTGTGTTGTTTTTAAAAAATAATTTATATCACTTTACTGGAAAAGAAAAAAAGTAAAAATATGAGAGAGTGACCATTACGTTCTTTTAATTTCAAGATTGTAAATAGGAGTAGACTTGGATATAAAGAAAATAGCAAAGAAAAGCCTCGTTGATAAGCTCAAGTATCAGAACTTTAATAACTTGAATGTATTGTCGATTATTATGCTTTACAAAACAAAAGGTAACCATACCTATAATCTCAGACATGAAAATTCAATAACTTTGAACATATTGATGTCTAATACGTTTTGTTAGAATGCAATGAAATATTGATATTTCCAAAAAAAAAGTGCCTTTAGTTTGTTTATCATTTGTTCACTGTAATGCAGCCTCAAGTTTGTTATTCTTGTTTTTTTAAAATAATTTATATCACTTACTAGAGAACTTCAGAACTTCATAACATTTAATGTATAATCAATTATAGTTCTTTTTTCCTTACAAGGACCAAAGGTAACCTTATCTATGAGCTCAAACATGAAGGAAAATAACTGTGAACATATGATTTTATTCATTTTATTCGTCGAGTGTTCATGGTATAACACATAAAAGAAACACTGACAGGAAGACCCATGAAAACCGAAAGGCTATTACAATGGGTCAAATAAAATGGAAAGAGATAGGGACCCCCCCGACTTGTTTTTTTTCTTATTAAAAAAGCACATATTAAAAGAGAGAAAGAAGAAGAGGAAGGGAGAGAAAGGGAGAGGCGGAGAGAGAGAGAGAAGAGAGGGGGGGGCAGATAGGAAAGTAAAAAAGTAAAGAGGGTGAATGAAGTAAAAAGAAAGAAAGAAGCATACAGAGGAGAGAGAGGAAGGGATGGCAGCCCCCATAAAAAAAAATATATATTTTCATATGATACCTGAAAATATATGTCCATACGTTTTTGTTAAAAGGGCCACATATTGATTTGCCAGAAGAAAAAAATGGCGTAAATTTTGAAGATTGATTTTACAAAAAAAAGAAAGAAAGAAAGAAAAAAAAAAAAAGCTGTCATTTTTACTTCTTCTCTGAAATGTATCACTTTATTTTGAAAGAATGCGTTAAAGTCAAAGGCGTAAGCCTAACATAAAAGTGTTATACAACAGTTGTCAGTTAAAAGATATATGTGTGTAGTACAAAGTAGATAAAGAACCAAAATAAGAATTATGAAGGTTCTATAATTCTACAGTTAAGGGTGAAGCCACAACAACCTTTAAAAAAAAAAAAAAAAAAAAAAAAACTATCATAACTTTGTCCCATTTCATGCATATAACAAGTGGAAAATGTAATATAAATGGTCAAGCATTGTCATGTTTCATTATAATAGTTTATGTGGTTAATGATGTATTAATTTGTCAGGTGCATAGCTTTGATAAAGAAAAACAAAATGTTACAAGTTCATGTTTACAATTGCCCCGCAC
Source organism: Paracentrotus lividus (assembly GCA_940671915.1). Classification (NCBI taxonomy): domain Eukaryota; kingdom Metazoa; phylum Echinodermata; class Echinoidea; order Camarodonta; family Echinidae; genus Paracentrotus; species Paracentrotus lividus. The sequence continues at coordinate 19,718,875 of CALNVZ010001721.1, forward strand.
GTCTGTTACAATTGCCCCTCGTCACGGGGCAATTGTAACACTCGACTCTTGTTTTGAAATGTAATGGCTCAAAATGACTTGTTTTACTTTACCCAACATATTCATATGTCAAGCTAAGATTGCAGTATTTTCATTTTATTAGTTTTAAGCAAGTATTTAGCTTCAATAAAGCTGATAGGTCAAATTTGGAAAAAACTGTTACAATTGCCCCAGGTCTCCCCTATCTATCCTTTATACTACTTGATCCCATTATTAATGACAAGAAAATATACAAATATGTCACAATCCTACCAGTGCCCACCAAATGTCATAATACTGGACACTACATACATTATGCAATTTTCTTCCTAAAATAAAACTATGCACAAGACATTTGACTTGAAGCTTTCTGGTTAATCTAGTAGTTTTCATTTGAATATTATATCATATTAAATATGACATGATGCTCACGTATGTTCCTTGCCTATTGGTTATGTGTTCGCTTGGCGGGGGACGGCATTAGTACGGTGGAGTTTATTCTATGTTCAAGGAAGCGTTCGTTGAATATTTCTTTTCGTGTTTTTCTCATGTTGTCAAAACGAGTTTGACAGCAACATTCTAAAATCCATCAAAATACTCAAAAACCGGTAAAATGGCGAATATACACCTCTACTCTGGATATTGGTGTATCAAATAAACCAATTCAAAAAAGAATTGGGAGTTTTTTGTTCAGTTTCATGCTTTTTGAAAGCGTCATCAAAATGCTCATCAAAATATAGAAAATATGAAAGCTTTTTTAAATTTCACTTTTTTTAATATCTGGTATTTTTTTAATACTTTAAAAATGTTAATATAATGTAAATTAGAACTTTTCTGAACTGATGCCGTTGTTGGCTTTTTCGTTCTAGTTTATTTGACTTGGGGACTAGCAGTTGAAATCAGGTAAAAAATCTTTTTTTTTTTTTTTTAATAAAAAATATTTTAGTTAACCAAGATCCGAGGACGAACATACGTGTGCTACATGGGCACCATTTCCATGTAGCATCATTACTGTTCATTCCATAACTTCATCAAAATCAAGTCTAAAAGGCAGAGAATTTTCATGAAAATGTATGGTCCCAATACAAATAATAAGCATACAAACAATGAATGAATAGTATATTACAGCATCAAATTAATTGAAACATCACACTTTATGCCCCAACTCTATGGATTGACCCTAATACAATATTCTTTTCCTTCTTAGTGAAACCTGCATTATATGCAATTTGATTTGCTGATATCTCCTAAAAAACACAAAATGGGGATTCGATCTAATTAAAGATTACACCTAAATATATGTGACATATCATTCACCACTGAAAACTGTCCTCTTGCAGCAATTCTGTGGCTGAAGTTTCCATGAAATTTCCCTCCTAGATAAGCACTTCTCAGACAGGGTACAGAACAGATTATCTCTGCAATCTCATCTGACACTGTTGGTCCACAATTCCGGTCAACCCCAAGCTTAACCTAAAATATAAAAATGACAAAAATGAATGTGACAACGAAATGGAATATTCAAGTAACTACATTACATTGCGCACAAATACCAGGACATACATGTATTGTTTAAGTGACCATGATATTGAAGTAAATCAGGACTTTTCAAGAATTATCTATATCTACATACATGTAGTCTAAATAAAGTTAGTGATGAAAAATACCACTTATAGATTGCAGAGAATAAAACAAAACCAAGAGTATATAAAACAGGGAACCAAATTTTGATCATTTATAATTTCAGAAATATTGCAGTGGTGATTATGAAGTTGATATCAATCGAAAGTGCAATTCATCATCATTTTAATGACACCTCTTACAGCTCACCAATGTCACGCATCACTGAACCCCATTGTTCTCAAAATATCTCACAAAAATGTGATTGATTCACTCTCATGCTACTTACATTAGGCCAAAAAAAAAAATTGTTTGGTTGTCCTCGACCGACCGACCCTCTGAAAACGGCCCGACCCGACCAACCTCTTTTTTTTTTTTTTCTTCTTTTTTTTTTTCACCCAAACGCCGAAAATCCACAGCTCATATTTATTTGTATATATTTTTCATAAAACAGTATTATAACATGTGTTATTTTTCCATGCAGTCCCATTTTACATAAAACGTAAAAGTGATCTCAAAAATGGAAGTCATTCGTTTCTTTGTTTTTCTTTGTTTTTCAATGGGAGGGAAAAAAAAAAAAAAAAAAAAAAAAAAAAAAAAAACCGATCGACCGACCTGATTTTTGAAAAAAGGCATTCATTGGACAACCAAACAATTTTTTTTTTGGCCTTATCCATGGTGAACTGAAGGTTCTCGGAGCTGTTGTGAGCTGTAACACGAAGGAATTACCTGGATGGTGAGCTTTATTACCTAAATAATTAGGCATTTCCACCCATTTTTCTAAACCATTTATTGAAAGTCAATAGAATGGTTTGTTTATAATTGCTACTCATGTTTAGGTATATTCAAACAACTCATCACAAGGAGCATGAAAGTGAACCATTTATGAGACAATTTCAGAACAATGGGGTTCAGTGATGCATGATATTAGTGAGCTCAGAGAGGTATCATTAGAATGATAATGAGTTGCACTTTCCAGTGATGTAAACTTCACAATCACCACTGTAATATTTGTGAAGTTATTGATAATCAAAGTTAGGTATCCTTTCTAGGCACATTCGAACAACTTATCTCAAGGAGCATGAAAGTGAACCACTTACAATTTTGCAAGACTTTTATAGAACAATGGGGTTCAGTTAAACATGATATTGGTGCAATGGGAGAGGTATCATTAGAATGGTGATAAGTTGCACTTTACAGTGATAAAAATGTCATAATCTCCACTGAAATATTTTAAAAATCATTGATGATAAAACTTGGGTTTCCTTTTTTTGGATACAACCGGTATAACAAGAAAATCACAGTTGTACCATTAGTAAGGAACACAATAAAAACTTTGACCATGTTCCTCCTGAATAAGTGAACCAGTTTTTACCAAGTCAAAATTGACAAAGAAAATACAAATATGTTTAGTTGCAAAGTCTGTCTAATAATTGAAAAACACATAAGAGAGTCAATTTTTCTCCTTTACAATTGACACCTGTCAGTGATACGGAAATGATCATGTACTAAGAACCGTGTGTTTCTATCCTCTCTCTTCATGGTCTCTCACTCGTAAAGAAGCAGAATTGGACATTAATGAGTCTATACTACCGAGTGAGTCAAAAAAACTTTACACCTAGAAAAATGTCAATAAAAAGAAAATCAATTTATAAAACCTAAATCATTTTACATTGTTTGCGAACATTCAAATTTTGAATTGCGCCAGGGTGGGGGTGAAATTGAAACAACAAAAGTTGACAAAAAAAGCAACTCCATCATGAATAAAATAGCACAACTTTTTGACAAAAGTGTCTTCTGCCTAATAACTTGGCAGGGCTGTTGTTACACATATTGACTACATTTTGTATGAATTTTGCATGAATGAGCACACATCAAAGACAAAATAATCTCTTCAAAAGTATTAGGAGGCGTTTTTAGGTCTGTCCATGGCAATTTACTCTTTGATGTGTACATGTACTCATTTGTGCATTACTTGACGAGTATTCTAATTTTCATACAAAATGTAGTCCATATGTGTAAAAACACCCCTGCCAAGTTATTAGGTGGAAGACACTTTCGTTAAAAAGTTAGGCTATTTTATTCATGATGGAGTTGCTTTTTTTGTCAGCTTTTTTTGTTTCAATTTCATCCCCACCCTGGCACAATTCGAAATTTGCATGTTCGCAAACAATGCGTCGTGTTCATCCAAGCGTAAAGACATACCACACAAAAATGGTACCAGAAGAAGCAGGAGGAGTTACTCTTTCAGAATATGTGAAATAATTTAGGTTTATAAATTGGCTTTCTTTTTATTGACATTTTTCTAGGTGTTAAGTTTTTTTTACTCACTTGGTATATCACTTACCATTCTATCTATTCCAACAAAGGCGTAACCAGCTATGGTGTGTGCTGTCATGTCTTTGTCTATTCTCAAGGAAGCATCCTCATGTAGCACTTTGTCCTTTATCAGAGTAGCTGCATGCGAGTCATGACATTCAAATGCTACATCAGCAAGAAACTCCTTGTCATATTTAGATCTGCATGTCCTTGAAAGATGAGTCACAACATCGATTCCCACTGCTTGGCTTTCAGATGAAGTGAAATAAAGGAGATACCGAAATTCTTTCGCTCTGGGAACCACTACTTCAGTCATCAACCTCTTGTATTCATCATTATCTGTTTCATAGAGAGAAGCAAGATGCATTCCAGCCATGAATTCCTGGAAGAGTTTGTGAGGAAAGAAAGCTGTAGACACCGGGTATTCACGCCTTCCTTTATGCCTTCTTTGCCTTGAGATAATCCTGTGCTCCTGAGACAGCACCCCAACTCTACAAGCTGTTTGCATGGACAATGGACAGTGCTCAAACTCAGCTTCAGTGAAGACAAGGGTGTTACTCAACAAACCATCAAAGGCAAGACTAGCAATAGGCTTCAAAAGGTTGTCAATTTCATCCAGATGATAATCTCGTGAGTTATTTAGGCTACAAGATTCAGCAACCAATTTCTGTGCATAATGTTCTTTCAGGAAAAGAATCATTTCCTGGAAGATCTGAGAAAATGTTTAGAGTGATTTCATCACTTCTTGTTTTTTCTCATCAAACTCCCTCCACATAAGACAAAGCATAGCAACATAGATAGGATAAGGAGCCATATTTTCAGATATGACATCATTTTCACCAACGAATTGGATCAGATCATTTGCCTTATCCTCATGACCAGCAAAATGCTTTTGAATGTACACTGTCAAATTGTTCTTGCTAAAGCCCTCAACATAGAGGAAACGGTACATCTTTACTAGCTGATCATTCCCTCTAATCTCCTTGGCCCTCCAAGGGCGTGTTGTTACCATGACCGGGCATTCTTTCAGCTTTTCTGAGCACAGAATTTCTACAATCTCTATAACCTTGTGACTCATGGATGTATTTTCATTCTTGTTTGGGTTATCATTATTTCCCTGCTTGGACTGATATTTGGATGAATCAGTAGGGTGTGAGGACTGTGACTGAAGCTCTGTTGACTTTGACCCATCTCCCATTGGTCGTATTACATTTTCTTTGAATTCATCCAGCCCATCAAAGACAATGAAAACCTTGTCTGTATTTGAGCGCATGTATTCTGTCAGCTGGCTAACTGAGGCAGGATTATTCTCAGGGAGATAAGATTTTGCTATCTCACCAATAGAACATTGCTCATATTCCCGAAGAGGGACAATAATAACCCATTTGTACTTTTGGAAGTACTTCCCCTTGATCCAGTCCCAGGCAATCTTAGCACAGAATGTTGTTTTCCCAGCTCCTGCTTCACCCTGAACCAACAGACGTCTTGGGAACTTATCATTGTAGCGGAGTTTCAGGAGGTCACTGTACTCTAGGAGACGCTTGGCTCCTCCATCCTCCGATTCCAACCTAAGATGAGTGTACAAATCGTCAAATTGCACAAGGGAATCAGGATTGAGAGGGTCAGCTCTTATCTGACAAAGACTTGTTGTGTATGTGTCCTTGAAATCTTGTGCACATCTTTCAATCAGCTCAGGAGAAAGAGGTTGATGGGTCTGTGATTCAGGAGTTATGGACGGCTGACCTAAAAAGGCAAACAGATAAACAAAAATAATAATAACATAAAGCACCTCTGACCTTTAAAAGATCCTAACTCTGTGACCCATTACAGTTTGGACGTAAGCAATGTCTCAAATGAAAGTTGATGAGTTAATTTAATATTTTAGTAAACAAATCACAAAAATAAACCATATACTCTTGAAATGACTGACCTTTGAACTCCGATTACCCTCTTTTAGGAACACACTGTATAGGTTTTTAAATTTGCGTCTTGTGATCTTCGCGCAAAATCCTGCAGTTTGATACAGTTTTGACGAAGATAAGGTTAATTTAACTTGTTTCTTGAAATCTTGGGGTCTAATGGAGGCTAAATTCTTAAATTTTGGGTAGTTTGCATGCCATCCACATATGACAACTTAAAAGAAAAGAGTAAGCACATGAACCTATATTATTTTTTTCATTTTTTGGCATACATAGATACCAAAGTAACTCTGAGGAAAATTTGTTTAAAGGGATGCAGTAACATGGAATGATATTCAAATTGCAATTTATTGGATTTAGCTCATTTTGCTAACATGATTTTGAACACATAGGTCAGTCTGGTATTACTTAAAAATTGCAGTCTACTTGCTTGCTTTACTTATATTTATGATTTTATACTCAAACTTTGTAATCCGTTCCTTGACGCTTTAGAAAACCGCATGCATTTCAACGCACATGGTTTTCACCGCATTTCCTGTTGTCAAGTCCCCGTGCCTACCGGGCGGCTAAGCTTGCAATGGAGCGTTATAAATCAATCATGCGCAGCCGTATCCTTAGCCGCATTTGAAATTTCACTGTTTTAAGATAGTAAATGACTGCGCATTTGATATGAAACTTGCAGTAGTTTGTTTTTACATGTAGCTCAGAGCAATGGAATTCTATTCATTTTGATATCTTTTGCACTTGTTTTTGGAAGTTACTAAATCCCTTTAAAATGACATGGACTTCATTTTTACTGAGCAACGTTCTTTAAAGTATTCATTCCTTCAATTCTCTTCCAGAGTCTTTAATCATTCTTACGTGTAATGTCTGTCATGAGACTACCATCAAGTAGATACCCTGATAGTTCTGCTAAGCCACTCATTTTGAGTTTCTCTGCAAGAACAGCTCTGGTGTTTGTGTTTTGGGGCTGATTGTCTCTCCATTTCATGAACACTCTCAAGAAAGCCTCACCGGTCCTATTGGAACGTTCCCTGATGGCTTGTAGTTGTGCATACAGGATGTCCAGATTAATTCCAAGCTTGTCATAGTAAGAAGGGCTAATGAGCTCTGAAAGCTCACTCAATTCTTTCTCACTGATAGCGCTACTATAATTTAAAAGAAAACAACAATATTTACAACAATTTTTTTTTTTGTAACAATAACATCTAATGACAAACTTATACTTCCATGAATAAAGACACTTGGAACTTTGTTGGCAAATTCTGTAAAAAAAAATCTCAAGTGCAAAATACATTGGAGATATGATTTAAACGTGACAAATAGGAAAAGAAATTGGGTCATTCTATTTAAATTACAAATTGATAGAAATTGCGGCAAATATTAACTCTTTGTGTAAGAGTCATTTAATAAGTCTACTACTAACTACTTCAACATTAAAGCTTAATTGGTGATGCATGACTATCTTATTGATTTTTGTTCAGAGCATCTGTGTCTGTTTCAGTACGTGATGCTGGAGTAAGAAATAGTCTTAGCCTACCTTGGGGATATATTTGGTCCTGGGTTGGTTTCTATAGTATCGTTCACACGGCAAGCCTTAACTCCAAGTTAACTCCAAGTTGTCCTCGAGGACTATGTTCTCGAGGACAACTTGGAGTAAACTTGGAGTTAAGGCCCGTGTGAACGAACTCGATGTTTATGTTCTCGAGGACAAGTCGGGGTTTATGTTCTCGACAGATCTTAGGGTTAAGGCTCGAAACTCCAAGCGGTGGGTGGTCTCCGATCGCGCGTTTGACCGTGTGGACACGATTTTAACTTGGAGTTACTGTTCTCGAGGATAAGAGTGACCTCTTGTGCAGGTTAAACTTCCGGTTAAGTACCTCACGAACCTTTGCGCGCTCTAAAAATTAACAGCGCTGCCGATTGCATAACTAGCACAATACCTAAACTTCATTTTTTTAATAATCAAATAAATAATAATATGATACATTTGAAAGAAAACCTTAAAATATTTTTGTTTTTCTTTTTGTAACACACGTGCACTTTTGAAACTTTCCACTCATTTCAGAGCTTGCAGAGGCAACTCGCTCGTTAGTCGGTTGTCTATACACCTATTTATTGATTGTTTATTTTAAAAAAAAAAAGAAAAAAGAAGGTTCGAACTGAAGTTATACAGCTTTACTTTACTTCTTGGAGAGTATCTACTTCCGGTCATCGCGCCGCTCGCTTATCCTCGGGGATAACTATCCCCGAGGATAAGCACTCCGTGTGAACGTAACTCGAGAACAAGCCGTCGGGGTTTAAATTCTTAAGGATACAGTCCTCGAGGACTAAAACCCCGATGTTCCCGTGTCAACATAGCTTATGTCGCCGGATCTCAACAGGAGAATCGTTGGCAGATAATATCGACAGAGTCCATCCATGTTGAATGAAGTTCTGTAGAAACTCAATCCATCTGAATTGTACAGTGCCCTCAGTATGAATGCTGTGATGATGTAAATAATTCAAATATAAAATCTGTATTATTAACTGTATATAAAAACACACTTTGGTACCAGACACGGACATATACAATAAAAAAAAAATCGCTCAAATATTCTGAAAGAGCACTAAATTCTAACCAAGAGGTACACACTGCACTAGTTACAAGAATGATCCTATCGATTTCTGGACTAAAGATCAGAAGGTTAAGCTGATCAGCCTGATTAAAGTAATGGATAACATCAATAACTCATGTCTCACGTTATATATGTTTAGCGCATGAATGTAAATAGTATTTTGATTGGCCTAAACATCTAGAATCAATAATACAATAGATTCATTGTTTGGGAACCTTTCTTTGCACAAGATACAAGAATGTATTCTATGCAACTTTGAATGCACACAATTTCCTCTAGGCACTATATTTAGCTCTCTTCTCTACCAATCATCCCTAATGAAACCCTGCAAGTGTGAATATGGAAGTGATCTTCCATGGGACCCTTAATAATAACATATATATATTCCTATTTGTGTTTGCAAGATAAAATTAATATTAAATTTTATGGAAACAAGCATGGATTAAAACAAAATATAATTTTGTTGTTGGTCCCTTTTGTAAGGGTATTGGGTTCCAAAACCCATTGATAATTTTGCCTGCAACAAATTGGACTTAAGTTTTGGTGTGCTCTTTATTCTTTAAAAGAATTTGGATTTGATGGTGAAGAGGTTTACAGGAGAAGATTTACAAGAAATTTGTCGTATTTTCCTGCTGAGAAGGGTTTGGTCAGATGATGTTGACAAAAGTTTGCATGAAGATTCATTGTTCATATGGCCTTTATCTTTTTGTGTTATCCTTCTACAATCAACATCACCATACCTTCAGCCCTACAACTATATTAGTTTGTTTGTGTAAATTAAGAAAAAAAAACATAAAAATTGCATTTGAAACTGAAAATTTCAATAGTTGTGCAAGGACCGAAATGGTTGCTATGCAAAAGTCTGTTGCTAAGCAATGAAATTGAATTTGAATTTACTTTATTTTATTGCAAAATTGTAATTTAACATTTTAATTCACATTCATAATGGATTCAACAAAAGGCACAACACAAAAAGTATAAAACTCTTAAATAACCAAGTGAATGACTGATCGACGACTTAATATTCTTTATTTTTGTCATAAAATGTGCGTCATCCATTTCAAGGTAGTTTCCATGGTGATGCTATAAGATGTGACAAGTTTTATGCCCATTTTCAAAAAATTCAGAAAATATCTTTTGAAATAATAATAAAAAACACAATCCATTCGGGTGCATTAAAATACATGAAATAAGCCACTTTTGATACTTTCCCTGCTTGCCTCTAATATGTGATGCGTCACGTCGAAAGGAGAGACTAATCGCGATTTTTGAAATCCATTTTATTTGATATTATTGATCTCTGATTCATTGCCTGAAATTTGATATATAACCCGACTGTAAAGAGTAAATAGAAGTGGAGATATTAGCCTCTGAACGCGAGGAGAATTGTGCTCTTGGAAATCAAAATCAAGAGAAAACGTCTTCGAAGTTTGACTTCCGTTTGACTCCGAGCCAGAAAAATAAGACATTTGTGTCACCGCTCTACTACCGCGAAATGCCCTAGCAAACCACTTGTTACAAAGGTGAAACGATTGACCAATGAGGAGGCAGCATTCAGGTATACAGAGAACAATACTTGTCCGTCACGCATGATCGAGGCAACACGCAGCAAGCGATGTTGTCTAAATAACATTCAATCTTCTCAAAAAAGAAACTAAATTTGGTTAGTTGTTTATATCTTCGTCAAATAAATAAAAACGTATGTTCTTTCTAATTGTTTAAGAAAGTCCGCTCTTTTAAGAAAAGACGTTTACCAATCCTGGCGCTAAATTAGTTAGAACAAAACTATTTTAAAACCTTTTGGGGTTTTATTCCGATGTTTGCGTGCGTTCTTTGAATGTCAATCGCGTATACTCTTACTCATTATAAAGCGAGTCATTTTGATCTGAACTCTGTTGAAATTTCAAACATAATAATGGTCTATAGACTAAATTATTCTTGTACAGGGGTTTATGCATTTTGTTTATTTCTTTGAATAAGTATATGATAGAGATAAGCTCCAAAAATGTTTTAAGAAATATTTGCGCTTCACGAATGTATTTAGAATTTCTCTGATCACGTTTTATGAGTGGCTAGGTTAGCTTAAGACAATGAAATAAAACGTAAATGATTTGCTCGATCTCGTCTTTTATTGATCAAACCTGTTACCAGTAATAAGAAGATATTAATTTTTTAGAAATGAAATATTTTAAGAGTAAATCGTATTTTGTTCGTCGTGTTTAGTAAACGCTACTTTCTTAACACGTTACTTTGTAAAATAAACTGCAGAAGACTTTAACCTAAATACTTGTATCAGAAGTATTATCACGTCACCTCTTTTGTATGCTCTATGTTTCCCTGATGGAACCAAATTTGTTAATAGGGAGGTTTTAATTTCCACATCAGGACAGATATCGCGGCCCTTAAAATAAAATGCTGAAATTAACATTCATTTGGATCCAGATAGCTAAGTCAGCAATAAGTAGCTTTTCCCCACTACCCCCCCCCCTCTCCCACCCGATTGTTAGATTTGACATTCGTTTGCGTGCTCCGCTATCCGGATGAAACAGCTTTATTCATAGCAGGTTGTGGCATCGCACGCAAAAATTTCTGAGTGCAGCTAAAAGAGTTTAGTTCGCTATTCGCTTACAAAACGAAACAAAAAATCCAGTTGAAATCACACATCACATGACAAAGCCATGCGTTGCTAAGGGCGGAGCTAAACGGAGAGGGGAAATGAGCGTGGACGTTCGCTTGTATGTCCGGAAAAAAAATTATGACCGAAAAAAACACCTCGCCGAAAAACTGCTTTTTTACCACTTTCCCGTTCCATTTTCACTCATGTTTTTAACTGAGCAAAGAGAAGCATGGTAGAACCAGAAAATCAACAAAAAAATTTCCTCAAAATTTGACTTTTTTATTAGTTTGTCGATTTACTCGGATCTTTGATCTGCGACTTCTCTCTCATTTCGACAAGACGTATCACATATGTTTTCATTTTTTCGTACTCCCATATTGTGTTGCTATGGAAACAGGATAACAACCTTGAAATACAACTTTTTCCATTAAAACATAACATGGCATCAGAAAATCATAGATATTGTGTTGAGACATACATTACATTCCCAGCCCAAAGTTACCACCTGTATGATTTGACTTGTTATCTAAAAAACTTGTCATTTCTTGATAAATTTTCCCTCAAGCAATGACGTTACTATGGTGGCCCTGAAGTACGCTTCGCGAGAAGAGACATATATACGGTCAACGAAGTACATTTTGTAACAATTGTGTAGCAATGTCCTAAAATATAGAACACCGCGGTGTGAACTTACGGTGAACCTCGAATTCACTCTTCAACCAGCACATCTGTGCCGAAACCTCGTATGTTTGATGCGATCGCACTTCCACGCCCCGAAAGTACGCTATGCGAAAACTATAGCATGTTTGCGAACTTGCCTTGAAACAATATTTTGGAGCGCATCTACGCCATACAGTTTTGTTGTCATCGAGATCTCACGGCCCAGAATTACGCTGCACAAACACAAGACTTTCGTGTTTTTGCCGTAGTCTTAGTCTGCGAGCACAGACCCTATTTGACAAATTACAGTGACGCTTGAAGCTATTAAATTCAACACAAAAGTGAATCTAGTCGCGAACTATGAACTCCATGCTTCAAACTCTTGAACATCTTGTCGCAAACTCTGCAGTCATTACAGCAAACTATAAGAACCTTGCCAAAGACTTTGCTGAAAACTTTTCAAACCTTTAAAGCGTTATTGGGAATGAAAAAAAAAAGAAAAAGAGATAATAGGGCCTATTATAGAATGGTAGAGAAGGTATGGTAGATGGAAACGAAATACAAGAAGAAAGAAATGAAAGAAGAGGGATAAAAAAAAATTAAAAAGGAAATTGATTAGAAACGTAGGGGGCCCCCATTTGGTCTTGAAATTCTTTCTCTCATCCTCTCGTCCATCATTCTTTATACAACAATAATTATTAGGCATTCTTCAAACACTATAGGAAAAATCAAATTTAGAATCAATCCTCTCGAAAGAGTCAAGACTATATCTTTTTATTATGCTTGGTGAGCAATTGTTATGGAAAGAAAACATTGCTTATAATATAGCCAGTAAAGTTTCTCAAAGAAGTGGGTTTCAAGGCGATCTGCAAAACCTGTATTACAAATGAAAGTTTCAACTATGCTCTTCCTTGATTATGCCCCTCCGATATTATTGGGATGCTGCGTGGTAATGCCTCATTGAAAAATCTCGAAGGGTTATGCATAGGCTTAGGGTTCGGAACGGGGGGGGGGGGGGGTTTGAGGAGTGCCCTTAAAAACACCACAGCTCAGGGAGGGGGCTTAATGTTTGAGCCCAACCAAAATAGTCACAGGAACCCCTTGTTTAAACAGAAAGACAGGCGATCCAGCAAGCGCAGCGTGAGCCCCTATGCCCCTATTTGGGTAATTACTGCTCTCAGGAATTAAAAAGGGACAAGTCTCCTCTTTCAGATTATACCAAAATATTCGACAAATCTCTGGCAATGAAATATGACAACATATAAAAGACTTGCAAACTTGAAAATATAGCATTTTAGCTGTTGCAATTCCAGTGAGTAGTGCGTGTAATTAATGCTGAACGAGAGGATGAGAAAAATAAGTTCAAGACCAATTGGGGTCCCCCTATACGTTTGTAATCAATTTACCCTCCCCTTATTCCGAGACAAATTTAGCGTCTTTTTTTGCGCCTTAAAGGTTTAAGATCAATTTGGCGGTCCTCTTTAAGTTTTGGAACCTATTTTATGATTAATTCCTTTGGTGCTTTTCATCATACCTTATAGTTCGTCTATCATTTCTTCTTAAAGTATTTTTTTTAATCCCTCTTCTTTCATTACATTTCTTTTCCATCTACCATACCTTCTCTACCATTTTATAATAGGCCCTATATTTCTTCCTTTTTTCCATTCCCAAATAACGACTCAGCTTCACCCGAGACTGTAATTCTTTACACTGTCAAATTGGGTCTGTGTTTGCAGACTAAGTCTGCAGTAAAAACCACAAATGTTTCTGTTATCGCATTTCCGTACTTTCAGGCCGTGCAGCACGATTACATGAAAGTGTGTGGCATACATGCGCTCCACTTTCCCCTCCAAAAGATTCCACGGCAAAGTTTGCAAACATGCTTGTGTTTGCAATAGCGTCCTTTCGGGGCGTGAAAGCGCGAGGCGCCTCAATACATTTGAAGTCTTCAGCGGAGATGCTCTGGTGGAAGAGTTTATTCAAAGTTCACGGCAGGTTCGCCAATATTCCTGATATGTGCAGCGCGGTGTTCTATATTTTAGAACATTGCTACACAATTGTTACAAAATGTGCGGCGTTGACCGTATATATGTATCTTCTCGCGCAGCGTACTTCAGGGCCACCATGCGTTACAATAGCTACGACCATATATCTGCCATATTTGAAGACAACATTTTATTTGGGTTTAATCTTTCAAGCAACAAAAATGAAATATTTACATAATTTTGTCTCTTGACAGTTTGATTATTCTTTAAGGGGGCCGTTGTACCGGCAGATAGCGAAACGGCGTTTTTGGTACAAAAAATGGCTAAAAACGGCTTGAAGAAAGGCTGGAACAAGGCTGGAACAGTATCCGCCGGCGGATAGCGTGCAAAACCCGGCGGATTCAGTACCTTCTTCTCATCGGCAGATATCGTTCTTTGCTATCGTTTTCAGCTGCGAGCTCCTAGCCGCTAGTACACAGTACGCACACTCATCGTCTGCGATTTATAAGTGAAGGTCTTAGGGCATTTATTGAAAACTTTAAAAAAATGAAGGTTGATACATCTGCTCCTAAAATTCCGATCAAGGAAAGACTGG
>CALNVZ010001721.1:19734745-19750010 GCA_940671915.1 Paracentrotus lividus
CTCCTGCGATTCATTTAAGCATGAAACCTGAATGTAAAAGTTCTCATTAAAGTGTCATGAAAGCAGATTTTTTTTTCTATTAAGTTTTTGTTTGTTCTATTTTTCCTTTTGGTGCTGCATGAATAACTAGGCCTATAATTGTTTTATTTTTTATACTTATTTATCCATATAAGACCTGAAAGAAATCAATACATTGTAACCACCATGGGGGTGTTTCACCAAGTCGTTTGTAAAGTGACCCATGACTTTACAAACGACTGGAATATGTTCTTGAGTGCCATACTAATCACATGCTTGATCATTTATCATAAGAACTGATCACCAGTCGCTCTCAAAGTCATTCGTAACTTATGAACAACTTGATGAAACACCACCCAGGTTTCCTCCTCTCACAACATAAAAACTAATTCAGGCAACCAAGAGATAATAAATGTTATACATGAGACTGTTGAAACTATGTATTTTAGAGTTGCTTGCAAAAGCAGAACACAAGTTTTTTTTCTTTTTGTTTCGTTTTATATTTTGACTTTCTAGGTGACATTGTGGTTAAAACTTGGGAACCCTCTTGTATAGGACACATCTTTTACTATATGTGAGGGAGCAAGAAAGACAGAAATTTTTAATAAACATTAAAAAACTATGTTTATCACTTTGAAGATGTACATGTACATGTAAATTGTTAAATGGAAAGTTTATTCCATCTAATATTTTTTTTTTTTTAAAGGAATCATCCCCCCCCCCCCTCCAATGACCATAATTGGGAAAACATGGTTCATTTTACCCTAAAAATGCAAGGGAGTTCATCATAGCAACTTAAAGAGAAATGAATTGTTGAAACTTTGCCCATTATAACCATGTAGAAAACAATCACTATACTGCTGGCTCTACATGTGATAGTTTGAGTGTCTATGAGCATGATGAGTGGAGCCCTGGAAGGGGGAGGGGTGGGATATTCATATTGCCCTCCACTTTAAATATTGGGGGCAATTTTTAGAAAGCACATACTTTTGGCAATGACATTGGCTTTAATGTGTGCATAGTTTTTTGTCTACGTGGACAAACAAGCTCCTTGCCTAATATGATTTTAGACGCTTAATATGCTCAAAGATCTAGTGCAAATCATAATTTATGAATAACATCCCATATATTATCATTAGCATCCAGAGCTTGGGTGTCAATGTACAAGAAGTTTACAGAGCGATTATTAACCTATTAAATCAAATGATAACTGTGTGCATATTTCAATTAGCATGACTAATCATTTTCTGTTGAATAAAAAGTTATTTCTGCAGTCATTAAAATGCATCCATTCCATATAATTCCAAGTATCAATCCCCAAAATAGCATAATTTTTCAAACAAAACATTTTGTGGAATGAGTTAACTCGTAAACGAGCGCGTGTGTGACGTACGGGACAGTGACGTACGGGACAAATGTCCCTGTACAAAGTAAATGGGAAATGGGCAATTCCATATGGCCCATGTAATTCCGTTACCAACATTTTCGGAGTTTCTGTAGTAATTGCGCACCCTGTCTAACTTTTTACACTTTTATAATTTGTAGCTTTGCTCATTCTTTCATGTGAACCCATTAATTCCAGAATGTACCAGTTGACTGTCATAATATTGTAGGAAAAGTCCCCGGTAACGGAATTACCAGAGAAAAGTGCTAATTTTCAATTTTAAATAGATTTTTTTACATCAAAACATATGTCATACCAGAACTGATTGATATTAATGAATACCCTATTGTTTCAGCTTCCTTCCTACGAAGGATTTAATATTAAGAGCCATCAACATAACTGTTATGGCTAAAAGTGTGATAGAAAGTGGACTTTTCTCTCATGTGGAATTGCCCAAATACAAATCTGGCACTGAAATTAGTTAAAATTCAGATTTCAGAAAAATAACAGAATTAATTTATTATTCTCTTTTGATAACATGATTAGTAATACATGTAGGAGTCCATCAGTTCATTAAAAAAACGAGTTCAAATTAGATCGTTGATTATATTTTTAATTGATTAATTGTCTTATGTGATGTACAATATAATGTATGAGACATTTTCTTTTCATTTCAAAATGGACTGTCTTTTTTTCCAGAATGAAAATATTGCTGTGATATCTATTATAAAAGACAATGAATACATGTTAAGTCCTTCTGGAATAAGGTATCAGATACAATTCTGGAAAAAAAACCCTGCTTTTTGTTTGTACAGCAATGCCAATACCAATGATATGTGCCTGTGACATACAGAATTTGAGTACGACTCAGGCTAGATTTAAAGTGACCATGAAAAAGTATCACATGGCTAAGATGCTACTTCAAATTACAGTGTGATGTGAAATTCAACCTTCTGTTAGAATTTACACAAAATTTGTCTTGGAAATTCTCCAAGTACATCAAACAAGTACTAAGAAATTTGCCGATGTCCATAAGAAATCATTTTAAATTTTAAAAATTTTAAATAATTGTGACCTTAAATGACCTTGAGTGACCAAGTGACCTTGAACATCCCATTTCAATGTCACTAGTATGGATCTGTATCATTGTGTGTTAAATTTCTCACAAGAAAAATGTTTTACAGGTTATTGCCTGTAACCACACTGTTTGCATTGATTTTACATAGGAATGTCCCGTACGTCACACAAATGTCCTGTACGACACAAATTCTAATTTGATTATGTAATCAAGGTGAAAGGTCAGTTGAAAAAGTCAATGGTAATTTTAGATTAGCAAGACCTTATTAGAACTTCCTATGATTTCACTTAAAACTTTTAATTTTTTCCAGGTTTAATCTAAAAAAAACATACCTAAATTTGTGACGTACGGGACACTGCACTTTGGATCAGACCTAATTTGCATAATTAGTTAATTTCACTAAATCATTTATTTTTTTCTAGTATTCTAGTACTGATGTCTCTATGTCCTCCTAGGTTAGAATTAAAAATATTGCTTTATGAGAGCATTAAAAATAGAAATGTAATGTCCCGTACGTCACACTACCTAATTAAAATTCATAAACATGACCTTGACATGTCTTATTAGTACATTTAAAAAAAAAAATCTTAACAGAACCTAAAACAATATTTTTGCTTTCAAATGACATATCATTTGTCATATGTGTGTATTCACAATACTGGTGACCAAATGTGTGACATGAGGGGCAAAAATTCAAAATGACTTGAGGGAAACAAAACCAACTTTTTTTAGCACTGATATACCATAAAAATTGCATACAAAAGCAAGAAGATAGTTCAAGCATGCGAAGCATTTAAAAATGATACCCAAATACACAATATGCCATATATAACATTCCTCACTTTGGTGTCCACTAAACCCTGTTATATCAATAATGAAGCAGATATTTTACATGTAACATCTTTTTCTGCTGTTGTACTGTCATTGTGAACCCTAATTTATCTGCAAGATAGATCATCACTGACCCTTGCTTGGCAGACTGAAGAATACATTCTTTAGGTGGACACCCATCACAAATGTTATACCCATGACAAATACTTACGAGGCAACACCCATATTAAGTAGTTTCTGTTAACACTTATTTCCTTTCAAAAGACAACATACAGTGTAAAATGAAGTACATGCAGTACAATTTCAATATATGAATGCCAAGAAAAGTTGATAGGCTAGATATTCTCAGAATGACGTAACATTCGTGATAGACCGTTGAACGGGTGGACACCGCGAACAAAATGCATTTTATGTACAGTCGCTATAGCAGCATCTTTCGAAGTGACGTTGCCAATTTAACCTTCATTCACAATGTTGTTAAAAAATGCATTTTATTTCATGAATATACGATTTTAAAATTAAGTAAAATAAGATACAAAATGAAAGTAACATTCGTGATGACGAGGACACGAAACAAGATTTTAATATCAAAATATTTTTTTCTCAAAATATTCTTTACTTGTCTCGAAAAAAACAAATACAGACGAATCCTGCAAGCAGATCCATTGCTAGTCATATGGCCTGATAACATTCATGATGGGCAATGGACACCAACAGTAATGAATGTTTATGAAAGTTCAAGGCATCGGTATTCATGTTTGCTCTTTCCACGAATTTCCGAGACTTGTTTAGGCACATAATGCAACCATTTTTATGTACTATAATAGACACTTTGAACAGAATACTTGCTTGTGCTTTTTAAATATTACCGTCATATTCCTCCCCGTTTTTTATGTCACATTTTCGTGTCCACTTTGTGTGTAAAAATTTTAATTCATCAGGCCATATCTTTTCTTCTCTGAATGATCTTTGGTTGATTTTATCTCCACTATATTGTCTGGTAACATTAAATCAAATAATATTGAAACATTCTGTTTCAACGGTCTTATATCCATAAAATGGAAAGGACAAAATATATCATCAAAATCTCTCCAGTATCGTAAAACCACACATATTTCACTGAATTTTAAATTTGAGGTGTTGGGGGGACATTAGCTTGGACCTGCTCCAGAACAGAACTATTGATGATCCACCTCTCTGCAAAAATGAGTTAAAATTCTTCCCATTTCTTTGTTTGTTTTTTTTAAAGAGCAACAACAAATATTACAGTACAAACAGTATACAATATTAAGTATGTGTCATGTGTATCGCGCAAGTACTTGTCTTTGGGAAACTGATAGAATTTTCTCTTGTTAAGTAGAAACGAATCGAGATATAACATCTTAGCTTGATTGTGTGCATAATTTTTTTTAAAAATACTTAAATAAGACACGATACAACTTTAGACACGTAGTTATGTTCAAAGGTCAAATGCAAATCATATTTTCAAATAACATCCCATATCATTAGCGTGCAGAGCTTGGGTGTGAAGCTACAATAAATTTACCGAGTAATAAACCTGATAGCCTAATGTTAATCATTAACTAAAATCAAATGATAACTGCATGCATTTGGAATTATTCCAATAACCACAATGAACCCATTTTCTGTTCGATTAAGCCATAAATATAACACATGTACAACTTTCATTTGCTGCATACAAACCCTTACATGTGTACATTGGCGGCGATCGCGGGGGGGGGGGGGGGGGGGGACTGTCAGATCTTGGGACTGAAATTCCCAGTCTGGTAATATAGATTTGGTTCTGTTTGAAACGAAAGTAGTTAACACTGGCAAATAATCACACTAGCATTCAATATCTATATATTATATAACATAAATTTAATTCAGAGCGACCAGCTCAATAAATGTACATATAATAAAAGAAATTGAATAATCAAAATTAAATCATGAATTACATGCATATCAACAATAGCATCAATGTGTCTATATCAATTAACATCAGCATGAACTGATAATGAATCTTGCAATAATTGTATCTGATCAGAGTTCTGTTATCTTTTTGTTTATTAAAGGCCTAATAATTTGATATCCAAAATTTAACAATATTTTGGTCATAAATTCTAACAATCATGTTTCTCCAAAAGAGGGTTTATACTCTTTAAATACCTACACTGGACCGTAGTATATAATCTGTTTACAGTTTAAAGGCCCTCGCAAGTCGGAGATCGTGGGGAATGCGCGTTTTTCTTGAGCTCCATAGACTCATACACAATCTACAGTGAGGCTTACGCAAGGGTGGGCCTACTAGGGATTAACATTCGGACAGCACGAACATGACGAAGTTGGCCGAATTCACTCAGTCAATAGGGTCAATAGCTTCGGATTAGTTATAGACTCTCACAGGGTCTACTTCGTATAATTGCAAAGAGAGGACGATATAATCGCTCATTCAAAAACAAAAACACTAGTGTTAGATTTACTTTCGGACTACTGGTTAGTTAGACTAGCCATGAAGGATTAACATCCAGACACCCTGACGCTGGAGATTACGCAACACGCCGCGCCCTGATTGGAATGTTATCATTTCACCCGACGATAAGGTGAATTCCCAGTTTATTCAATTATACGTCCCTTTAAAGAGTTCAAAATAAGGACCCCGCTGATATGTCGACACAATGCATATCGTGGCCCGAAGATATCGTCGTCTATATAGGCGAGCTCGCGTAGCATTCGACGACGCCGCAGGAAGTTGCGCAGCGAACTCTTGACGAAAAACCAGTCCGGATTTGCATTCGCGGGGGGGGGGGGGGGGGGACTGTAGATTTGGGACGAAATTCCCAGATCTGGTAATAGGATTTCGGATTCTGTTTGAAAACGAAAGTTAGTTGAACACTGCGCAGAAATTAAATCACGAGCTAGTCATTCAACTATCTATATATTATATAACATAAATAATTCAGAGCGGATCCAGCTCAATAAATGTAAATAATAAAGAACATTCGGAATTAATCAAAACATTAAGACTCGATGAATTACATCATATCAACAATAGCACAATGGTGTCATTATCAATAACATCAGCAGTGAACCTGATAAATAATAGTTCTTGCAAATAATTGTATCCTGATTCAAGTTCTGTTATCTTTTCGTTTTAAAGGCCTAATAATGATAGCCAAAATTCAACAATTTTGGTGTATAAATTCTAACAATCATGTTCTCCAATAAGAGGTTTATACTCTTTAAATACCTACACTGGACCGTAGTAATATAATCTTTACAGTTTAAGAGTTCAAAAATCAAGACCCCGTTTTGATGTCGACAATGACTATCGTTGCCCCAAGAATATTCGTCGTCTATATGAGCGAGCTGCGGTAGCTTCGACGACGCGAAGTTAGCGAGCGAACTCTTGACGAAAAAAACCAGTCCGGATTCGATTCGCGGACCGAAATGAGGGTGAGAACACACGTTCCAGACTGCTACGATGAATCACAAGCTACGCCTATGATGATCGATGAAGTACGAACTCCCAAGTTCGTGGATGAAGTACTGAGAGCTTCCAAGACAAGCATAGCCTTGGCGTTGAAGTAAGACTTCCAAGACAAAGCATAAGCCCAGCTCGTCCCTAAAAGGATTAAATAAAACAACTCTCCTAATAGACAAGGTCCAGAGATCACAATTACAGTATTCATTACGATCCCTCATACTAGAAGATTTACGGAAAGTTTGTAAATAATACGGTATCTTTTATCCGTAAATGCCAAAAAGAAAATACATTATCTTTCATCTGTAAATA
The DNA here is from genome assembly GCA_940671915.1 of Paracentrotus lividus. Lineage (NCBI taxonomy): Eukaryota > Metazoa > Echinodermata > Echinoidea > Camarodonta > Echinidae > Paracentrotus > Paracentrotus lividus. Next base: position 19,741,853 of record CALNVZ010001721.1, read on the forward strand.
GCAAAGGAAAACCTCTCTTTTCTAATGAAATGACCACTTCTTCAATCATAATACAATCTTACATGCAATTATATCATAGCAATATTGATATACTGATCATGACTATTAATTCTTATATACATGAATCACATATTTATTATCAGCTCATAATCTTGAAAATAGCATAAAGCAAAGTACATGTAGGGCCTATGAACTGACAATCCTTTCACATTATAATTACAAACTCATTAAGCACATTTCATTACTTCTCTTTATTGTAATATTTCATGTTTATCTATTTTCTCCTGTGTTTAATTTCCAACAAAGTTTGATGTATGAAATATTCCTTCTATAAAATCAGCAAAGCATTTCAATACCCTTTCCAATTTAGTCCAATATCAATTTAATCAACAAGCAAAATCATTTTGTATTCCTTAACAACATATGCTTGCTTCAAATTGCAATAGTTTAATTATACCAATAAAATAGCAAACTTACAGTTCTTTCAAACAATCGTGCCTGATGAGGTGAGGCAGATGTGGTGGCTTTACCGGACCTGTTGCTGCCTGGAACCAGCCTGCGACGATGGGGATTTAGACTTAGCCTGGCCTTTCACTACACAGCCTGCAACATTCACCCAAAGCAATGGCCTCAAGAAACCACCCCTCACACTCTGAGCGAAGACCTAGTAAGAGGGTCTTCCTCCTCCCGAGAATCAAACGATGTCTTGATTTGATTCACTCAAACTCTATCCACCCTGATCTCACAAAGCAAACTTCGTTATCATTCTCATATATCCTCTGCTACCGTTCCATGCTAACAAAATATTGCAATTAAAATTACTTATCCATCCAAGCTTAATTCACTATTCAAAACTCCCAACTTCAACATTCTCAACAATCTTTCCTCTATACACAAAAACAAACACCTGTAGATATTTGGAGCCCCACCTAACTCAACTAAACGATATAAAGTTAAATGACCTATGCTCAATGACCTAAGAGAGCGGTCAAAGTCAAAGTCAGATTCGTATCATACACTCAGTGGCGTTGATCCGTTAAAAGAAAGATTTGATTGACTCTGGCTCTGGAGCTAAACTGGAGTCAGCGACCCAAATTCCTTTATTATGTCACACCTGGATTGTGTTGCTAGAGACTGGAATTAAAGAAAGTTCATGTCACATGTGACAGGGACATGGCCCCCGATTGAAACTAAACATATTTTTTGACTGTCTCTCAATCTGTTTTTGCAGAGTAAGACTGCTGCCTTGGTTGGTCTATCAGGGTTTTTTTTTTCAATGGTCTTGATAGTCATTCACATATCTTGATCGATCTTTCAAAGATGTCTGACAGTACGACACAGGATCTTTCAGTGATAGTCTCCTTGGTCTCTCAGTATAACTTTCATCTGTCTCCAGGGAACAACATAGATTTTACTAGAAAGTTGTTTTGGGGTCTTTCAGGGGTTTTTCAAAGCCATGCCACTGAGACAGCAAATATCAGTGGTTTTGGAAACTGAATACCTAGTTCCTGATTTCCAGTCTTTCAGTGGTCTGGCAAGGGTCTCTGCTGAGTGGAATGGGGGCCTTAGGGTGGTTTTTATTTTTTTTTAATGGGTTACAGTGAATACACAAGATTGACCTAAACCAACTAAAAAAAGTCCCTAGAGTTCCACTAGGAATGACTTCTGATCTCTGATTTGACTGAACAGAAGTATTGATGATCCACCTCTCACACATGTGAAAAATGAATTAAAGTACTTCCCATTTCTTTGAGATGATTTTTTAAAGAGCAACAACGAAGATTTCAGTACAAATACATGTATTATACACTGTTAAGTACATGTATGTGTCTTGTGTTGCGCAAGTACTTGTCCTTGGAAAACCAGTAGAATTTTCTTTTGTTAAGTAGAAACAAATTGAGATATACATGTAACATCTTAGCTTGAATGTGTGCCTGATTTTTTTTGTTTACTTGACTTGAATAAGAAACAATGCAACTTTAGACACTAAATGTTCAAAGGTCAAATGCAAATCATATTTTTGAATAACATCCCTTACCATAACCATGCAGAGCTTGGGTGTGAAGGTACAAATAATTTACAGAGTAATAAACTTGATAGCCGTAATGTAATCATAAACTAAAATCAAATGATAACTGCATGCATTTGGAATTATTCCAATAACCACAATTAACCCATTTTCTGTTTGATTAAGCCATAAATATACCTATATCATACATGTAGTTAATATGTTTTCATTTGGTGCGTACAAATCCCTTACACGCATGTAATTGAGTTTTATGTAGAAAATTGTGGAAATAATTGCTGATGGTAACAAGACAATTAGAACTTTTGAAATTCCTACAGAGTATGTCCTTTTAATATTGTATTTTTGTCCCCGCCGAACGAGTTCGAGCAGGGGACTATGAAACGGGCTCCGTAGGTGTGTATGTGTGTGTGTCCGTCCGTCCGTCCGTCCGTCCATCCGTCCGTCCGTCCATCCGTCCGTTCGTGCGTGCGTATGTGATCAAAATCTTCAATTTGCTACTCCTTCGCCATTTTTTCATCCGATTTCGATTCCGTTTGCTTTATATGATAGCACTAGGTGATGGCTACCAAACTTCTTCACAGAATTTTGACCTTTGACCTTTGACCCTGATTTTTGACCTATATTGTTAATTGGCTACAAAATGCTACTCCTTCGCCATTTTTCATCTGATTTCGATTCTGTTTGCTTTATATGATAGCACTAGGTGAGGGCTACAAAACTTCTTCACAGAATTTTGACTTTTGACCCCTTTGACCTTTGACCTTGATTTCTACTTACCGTATATTGTACACTGGCTACAAAATGCTACTCCTTCACCATTTTTCTTCCGATTTCGATTCCGTTTGCTTTATGTGATAGCACTAGGTGATGGCTACAAATTTTCTTCACCGAATTTCGACCTTTGACCTTTGACCTTTATTTTTTACCTAATATTGTTAATTGGCCACAAAATGCTACTCCTTCGCCATTTTCATCCGATTTCGATTCCGTTTGCTTATGTGATTGCACTAGGTAATAGCTACAAAACTTCTTCACAGAATTTGACCTTTGACTTTGACCTAATTGTTAATTGGCTACAAAATGCTACTCCTTCGCCATTTTTCAATCCGATTTCGATTCTGTTTGCTTTATGTGATAGCACTAGGTAGGACTACAAAACTTCTTAACAAAATTTTGACTTTTGACCCCTTGACCTTTGACCTTGATTTTCGACCTTTATTGTTAATTGGTACAAATGCTACTCCTTCACCATTTTAATCTGATTTCAATTCCGCTTGCCTTATGTGATAGCACTGGTGATGGCTACAATACTTATTCACAGAATTTGACCTTGACCTTTGACCTTGATTTTGACCTATATGTTAATTGGCTACAAAAATGCTACTCCTTCGCCATTTCATCCGATTCGATTCCGTTTGCTTTATGTGATAGCACTAGGTGAGGACCACAAAACTTCTTCACAGAATTTTGACCTTTGACCTTTGACCTTGATTTTTGACCTATATTGTTAATTGGCAACAAAAGCTACTCCTTCGCCATTTTCATCCGATTTCGATTCTGTTTGCTTTATGTGATTAGCACTAGGTGAGGACTACAAAACTTCTTCACAGAATTTTGACTTTAACCCCTTTGACCTTTGACCTTGACTTTGACCTATATTGTACATTGGCTACAAAATGCTACTTCTTCGCCATTTTTTACCCGATTTCGATTCTGTTTGCCTTATGTGATAGCACTGATCGTGATATAATGGGAATTTTACATTATCGGCGGGACATATATTACGCATCGCGTAATTTACTAATCCACTTGTTAATTTTTTAATCTTCTATTTTAATCTTCTAATAAAAGAACCCCATTTTATTGGGAGAAGAAATTTGAAAGAAACTTTGAAACTCGATCTTTTACAGGTCTCTCAATGAACTTTCGATTGGCTTAGTAATGTTCCCTTGATCTGTCAACGGTCTTTCAGAGCTCTTTCAGTGGTCTTGGTCAGTCTTTCAAAGATCTCTGGCAGTACGACACAGGATATTTTAGTGATGTCTCAATAGTCTTGGTCTCTCATTTAATTTCAGCCTCTAACACAAGTGTAGACACATATCAATTTCTTTTGTTACTAGGAGATGATCTATTCATTATCCACAAGTAACAAAAGAAGTGCCTCCAGCTCTATGCTTGTGGTCTCCAAGTTACCAATGGAGTCTTGCTAGAAAAGTATTTTTTTTTTGTTTATCGTTGGTTTTTCACAGTTTTTTTCTGAGCCATTTCAGTGAGACAGCAAATAGCATCGTGGATCTTGGGAAAAAGAGCACCGTAACGTTGCTAATTCCAGTCTTTCAGTGGCCTTTCAAGGGTGTCTGCTGAGTGGGATGGGGGCCTAATTAGGAAGGTTTTTAACTTTTTTTATGGGCTGCATTGAGACAATACGCAAAATTGACCAAACAACCAATTAATTTGGAAGTACAGACCTGCAGTACCTATCAAACACATCACTGGATTCCCATTATACAGTAAATGACTTCTGATCTCTGTTTGGACTGAGCAGAATTACTGATGATCTATCTCTCTTCATTTACGGGAAAAAAAATCAGTTTAGATACTTTCCATTGATTTTAGTTTTTTTAAAGAGCAATAGCTAATATTACAGTACAGATATGTGATGCATCACATCAAAATGAGAGACAAGTCGCCAGAAAAGAATCAAAGATATTGGCAAATTAATCTCGTTTTTATTACTTTCACTGTATCTTTTTTGCTCAATTTTTTTTATAGAGCACACATGAAACATTGAAGATTCAGAAAATAAAAAAAAATACATTCCCCAAAATTAGACATTTATTATTATTTTACTGATTTCCTTGACCCTTAGCTGAATTTGCTCTGGGACTTGTCTCTCATTTTGATGTGATGCATCACATATTATACAATGTTACAACTGTGAATCACATTAGTACTTTTCCATTGGGAAACCACTGTAATTTTCTCTTGTTAAGTAGAAGCGATATATATATATAAGATAATTATATCAGAAAACATCTAGGCTTGAATGTGTGCTTATAATTCTTTTGTTGAATTTTAGACACTTAATGTGTTCAAAGGTCTAATGCAAATCATTTTTCAAAATCATAATCTTAGCATCCCGGGCTTGGGTGTCAAGGTACAAGAAGTTAACAGAGTGATAACCGAAATTAATCATAAACTAAATGAAATGATAACAACATGCATTTGGAATTATTCCAATAACCACAATTAGCCAATTTTCTGTTGAATAAAAGTGTTTTTTTTTTTGTTTTGTTTATTAAGTCATTAAATTGGATACATGTAAATTCATCATAGTTAATATGTTTTCATTTGGTGCATAAAAGATCACTTCAGTATGGAATGTTATTATTTTTCAGTTACATGCCTGTATAATTACTTTTATGTAGATTCATGATTTAAAAATAAGAATTGAGAAAATTGTGAAAATAAGTGCTGGTGATTACAAAACCTTTAGATTTCCTACATGTCCATTTAGTATTGTATTTTTTCTAATCTTGTGAAATTATTAAAAACCTGATTCCATCGGGAGCAAGACCAGACTGCTGAAAGATCATGAAAATTGCTTGATCTTTTTAAGTACTTTCAAAGGTCTTAGTTGTGTTTCCATGATCTATCAACAGTCTCTCTTTTTTTTTTTTTTTTTTTTTGTAGAGATCACTGAAAGACTGCTGTCTTGGTTGGTCTTTCAGGGTTGTTTTCAGTGGTCTTTAAATCATTCTTTAGACTGCTTTTATTTTTTGTTCATTGAGAATGAAACTAAATGAAGGCCTGAAGTATTAAAATTCATAAAACAATGGAAAACATAGTATGTTAGAATAAAAACAATAGAATACATAAGAAATTCATAAAACAATGAAATACATAGGAATTATTATAGCTGTAGACCTTCTGATACTTGAAATCATTATCTCAATCAATTTTAATTCTCAATGAATATTAGAACCAGTCTAATGATTCCCTGTGATTTATAGAGTAAAATAGGAAACATGACGTTGCCATTGGTTTTTTTACACAAAATGTAAAAAATCTCAAATTTTGGTTTTTTACCTTTGGCCACAAATGTAATCTATCGTGGAACGTCCGATTTCCATGAACTTGGTGTCAAAAGACCCGTAAGACTAAAGAAAAAGGGACATGAAACGACATTACTGAAAACGTGGCGGTTTTAATTGAGAAACATAATTTGTGTAGGGGTGCCCTCAGAGACCCTACCAGTAATTGAAGGGTTAAAACTATAATTCCTCCTTTTCAGTACTTTCTTCACCACTATTTGCAATTTTGCTATTGGATTTATCTGGCTGATAAACATATAAACAGACACCAGAATCATGTTTATAGAACTTTTAAGAAATAAAGAAATACAGCTTTTTTAAATTTTGAAAAATGATGACTCAGAATTTTTGGCCACGCCCCCTCAAAAACATTTTTTGGCCTGCACTGTCTAAATTTTCACACAATTTTCTTGAAATTTGTGGTATATCGATCAAGTCAACGAGCTGCTTAAAAAAGTGCTCACAAACTTGGTTCTGAAACATGACCCTTTTTTACACCCCTATATAGCCACCTCTATTTATATCGAGTACATAATGTTATTATTTTTTCAGAGTTACAAGCTTGTAAGTGACTCTTCATAGACTCATGATTTAAAAATAAGAATTCAGAACATTGGGGAAATAAGTGCTGATCAATGGTAACAAGACAATTCAAACTCTGGGTTTCCTACATGTCCATCTTTTTCCTAATCATATGAAATAATCTAAAACACAAGACCTCTGAAAGACCTTGAAACTTTCTTGATCATTTAATGGTCTTTCAATGAACTTTTAATGGTCTTAGTGTTTCCATGATCTTTTGACAGTCTCTCAATTTTGTTGCAGAGATCACTGCTGTCTTGGTTAGTCCATGAGAGATCTTAATTGATCTTTCAAAGATCTCTGGCAGTACAGCACAGGATCTTTTAGTGATCTCTCAATAGTCGAGTCTTGTTGTAGTCTCTGAGTATATATAACTTTCAGCTATCTCCAAGGTACATCAGGGGATCATCATAAAGTTGCTTTTGGAGTTTCACTAAGATAGCAATGGCCATGGATCTTGGAAACTAATAATATGTCCAATTTTCAGTCTTTCAGTGGTCTTTCAAGGGTCTCTGCTAAGTGGGATGGGGGCCTTAGGAAAATTTTTCTTATAGGCTGCAGTAAAACAATACAGATAATTGACCTAAACCAGCAAGACTTTTACCTCTGACGACTTAAGAAAGAAGTTCCCTGAAATCCCACAACCTCTGATCACTCCTTGGAATGAGAAGAGCTTTTGATGATCTACCTCCCTACACATGTGAAAAATAAGTTTAATACATCCCATTGATTGTATATGATTATTTTTGTTTTGGAACAATAGCAAAGATTTACTTCAATAGAAATATACATTTGCCTACCATTGCTATTTGACCTCAAATCGCCACTAATCCGAAATTTACACCGAAATTTTTGCCCTGTCATTTGCCTATTTACCCCCACCTCCCTTGAATGGCGCCCTCCATTGATAAGGATGCGGCCGCACGCGATCCTATACTCTTCCTCCAACTCTCTCGCCCCAAAAAACTTCCGTATGTTGCAAAGGATAGGGGGACGGAGGGAGGGAAAATTATATTAATGTTGCAAGATAGACCAAAGACTTGGGCATCTAGTGTAGAACAGAAAGGCTGTCAAACCTTTCAAAACCAAAACTATGACACTTACAACATGCAAAGGCACCTAAAAAGTGTAACGTGAGTAACGTGGAATTGCCCAATAATTTAAAAAAAAAAGGAAAAAAAAGGAAAGAAAAGAAGAAAAGGCCGAGAGGAAATCTTTTAGGCCTAGATCTATATCTCAGGATCTAACGTAAGATCTATTCTAACGTTAGTTCAAGATCTGGACCTCCTTTAGGCCTACAACAACTGAAACACAACAAGACCAGGATCAGAAAATATAGGCCTATCTTATCCTCAATAGTAATTAGATCATAAAAATTACAATCTAATTTTATTATTTACGATATAGAAATATACATTTGCCTACCATTGCTATTCGACCTCGAATCGCCCCA
>CALNVZ010001721.1:19754676-19783948 GCA_940671915.1 Paracentrotus lividus
GGAATGGATGTTGTCCCCTCATGTCTTCGAGTTAGTAATTCAGAGGTTCGGGAGCCTGGAAATAGATCTGTTTGCAACCTCCCTGAACAATAGACTTCCTCGGTTTTGCTCCCGAGTCAGGGAGACTTCGGCTTTCGTTCTGGACGCGTTCTCTCTCCATTGGAAGGGGTGGAAGGCGTACACCTTTCCACCATTCAAGCTGATCCCTCTGGTTCTCAGAAAGATCAGGGAGGATCAGGCATCAGTGGTCTTGATTGCTCCCCACTGGCCCGGTCGGGCCTGGTTTCAGGATCTGTTGCTCCTGTTAGTAGGGGAGCCGCTGCCCCTTCCGGCCGTACCGGACTTAGTCTCTCAACCTTCGTCGGGGGTTCTTCATGCGAATCCATCGCTCCTTCATCTCACTGCATGGCCTCTATCGGCCAGCGGGCTAGGGATGAAGGCTTTTCAGACCGAGCAGCTGAGCTGCTAGTTGAAAGTAGGCGGAAGTCGACTAGGATTGTATACAATTCGCGCCTTGAGGCTTTCCTTTCCTGGTGCGAACCTCTTGGGGTGTCCCCCAGAGAGGCTCCTTTGCCTCTTATTGCCGATTTCCTTATTCGAGGATATCGTTCGGCTATTTCGGCCATTCATACTGGTTTTGCTAATGGGGGATCGGTCTCGACCTCCCCCCAGCTCTCGGCGTTGCTTAGGGCCTTTTTCTTAAAACGCCCTATTTCTAAGCCCTTGACTCCAGCCTGGAGTCTTCCCAAAGTCTTGGAGGCTTTGTCAAAGCCACCGTTCGAGCCTTTGAACTCGATTTCCCTGTTGAATCTGTCCATTAAGACAAGCTTTCTCCTAGCAATCGCCTCCGGGCAAAGGAGGAGTTCACTACATGCTCTCTCAATATCACCAGGTCATATTCGTTGGGAGAGACATGGGGTTCGTCTGATTCCTATCACATCATTCATTGCTAAGAACCAAACAGCCTCGTCGGGCTCTATCGAGATCTTCATTCGGCCTCTGACGGGGTTCTCATCTATCAGAGAAGACAAATTCTGGTGCCCCGTTAGGGCCCTCAAATGGTACATCAAGAAAACGGAGAATCTTCGCAAATCTTCAAAGTTATTTGTTACTTCCCGCGAACCCCATAAAGGGGTTTCTAGAGATACGTTATCCCGGTGGATAGTCTCCGCAATCAAGGCTGCGGGAGTGAAGGCCCTTGAAGAGGGAACTATTCCCAAGGCCCATCAGACCAGGAGCATCAGCTCCTCTTGGGCCCTATTTACAGGGGTCGGGGTGGAAGATATCTGCAAAGCGGCCTTTTGGCGTTCTGCGAATTCTTTCACCTCCTTTTACCTGAGAGATGTCGCCGCTAGCGAGGGTGTTTTCTCCACCGCACCTCTCAAAGCGGCGGCGTCCTCCATAGTTTCATAACCGTTATGGTTGCCCTCCCGACTTTTGTCGGTGCTGGTCGTAGCAATGGTATGCAAATGTATATTTCTATTGAAGTAAATCATAAAAGTTACAATCTAATTTTATTATTTACGATATGGAAATATACATTTGCCTACATTCCCTCCCTCCGTCCCCCTATCCTTTGCAACATACGGAAGTTTTTTGGGGCGAGAGAGTTAGAGGAAGAGTATAGGATCGCGTGCGGCCGCATCCTTATCAATGGAGGGCGCCATTCAATTGAGGTGGGGGTAAATAGGCAAATGACAGGGCAAAAATTTCGGTGTAAATTTCGGATTAGTGGCGATTTGAGGTCAAATAGCAATGGTAGGCAAATGTATATTTCCATATCGTGAATAATAAAATTAGATTGTAATTTTTATGATTAGATATTTTATAATGGTGTGTCATTTACAGCAGGTACATCTACTTTCCGCGGGGAAACCACTCTTGCCAATTAGGAGCAGGAATGCCAGTTTTCTGGCCATTGCCCAATTTCAGGCCTTGGCACCTTCCCATTTCAGGTTTTTCAGGCTTTCTATTGCACAGCATTAATGGGGTTTCAATATATTTGAGCTTTTTCAGGACCAAGGGATAAAACCAATTGGCATCCCTGCAAGGCGAAATGACTTGAGATAGGAAATAATGTTGGCTCGAATATTTGCTTAATTTTGTGTTTACCTACGCCCCTCGCAATATAATTTTAGACACTAAATATGTCCAAAGGTCCATTGCAAATCATATTTTTTTAACAACATCTCATATCTTATCAGCATAGAGCTTGGTTACCAGGGTGTAAGAAAATAAAGTGCGATAAACTTGATAAACCTAAATTAATCATAAACTAAATCACATGATGATTGCATGCGTTTGGAATTCTTCCAATAACCTATAATAAATCCACTTATTACTGTTCGTTTGAATGAATGTTTATTTCTTTATATCATTAAAATTCATGTTTTATAGAATGCAGATCGGTGTTGTGGTCTAGTGGAAAAGTCGCGAACTGTCGATCAAAAGGTCGGCGGTTTGAATCCTGACACTGCCACTTTAAAAGTGTCCTTTAGGAAGACACTAACCTACACATGCCACACTCGACCCAGGTGAAGTAAATTGGTACTGGTAGGAAGAAATTCCTATAATGCTACATAATGTATGTGCGCCCTCAGGTTGCCTAGCATAGCGAGGTAATAAGTTAGCACAATGAGTGGACCTGAGCGCCATAGGCCTGCAGAGGATGGCCAATAAGTGGCTTAAAAATTGCCAAACTGGCAACTATCAAATAACAAGCAAATTTGTAGTTTTTATAAAAGTATAGGTCCTGAAAATATCACACATAAAATTTACCTAGAATTAACCTGGGGGAACATGCTCAAATGATGTAATCAAAATGGCACTTTTGATAATACAAATGGTAATGTTTTGCAAGAAATTCATTGTATCTCCCATAATGCTATTTCTATTATCTTAGGTCATGAGACATCAAAATATAAATGTTTTGAATTAAATGAGTTGGATTAAAGGTTGCCCACCCTATTTCCATGGCAACATAGTAGGGGATTAATAGAAATTATATTAAAAAAAAAAGCATATTGTATAAAATAATTAGTGTAAATAAGTTATTAAAGAATAATCAAACTGTCAAGAGACAAAATTATGTCAATATTTCATGTTGGTTGCTTGAAAGATTCAACCCAAATAAAATGTTGTTCATCTTCAAATATGGCAGATATATGGTCGTAGCTTTTGTAACTTCATTGCTTGATACCCAGGTAGCAAAACCCCATATATCTGAAGGAGCTGACATGTCGAGATATAAAAAGTTGTCCATCTAGAACCATCTATAATGGTTGTATGGAGCCTAACCAACGTCGCTAGGGCGGACAACTCTTCAGATCAGCTGCAGGAGGGTCCGTACAGGTGGGGGCGTCCAAAATAGCCGCCCCTTTTGCAAAAATTAGTATTCTGAACACAACTGGTTGAAGGAAAGTTTTGAATACATTGAGTTTGGTATCAAATTAAAGATAATAAAATTTCCTACAATTTGGTATTATTTTCAATAGTAATGATATTCAGCAAGGGTAAAATTGTAAGGGTTAAAGTTAAAATTGTCATTTTTTTTCAAAAAATTAATTTTTATCTTTTTATTGTTTTACTTCATGTAATGATCATGTCAGGATCTGAAGCGTGAAACTTTTCAGAAATGTGCCCCTCTGCATGGAAAACAGTATATAAAAAGGACAAAGTAATGCTCTTTTTCAATAAAAAGATAACGCTATAAACTTAGGAATGCAGTATACAGAAAAAAAAGCGTTTTTGCCCCAATTATGTGGAAAACCCATACATACATGTGTAATACCCTATTAAAGTAGGTGCATATGTATTACAAGGCGTGATCTAACAATTTTATGAATATAATTTATGCAAGTTTTCATGAGGGTTAATACAACGCTGTGCTATGATGGACTACTCATCTAGTCTCTTGTGAACGGCGAGGGGGTCTAGAGTACGGGGCCTATGGGGAGGGGGGGGGGTTGCGGCAGGTGTAAAATGATGTGGCTAGAGCATCAACAACAACAGAAAATAATAATATCCAAACTTTATGTGTAGTAAGTATACTCGTAAGTATACTCGCCGTTCACAATAGACTAGATGAGTAGTTCATCATAGCACAGTGTTGTAATAACCCTCATGAAAACTTGTATAAATTATATTCATAAAATTGTTAGATCATGCCTTGTAATACATGCACGTTCTGTAATAGGGTACGTATTACACGTGTATGTACAATGTATTGGTCTTCCACATAAATGGGGCAAAAACATTGTTTTTCCGTATACTGCATTCCTAACTTCATAGTGTTATATCTTTTTATTGAAAAGGAGCATTAATTTGTCCTTTTCACATACTGTTGTCCATGCAGAGGGGCACATTTCTGAAAAGTTTAGCGCTTCAGATCCTGACATGATCATTACATGAGGTAAAACAATAAACAGATAAATATTCATTTTTTGAAAAAAAAAATGAAAATTTTAACTTTAACCCTTAAAATTTTACCCTTACTGAATATCATTACTATTGAAAATAATACCAATTTGTAGGAATTTTTTTTATCTGTAATTTGATACCAAACTTAATGTATTCAAAACTTTCCTTCAACCAGTTGTGTTCAGAATACTAATTTTTGCAAAAGGGGCGGCTATTTTGGACGCCCCCACCTGTAGGGACCCTCCTGTAGCTGATCTGAAGACTTGTCCGCCCTAGCGACGTTGGTTAGGGTCCATACAACCATCCTAGATAGGACAACTTTTTATATCTCGACATGTCAGGTTCACCCTACTTGCTCTCTAGGTATGAGGTTGAAGTTTTTTAGATAACAAGTAAAATCATACAGATGGTAACTTTGGGCTGGGAATGTAATGTATATCTCAACACAATTGATTTATCTGAGGCCATGCAACTGTTTTAATGGAACAAGTTGTATTTTAAGGTTGTTATCCTGTTTCCATAGCAACACAATATGGGAGTACGAAAAAATGAAAACATATTAAAGGCAAGCAGAGAAAGGCTCAAAAGTGGCTTATTTCATGTATTTTAATGCACCCGAACGGGTTATGTTTTTTTCTATCATTATTTCAAAAGATATTTTCTGAATTTTTTGAAAATGGGCATGAAACTTGTCACACCTTGTAGCGTCACCATGGAACTACCTTTAAATGGACCACAGCCATTTTATGACAAAAATAAAGAATATATTTAAAGTCATCAATCAGTCATTCACTTGGTTATTTAAGAGTTTTATACTTTTTGTGTTGTGCCCTTTGTTGAATCCATTATGAATGTGAATGAAAATGTTGAATTACAATTTTGCAATAAAATAAAGTAAATTCAAATTCGATTTCGTTGATTAGCAACAGACTTTTGCATAGCAACCATTTCGTTCCTTGCACAACTGTTGATATTTTCAGTTTCAAATGCAATTTTTTAATTTTTTTTTTTTTTTTTAATTTACAAAATCAAACTAATATAGTTGTATGGCTGAAGGTATGTTGATGTTGATTGTAGAAGGATGACACAAAAAGATAAAGGCCATATGAACAATGAATCTTAATGCAAACTTTTGTTGACATCATCTGACCAAACCTTTCTCAGCATGAAAATATGACAAATTTCTTGTAAATCTGTACATGTTCTCCTGTAAACCTCTTCACCATATTCAAATTCAAATTCTTTTAAAGAATAAAGAGCTCACCAAAACTTAAGTCCAATTTGTTGCAGGCAAAATAATCAAAGGATTTTGTCCAGGAGTAACCCAATACCCTTACAAAAGGGACCAACCACAAAATTATATTTTGTTTTAATCCATGCTTGTTTCCATAACGGGAATAGGCTATGAAGCCTAAATTAATAATTTAATATAAATATATAATATTAATATCATCTTGCAAACACAAATAAGAAAATCAATATATATTATTATTAAGGGTCCCATGGAAGACCACTTCCATATATTCACACTTGCAGGGTATCATTGGGGATGATTTGTAGAGAGAAGAGAGCTAAATAGTGCCTAGAGGAAAGTGTATACATTCAAAGTCGCATAGAATACATGTTCTTGTATCTTGTGCAAAGAAAAGTTCACAAACAACAAATCTATGTTATTATTGATTCTAGATGTTTAGGCCAATCAAAATACTCTTTCCATTCATGCGCTAAACCTGTATAACGTGAGACGTGAGTTATTGATGTTATCCATTATTTTAATCAGGCTGATCAGCTTAACCTTCTGATCTTTAGTCCAGAAATCGATAGGATCAATCTTATAACTAGTGCAGTGAGTACCTCTTGGTTAGAATAGTGCTCTTTCAGAATATTTGACGCAATTTGTTTCTTGTTTTTCCATGTCTGATACCAAAGAGTGTTTTTATACACAGTTAATAATACAGATTTTATATTTCATTTATTTATATCATCAGAGTATTCATACCGAGGTCACTGTACTATTCAAATGGATTGAGTTTCTGCAGAACCTCATACGACATGGATGAACTCTGTCATTTCTACATGTATCTGCAAACGATTCTCCTGTTGAGATCCGGCGACATAGAAACCAACCCAGGTCCAAATATATCCCCAAGGTAGGCCAAGACTATTTCTTATTTTGTTCCAACATTAATTGCTCGAACAGGAATAGATGATCTGTAAGATAGATATGCTTGAACAATCACCCTTTAAAGTAGAAGAAGTTAGTAATAGACTTCATTTAAGGACTTCTCTGAATAAAAATTCAGTGAATTTGTAGCTTGATCAAATCAATGACTCAATTCTCACTCATACTTGTCACATTTTAATTATATTTCCAAAACACATATTTAACACTTCAGATATTCTGAACAAAATTTGCCAACACAGATCCAATTTTTTTTATCATGAAAGTAATTTTTTTTTCATTAAATGATATCTCTTTTCTTTTTCTTGTTCTACAAGTAGCACTATCAGTGAGAAAGAATTGAGTGAGTTGTCAGAGCTCATTAGCCCTTCTTACTATGACAAGCTTGGAATTAATCTGGAGATCCCGTATGCACAGCTACAAGCCATCAAGGAACGTTCCCATAGCACCAGTGAGGCTTTCTTGAGAGTGTTCATGAAATGGAGAGACAGACAGGCCAATAACACAAAGTCAAGAGTCCTTCTTGCAGAGAAACTTGAAGAGAGTGGCTTAGCTGAACTATCAGGGGATCTACTTGATGGCAGGCTTATGACAAACATGGCAGGTTAGAATTAAAGAGTTATTTATAGAAAAGTAAATTAATGCATTAATTACTAATGAACTGAACATAAATGCATACTTCTCCTTTTTTCTCTCTCTTTGTCTCACCCAAATGAATTCTAAATGTTTAATCACTGGATACTAAGTAGAGTGAATATGTTACTATTCATAAACTATCCTAATAATTTGGATCTGTTCACATTACATTTTCTTGAAAGTGTAGTAAAGAGCAAATCTTATTGACTGAGATGTCGCGGCATCTCGGGAGACAAATGATGGCTTATGCTCTCACAGTCTCTGAAATGTTCCCAACCTATTCTCCCAATTCTAAAAAAAAAACAAATAAGAAACAAAACAAAACAAAAATAATGATCATGTTTGAATCTCGCGTGACTCCTAAAAAGCATGATATAATTACCTTGAGATACATGTGGTAGAAGACAACTTGTAAGGCTGCTTGAGGGTCGAAGGGAAGAGGACTTGTGGCAAAATTAAGAAAAATATCATGTTTCTTCAAAAGTTACCTTTTTGAAAAAAAACGGGGGTATTACTCTCATAACCCTATTTACACCAAACATGAGTATATGACATCAAATCTCTTACACATTCCCCAAGCCTATACTGAAAATCACATATAAACTTAAAAGTGATGTGTATTTGATATGGTAAGTAAATATTAAATTAGACAGAGTCACAACACTGGGCAAGTTTTCAGGTATTTAAATGGATGTTACCTAATGTTGTGACTGACAGCAAAACAAAGACGATTTTGGACTCTTCCAAAATGCATTCTATCTGATGGTTTTCATCACAACAAAGAAATTCACATTCAATTCTTTTTTGTTTTATCCTTTTAACTTTTCAGCTCGGCCTTCATTAACTGCTGAATCACAGACCCATCAACCTCTTTCCGCTGGGCTGATTCATAGTAAGTAAATATTTAATTGGATAGAATCAGAACATGGGTGGCAGGTATTAAAAATAGAATTTACCTAATGTTGAGACTGAGAGCTAAACAAAGAGGATTTGGATCCTTCCATAATGGATTGACATTGTATCTGATCCTTTAAATCACAAGAAAGAAATTTACATTCATTGTTTTGATCTTTTTGCTTTTTTAGGTCAGCCTTTATTAAATGCTGGCCCACAGACCCATCAACCTCTTTCTCCCGAGCTAATTCAAAGATGTGCACAAGATTTCAAGGACACGTACACAACAAGTCTTTGTCAGATAAGATCTGACCCTCTCAATCCTGCTTCCCTTGTGCAATTTGAAGATTTGTACACTCATCTTCTCTTGGAAGCGGATGAAGGAGGATACAAGCGTCTCCTAGAGTACAGTGACCTCCTGAAACTCCGCTACAATGAAAAGTTCCCAAGACGTCTGTTGGTTCAGGGTGAAGCAGGAGCTGGAAAAACAACTTTCTGTGCTAAGATTGCCTGGGACTGGATCAATGGGAAGTATTTCCAAGAGTTCAAATGGATTATCATTGTTCCACTTAGGGAGTATCAGCAACAAGGTATTGGTGAGATAGCAAAATCATATCTCCCTGAGAATAATCCTGCAACAGTCGGCCAGCTGACGGAATACATGCGCTCAAATACAGACAAGGTCTTCATTGTCTTTGATGGACTGGATGAATTCAAAGGAAATGTAATACGACCAAAGGAAGATGGGTCAAAGTCAACAGAGCTTCAGTCACAGTCCTCACACCCTACTGATTCATCCAAATATCAGTCTAAGCAGGGAAATAATGATAACACAAACAAGAATGAAAGTACATCCATGGGTCACAAGGTTATAGAGATTGTAGAAATTCTGCGATCGGAAAAGCTGAAAGAATGCCCGGTCATGGTAACAACACGCCCTTGGAGGGCCAAGGAGATTAGAGGGAATGATCAGCTACTAAAGATGTACCGTTTCCTCTATGTTGAGGGCTTTAGCAAGAACAATTTGACAGTGTACATTCAAAAGCACTTTGCTGGTCATGAGGATAAGGCAAAGGGTCTGATCCAATTTATTGGTGAAAATGATGTCATATCTGAAAATATGGCTCCTTATCCTATCTATGTTGCTATGCTCTGTCTTATGTGGAGGGAGTTCGATGACAAAAGGCAAGAATTGATGAAATCACTCCAAACATTTTCTCAGATCTTCCAGGAAATGATTCTTTTCCTGAAAGAGCATTATGCACAGAAATTGGTTGCTCAATCTTGGAGCCTAAATGACACACTAGATGATCATCTGGATAAAATTGACAACCTTTTGAAGCCTATTGCTAGTCTTGCCTTTGATGGTTTGTTGAGTAACACCCTTGTCTTCACAGAAGCTGAGTTTGAGCACTGCAGTCCATTGTCCATCCAAACAGCTTGTAGAGTTGGGGTGCTGTCTCAGGAGAACAGGATTATCACAAGACAAAGAAGGCGTAAAGGAAGGCGTGAACACCCGGTGTCTACAGCTTTCTTTCCTCACAAACTCTTCCAAGAATTCATGGCTGGAATGCATCTTGCTTCACTCTATGAAACAGATAAAGATGAATACAATAGGTTGCTGAATGATGTAGTGGTTCCTAGAAAAGAAGAATTTAGGTATCTCCTTTATTTCACTTCATCTGAAAGTCAAGCAGTGGGAATCGATATCATGACACATCTTTCAAGGACATTCAGATATAATGATACCATGTTTCTTGTTGATGTAGCATTTGAATGTCATGACTCACATGCTGCTACCCTGATAAAGGACAAGGTTCAACCAGAGGATGCAACCTTGGTAATATCCGGAAACATGACAGCACACACCATAGCTGGTTACACTTTTGTTGGAATAGATATGGTAAGTAAAAGTAAACAGTGCAGTATTTTCTGTATGAACGACCAAGAAGAGAGTTTTAGCTGTGTGTTGGTTTCCTTATCTGTATATAACTGACAGCTGTCCATTGGAAAGGGGGAACATCTATTAATTTTACAAATGATGACAGACTCTCTGGGTACGTGTATGTTTGATAGTTTTCATTAATTAGACAAACTTGGCAACCACATTTTTTGGTAATATTTTTGTCAATTTTGAGTTGGCAAAAACTGGTTTACTTATTCAGCAGGAACATGGTCATTTATACCGGTATTACTGTGATTGGGTAAATATTTTGTTCAAATTTGACCCTGGGAATCATGGGGGGGGGTAGAAATTTTTAAATCATCTGGACCCTGTTGTGTGAAATATTAATAGAACTAATTGAAGAAAAAAAAACAACTAATGATATCATTGGATCTAAATGTTAATTATTGTACCTTTAGATGAACAGTGTTCCTCGTGCTGTATCTTTTACATGAATCAAGGATGACCAAATATAATAAATATGCACTGCATGTTTGTACATTTGTGTCTTGATATTGTACATGTATATACATGGTATTCCTTTAATATTTCATAGCGTTTTCACACTCATTTGTTCATTTTCATACTTTAGGTTACGCTTGAAGTTGATCGGGATTGTGGACCAACAGTGTCACATGAAATCGCAGAGTTGATCTGTTCTTCACCCTCTCTGAGAAGCGTTGATCTATGTGGGACATTTCATGGAAACTTCAGCCACAGACTTGCTGCAAGAGGACAGTTTTCAGAGGTGAATGACATGTTGCATATATTTAGGTGTAACCTTTAGATTGAATCCCCATTTTGTGTTAAAGAGATATCAGCAAATTAAATTGCATAGGAGTACAGGTGTCAGTAAGAAGGGAAAGAATGTTGTATTTGGGTCATTATATAAAGTTGGGGCATAAAGTGTTACATTTCAGTATAATTTGATGCTGTAATATGCTATCCATTCATTGTTTTTAGGCTTTGCATTTGTATTGGGACCGTGCATTTTCCTGAAATTTTGCTGCCATTTAGACTCAACTTTGATGAAGTTATTATGGAATAAACAATAATGATGCTGCATGGACATGGGGCTCATGTATTATAATAGAATATAAAATATTATGCAAATGAAAAACTACTAAATTAGCTAGAAAGCTTAATGTCTAATGTCTTGTGCATAGTTTTATTTTATAGAGAAAATTGCATAATGTGTCATTATGTTACATGAATGTGGTGTCCAGTATTATGACATTTTGTGGGCACTGGTAGGATTGTGATATTCTTGTCATGAATAATGGGATCAAGTAGCATAATGGATAGATACCTTAATTGACATTATCAAGAAAATCATGATGCTTTTCTTTTATGACTTGCTATTTGAATAATATTGTTTCTGTTTTTGATGGTTGGATGTTTCATGAATATAATCATACAGGAATATGTAAAAAAAAATTAATAAAAAAAACATAAATAAAAAAAATAAAAAAAGTTAAATTCTTTATCATTTTCTGGATAAACATTCAAATTGATATACATGTAATACTAATATACCTGTATAACAGGCACTTCTTATAAATGTACATGTTGTATGAATATATCAGGTGCATAAAATAGTCATCAACATACATGTACGTTCACATTTGACTGGATGCAACACAATTATAATAAAAGGCATGTCAAGGTAATGATATGTCATCGCAGTCGAAAATGCACTTTGATATCATACTTATCTAACCTCATCTAAAGGTTTCATTTGAAGTAAGAAGTCCACTTTCATCCTGCGATACCACTCTTTTGTGTAGCACAATACTGATATACGTAGCTATCCAGCCGCTCACAGGTTAACTGCTGGAAATATTGGATGTGTATCTCTATGTCAGATTTAATTTTGTGATATTATGATTAATTTCATTAAAGCACAAAATAAACATATTACTTCATACAATTCTTTTCAGGTCCTATCTCTCACTATGCACAGTTTTAATGTGTCAGCACCGGCCTCTGGTGATCTTGCATCAGGAGTGTGCACACTGCCCCATCTGACTAAGCTGGAAATGAGAAGCATGCCCCTACATGATGAGTTCTGTTCCACTCTCAGGGCATTGGCTCCATCAATGAAGGTATACATGAGTAGGGGATCAAATTAGGTATGGGAAACAATATTGACATTGTTTGGGACAAGTTTGCTTTTTTTTAATGAATTTCTCATCTCAATTACTTTGTTTACACTGATTTTGTTAGTAGGGCCTATTCAGTTTTTTAAAAAATGAATCATTCTTCTGAATTTTTTTTAATAGCATTAAATAAACCTACAATGTGCATTATTTACTGTACATTAAGAGATGATGTTTTTTTTTTTTCTTTTCTTTTTTTTTTTCCAATGGATGGATTATCTGAGTTATCTTAGTATTGTTGTACTGAATTTGTTCTTTTTCAATAAAAAAATAAAAATTCTCTTGTGAAGAAAATGGAATTGCCTTTTGATGGCATAAAATAAATGTATTACTGCATTTAAGTTTGCTTTGATCCTAATGCTCAATTACAAAAATATATTCATACAAGTATTATTTCCAGGTCCACTCTCTCATGTTGGGTGTTGAAGTCTCAGCACCTGCCTCTAATGATTTTGCATCAGGACTTGGGATGATTTTCCTTCTTTTTTCAATGAATTGCTCATCTGAGTTACATTGATTAGTACTTAAATATTGCTTCTGGTTGTTTTCAATTAAGAAAATTAATCTTTCTTGTGTGAAAATGATAATCATATTGTTTTACTATGCCATGTAATAAACCTACATGTATTACTGCATACAAGTTTGCTCAGATCCGAATGCTCATTATTGGTTGTAAACATAACTTCATACAATTATTATTTCCAGGTCCATTCTCTCATGTTGGGTGTTGAAGTCTCAGCACCAGCCTCTACTGATTTTGCATCAGGACTTGGGATAATTTTGCTTTTTTTTTCAATGAATTGCTCATCTGAGTTACATTGATTAGTACTTAAATATTGCTTCTGGTTGTTTTCAATTAAGAAAATTAATCTTTCTTGTGTGAAAATGATAATCATATTGTTTTACTATGCCATGTAATAAACCTACATGTATTACTGCATACAAGTTTGCTCAGATCCGAATGCTCATTATTGGTTGTAAACATAACTTCATACAATTATTCTTTTCAGTATTTTCAATTTCAAGTGAAGGGAATGTAAAGCCTATTATTAAATATAAAAAACAACGTATTATCAATGACTCGTCGTTATCAATGTTTAAAGAACGTTTATCATCTATCGACTGGTATGATGTTTACAATTGTGAACATGTAAATGGATCTTATGATATATTTTATGAAAAATTTGACTCAATGTATAAAAGCTGCTTTCCACTTAAATCGGTCAAACAAAGCGACAAAAAAGCACATAAACCCTGGATAATGCAAGCAATATTGAAGTCTGTAAAACATAAACATCGATTGTATGAAAATAATTTAAAAAGACCCAGTGTTGCTAATAAAAAGAAATATGTAGAATAGAGAAATAAATTAACAAACATCATAAGAATAACAAAAAAGAAATACTTTGAGTCACTGTTCTATAATCTGAAAAATGACATGAAAAAAAACTTGGTCTCAAATCAATAACATACTTGGTCGTAAAAAAAAACATGATAAATTACCTCAAAATATGTATCATGGAAATACTAAATTGAGTGGAAAGAAAAACATTGCTCAGCATTTCAATGATTTTTTATTCATATTGGTAAGAGGCTTTCAAAATCAATTAAAAAACAAAGTCATTCATTTGATAAATACCTTGTAAACCCTAATATAAATTCATTTTTTGTCAAGTCAACAACAATTCATGAAATAATTAAACTATCGTCTTCGTCAAAAACTGATAAATCAAGTGGACCTGACTCTATTTCTCCTGAAGTTATAAAAAAGTGTATTCAGTTATTTGCTGACCCATTATGTGACATATTTAATAAATCTTTGAGTAGTGGAATAGTTCCTGACAAACTTAAAATTGCAAAGATTGTACCCATCTACAAGAAAAACAATACCAAGAATGTTGAAAACTATAGGCCTATTGATTTGCTTTCTGTTTTTACAAAATTATTGGAAAAGATAATGCACAAAAGACTATATGATTATTTACTTCATTATCATTTGTTGGGTTACGTGAATGGAATTCACTGGATGTTGATATGAGATCCAGTACTACAATATCGCGATTCAAATTCCTGTATAAGATAAAATGGTATACACGACTGAGTAGAATAATTCTTCTACCCCTTCCTTCTTTATCTCCTTTCTTTTCTACTTCTTCTTTTGTTCCTGATTGCATTTTAGTGTGTGTATGAGGGTGTGTGTTTGTATGTACTGCTTTAACTGCTTGATTACTTTAATTCATCTATTTATAATAGCTTACTAGTACTTTGTTTATATGTTTATTTGTAACAGGGCCCTGTTCACAAGCAGTTCACTGCTTTTGAAGGGTCCTAACCATTACGTTTTATATGTTCAATTATTATGCATTGTATGTTTTATATTGTATGTTTTTACTGGTTAAATAAATATGAAATAAATGAAAAATTTACTAAATCCCAATGCTCAATGTAGGTAACAAAAATATATTCATACAATTATTATTTCCAGGTCCAATCTCTCATGTTGGGTGTTGGAAGTCTCAGCACCAGCCTCTACTGATTTTGCATCAGGACTTGGGATAATTGAATATTGCTTCTGGCTGTTTTCAATTAAGAAAATTAATCTTTGTTGTGTGAAAATGATAATCATATTGTTTTACTATGGCATGTAATAAACCTACATGTATTACTGTATATAAGTTTGCTCAGATCCAAATACTCACTATTGTTTTTTAAACATAACTTAATACAATTATTCTTTTCAGGTCCAGACTCTCAGTATGGAATTTGTGGAAGTCTCTGCATCAGCCTCTGATGATCTCGCATTAGGACTGTGCACACTGCCTTACCTGACTGAGCTGACAATGAAGTACATGACCCTACATGATGGGTTCTATTCCACTCTTGGGGCATTGGCTCCATCAATGAAGGTAAATACAAATATGGGACCAAGTTGCCTATTTGCCTATAAAGAGTTGGATGAAAGTAGGGATACCTATTTTTCTTTCATTAGTGGCTGTTCTGATTTATTTGATCTAATGTTGTTTTTTAAGACTTTTTTAAGACTTTGTTTTTTTAAGACGGTTCAGAGAAAATGTATATCTCTTGGCATTACTAAACAGGAATTTCTTCCATTTTCAGGGCATTGGCTCCATCAATAAAGGTATATATTAAATTAGGTGTGAGAATCTTAAGGGGTGGTATTGCTTTTCGTTAATGAATTGCTCATCTACGTTATTTAGTAATTAAGTACTTCTTTTGTTTGTTTCTGTTAGATAAATAATAATATTTGCAGTTATAAAAATGATATTGAGTTTCTGTGGGATGGAATATACATACATGTACATGTATTACTGTTTAATTAATACTTTTGTTCAGATCCAAGTGTTTAATACTGGTCATAAACATATAACTTCATGCAATAATTCTTTTCAGGTCCAGTCTCTCCGTATGAAGAGAGTTCAAGTCTCAGCATCAGCCTCTGCAGATCTCGCATTAGGACTGTGCACACTACCGCATCTGACTAACCTGACAATGATAGACATGACCCTACACAATGTACATGATGAGTTCTGTTCCACTCTTAGGGCATTGGCTCCATCTATGAAGGTATTGTATTCATATTACATCTAGTGCCCTGGAGGATGAAGAACTGCATGCATACATTCCACACTGTGGGTTTTATACAGTACACATCAGAATTACAATCTTTATTAAGATTATATTAGGGACTTTACTGCTTTACTTTTATTTTTGAGTCAGAAGAGGTATTTTCCTTGAAATCGCTTTTGCTTTGGAAAAATTAAACATTTACTTATTTACTTATCATTTTATTTGAGAGCATAATTTATATACTATTTATCTGTTAGCAATCAAAGCTCATTAATTGAATTGTCATACAAGTTCATACTACTAGAAAATAAATGTCTTATATTTGAAAGGAAACGTTAGATTCAATTGTGTGATTTTTATATATTCCTATATTTATTATTATTTATATTTTGCAGGATTGTTTTCCTCAGATCAGCAAAGGAAACTTCAAGTTCAATGGAGAATCACAGGACAGTTTAGACTCATTCCTCAATGCACTCAGGTCAGTACAATTGAATGTCAATGATATTATATATATCTGGAATCATTCCTCATGCAGTGCACTCTTAAAGCTACAGGTGAGTACCATTGAATGTCAATGATATTATGTGTATCTGGAATCATTCCTCAGTGTACTCTTAAAGCTACAGGTTAGTACCATTGAATGTCTATGATATTATGTGTATCTGGGATCATTCCTCAGTGCACCTTGCTACAGGTCAGTACCATTGAATGTCAATGATATGTGTATCTGGAATCATTCCTCAGTGCACTCTTAAAGCTACAGGTCAGTACCATTGAATGTCAATGATATAATCTGTATCTGGAATCATTCCTCAATGCACTCTTAAAGCTACAGATCAGTGCCATTGAATGGCAATGATATTAAGTGTATCATTCATCAGGTCATTACCATAATATGTGTGCGTAGCTTTATTTCAAAATTTCTAATAATGCATTCATACTTCTTTAAAAAAAAGAGGACAATCTTTTGCTTGGGGGCTTAAGAAAATTGAATACACGGTACAGGAACATCTAATACAGTTTAGAAACCAAGGGCAACATTTAACAAAGGCCCAATGCAGTTAACAAAATTACAGCCATCTTCTTTTAGTCTTGGCACACAACTCTAATGCCCTGATAGTCTTGGATAACTTTCAGTTTTGGGGTTGTGATTGTACTGAAGATGGCTTGGTGTAATGCCATGCAAATTCCCCACATTTTCCTCAATAACATAATATCATTATACATTTTTTTCTTTTTTCTTTACAGACCGTTTCGCATGTAGTTCTTTAACGAGCATATGCTTTGTTTCCACGAAACACACACAAACATCAAGAATGTCAATGATTTAGTGCTCACGTACCTGCACAAAGGAAAACTATTTCCAGCGCCCATGGACATGAAGGATGGAAAGGCATTGGAAACACAAGACTTTATTAATTGGGTTATCTATGGTTAGGTTGGTAATTTGCCACTTGGTCTAAGCCCTCTTTGACTATATAATGTCTATTTGGCCTCATCCCACATGGTTTAATTAAATTTTGTCTATATCCATTCCAGTTTGTCTATTACCTTTTGGTCTAATTCTCTCTTTGCCTATTTACTATTCCCTCTAATTCCCCTAATTTGGTCTAATGTCCATTTCATCTAATGTCCTATTGGTATTTACACCACTTGGTCGATTCCTGTAACAAACTAGAAACATACAAAATATTCATTTGGGAATAGACGAAAAGGCAATTGGACGATTTGGCTATTATTGTCACACTTACTTTAATATTCCTTTCTAAAACACAAAATCGCATAGTATTTTGGAAACACTGTGTCCTTGCTATTCATGATGTGATGTCTATGAAAGGAATGCTAAAAAGGTTTATGATCTTCAAAAGAAACTGAGAAGGGCCATTTCTTTGTAATTTATCATGTAATTCAAATCGAGGAAGAGGTAAAATGTTTTGTGATCTATGATGACTGGAAATGTATTTGAAAAGAGGAGAAAGCTTCTATTATTCAGTCAGACCACAGCGCCTGCGATGAGGCAGAAGTGTGAAATATAGAGTCTGTATCTATTAAAATGGTACAATTGCAAAACATTTTTTTTAATATGAAAATTTATCACGATCAAGTAGTATTTGATATTTCCATATACACTGTCGCTCATAAAGGTTGGATATTTTTTGTATGCTCCAGTAACATCTTTTTGCTTTAGCTTTAATTTCTTGAAATTATTTGTCCCCGTTTTCATTTTTTGGAACTCACGACATATCTTGGACGTTCCCAAACCATTCCCAACCAATGATAAATGAAATAAGTTTTTTCAACCCCCACAATGCCCATCTTTGCCATTTTTCTCATTTTGGGCCCCCTTTTTTGTCTACCAAGCTGACCATGGGCCCCTCCGTCCTACCCCCGCGAAACGCGTTTGAAGTGTAGGCCTGTTATTGCTCTTTACGTTAAATCAAGATTTAAGGTCACAGGCTTTGATCTCTTGTCTAGGGGAGGGGTTGAAGTAAAAAGTGAGATCGGTAAAAAATTGAAATATGTTATCCTACCTTTATGGCCAAAACAAAGGTATTAAAAAACAGTCATGAACCCTTAATTATTATTGTTTTCCCTCCGATTTTGTTCCAGCCTTAAAGACAAGGTTGTAAATGGTAACAATAGTCTATTTTTCATTAAGATTTAAGTTTGGCTGAGATTCTACAATACATTTTTGGGAAGACAGAAATTTCCATGTTGTAAAAATGAATTAATCAATTTTGAATCCAAATCAAAATAAACTTTGACCCCCCCCCCCCCTTGACCATAAATCTAAGTCTGTCACCATAATCTTAGATTTAACTTAAAGAACAACAACAACCCTATACTTCACACGCGTTTCTTGAGGGTAGGGCGGATGGGGCCTTGGTCAGCCGGATGAACAAATAAGGAGCCCCGAAATGTGAAAAAATGGCAAAAAAAGCCATTGTGGGGGTTCACAAACTTTTTTTTATTTTCCGAAACCCGGGAATGGCTTGGGCACATCCAAGATATAGCAAGGGAACCGAAATTGAAAGCAGCCGGACAAACAAGTTCTAGAAAATGAAGCTCGAGTAAAGAGATGTGGCTGTGCCGCATACAAAAATATCCAACCTATATCAGCAACAGTGTATAAAGAAAATCAGGCTTTCTTCTGTAAGTTTTTTCTTTCATCTTGAGATATGATCAGTTTTCTGCAATCAAGAAAAATTTGTTTTGCGCATGCTTTCCAAAGGCTTTGTATATAGGTTTCGCACATCATGGATTCGGCGCTCCGGAACAATAGATGTGTGTAATTGCAATTAGCCCTTGTCGCACAAAATTTATTGTAACTTTTGTTTTACAAAAGCAAATTATACAAAGCAAAGTGAGTCGTTACGGAAAAAAAACTAACCTACATCATTTGAGAAGATTTTATACCAAAATTGTGTTTTACCCGACTGTACCATGCTTTTGATAGTGTCTGTATACAACTTGCTTAAAGCTTGATCTATTTTGTAAAAGGAATTTCCTGATTCTTACATACTATTTGTATGGAGAGGAGAAATTTTTAAATTACCTGTAATGTAATTTTATTGTATTCGATCATATCTGATATTGGTCAAATGTATGAAACAAAAACAAAAGTTCAGTTAGGTACAGGTTATTAGAAAAGTATTCATTGTGCCATGATTACACAAGAAATTAACATATTATGAAAGAATTTAACAATTTTGTATTTGTACTGAAATGAATGTTGTTCTTTTCATACGTTAATAATATTATTTGAACAAACAGCATGCACATAACTATAAGAGCATAAGAAATAAACAGAAACAAAACAGAAATAGCAATGCTACATGTTGGTCAGGGGTGACAAAATCATATGGATAGCTGTTGCTCGGAAGCATGTCACTCTACAATGAAGCACAGGCAATTGCATGTGCAAAAACACATAAATCTTTACAATTGCAAACTTGTATTTGAAATTATATTAAAGTAATGTTACATGTGTATACAGCAAAACATGAAAACTATATATTTCATGTCATCAATGAATACTTGTAATAGCAAGGTCATTGAACTAAATAATTATAGGCATGATAGTTGTATATGACTGTATTGCCTTACCATTATGAAAGAGATGAATATACCTGGGATTACATTAGATATGATACATGTAATGTAATATAGTTTTACCTCGGCATCTTTGAATTTTAGTGTACATACTTGCAATTATTGGATTCTTTTTGGAGATTTAATTATGAACTATGATTATCACTATTTTATATTATTACCACTTCTCAAGATATGATAACTATATGTAATACTAGTACTTCATCATTGTGTTTTGTTTTGTGAACATACTGTATATGCTTCAGAGTATATGGTGTGGTATGTGTTTTTATTTGTGAACACAATATTAATATTAATACCACTTGTCAATATTTAATAACAGAAGTAGTATGTTTCAATTAATGAATCAATTTGATTTGTTATAACGACCACTCAAGTTTTAATATATGGCTTTCTAAAATATAAATGCTTGTTTTTATCAACATAATAATTATGAAGTGTTATAAACAGTACTCAAGATTTAAGAGTAGAACAAACAGTGTATATAGTGTTTTTGTACCTGCAAGCATTTATTTGCCATCAGTATACTTGTTATTATTCGCATAACAATCATGAACTATTATTTGGACTCAGAATTTAAATGTACAACAATCATTGTGCATTGTATATAGTGTGTTTGTACCTGCTTGCATTTGTTAGCCATCAATATATTAGATAATGCATTTGTGCATATTCGAAGGAGAATTTACATTTTGTTTCAAATAGCTTTTTCAAAAGTTCATTCATATCTAAGGATTTTGTGTACAGTACAAACAAACATTCTTTTTTGTTAAAAATACAATGGTATTTATTCTGGAATCCGTTATTGAAACTAGTTGTGTTTATGTGAAAAGTGATTTCATAACATTCATTTTTGAAAAGCTCCTACTGTTTTTTAATTGATTTTCAGATAATAGTATTTTATGTCATATCACAATATGTATATAACTACATGTAACTGGCTTAAAACAGCCAACAAGTCACTATAATAATATTATTTCAGAGTATTTTTTAAAACTAAATATATATATCATGTACTATGTTGTTCTTTTTATGATTTAATTGTGGTTTTGATCCGTTGGGTCAAAATAATATTAAAGCAATCATATTGATTTATTAAAGTATGCATGTACAATGTATATATTGGGTCATAGCAAGCATTTTTCCATTTTAAACTGCATGAAGATAATAAACGTAGTGCAAATAACTTATTTTCTTGTGAGATTATCTTATTGGTTATGCCCTATTCTTAAATTGACTAAGGTAGAGGGCGTCTGTGAAAAGTAAATATTCCAGTATCTGTTCATGCTTTCACGAGTCCTTGAATGTCAAATTAGATTCTATTGTTGAATGTTATTGTGTGCATCTATGCCCATATTTGATTTCTGAATTATTGTTCTACTATTCAACTGAACTGGTATCTACCCGGGCCCTTTCTCTCTACCTTTCACTTTTCCACTACTTCCTCACTCTCTCTCTCTCCCTTCCACTGCTATAGTCCTACCCTGTCTTTCTACCCCTTCCATCACCCACAGCTCGCTTCCTCTCTCTCCCTTTCTCTCTCTCTCTCTCTCTCTCTCGATCTCCCTCCCACTGATATACCAAGCTTCCATTCCCTTCACCTCTTTCCTTCCTTCCACTGTTTTAATTTCCCTCTATCTTTCCATCACTCACATCTCTTTTTTTCTCTCTCTCCCTTCCTGCAGTGTTTTAATTTCCCCCTATCTTTCCACCCTTTCTGTCACACCCACCTCTCTCTCTCTCTCTTTATCTCTCTCCTGTCTTCCTCTTCATATTAGGGTTGGGCGAATCTCAACTTTTTTTTTTCAAACAAGTTGTTTCTATAGTAAAATTTGACGTAGAAACTGAAAATGACAATTATTTTTGCATACGATGACGTCTTACGTCGCTGAAGTGCAAAAAAACAAAATGGCCACCAAAATAGCGTATTATGCCCAATTATCACACTTTTTATACGTGTAAACCACTTTTATTGCGTTTTTATATGGCTTTCGGGTGTCTGGGAACCCAACATGATTAATCCAACATGATTAATCCTACCTAAGTTGACTGTTTGTGTAGTTTGGTAGTTAGTTTCAGTCAATATCGAGCAAAAATCACCTCATATCAAAATCACTAATTAACACCTAAAACCATACTAGGTACATTTGGTCATGATAAAATTGTCAGATTTGAGCTTTTAAACCATCAAAATCCATAAAGAAACAACATAAAACTGGGTTGTACCTATAAAGTGTGTGATGAATGGGCAAAATACACTATTTTGTTTTTTGCACTTAAGCGACGTCAGACATCATCGTACACAAAAATCATTGTCATTTTTGGATTCTACATCAAATTTGACTATAGAAACAACTTGTTTGAAATAACTTTTCAGAAAAAAAAGTCATTATTTGCCCAACCCTATTCATATACTATGTGGGTCTACATGGATTGATTTTCTTCTTTCATTTGAGTATGTTAATATACTCTTCATTATTTGGTTTTATCATTACAACAATTATATTCATTCTGATTTTCAATCAGATATTTCCTAATTATATACCCGGCCTTTTCTCTCCAATTGTGCTATAACGCTGATGTTATTGTTGCTATTTGCATGTAGCCTTCTGTATTTTACAATTTTACTAGTATATACAATGTTTCCAGTTATATTATGTTTTGTTCATGATTGAACATGTTATTTAATTTTTACTTTGTACAGAATTTACATTCTCATAAACACATTTACATGTTTTATATGGAAAAGAATGAATTTATAATAAATGTAAGTAAAATATGAAATCTTTGATGTCTCTCATTCTCTCTCAGTTTCATCTATTAATAGACCTTCTACACATTCACATGATATAATACTTCCTGCATACATATGCTCATCTTTGGAGTACAAAGATCATTTGAGATGATTTTCTTGTAACACTCTTAAAAAATAAAATGAATTTAGAAGCATTCAACTTTTGAGTCATCATTCATTCAATGGGTTAGTAGTATTGGTGAATGATTTTACTACTGGATATTTTCTATTTTTTAGAGGTGTTCATTAAGGTGATCCTCTTGCTCCTTTGTTGTTCATATTGAATTTGGATTGATTTCTGTTTGTTTTGTGCAAGGCTAACATTCAGTCTTTTGATCTTGATGCAAAAATAGTAAAGCATTATGATATAACTTGTTTTTGTATTAGCATAGCATACAATCAACGAGAGTCCCATACAATTAATATGAGGAATTCTCCAAGATGTTTTGTCTTTATTCAAATAAAACTAATATAAAGCAGAAGTTGTGTGGATTGACAAAAAAAAAAAATAGGCACAGAGAAGGGGATAAAAAACAACAACATAATATAAGCAATTTTAGGTATTCAAATTTCCTATGACCAGGGAGAAATCAAGAAATTAAATTTGATTGTATTGAATAAAATGTACATTCTCATGGTGGACGAATCAACTGTTGAAAAAATCAATTGTTAAGTCTTAAATAATGTATATAGCTTCCAAGTTTGAAATACCTCACAATTTTGTTAAGGAGTTTGAATAGATGATGTTTGAGTTTCTGTGGAAAGACCCAGATAAAATATCACTTACAACATTGTTTTTTTATGGTGGCCTTGAATTCCCTAAACTTAAATGCATGATAGAGACTCAGTAAAAAAATATTGTTGGTAAAGTCGATTCGAAGATGTTATACACAATCAGATCATCAGTGGAAGCTATAATCACTATTGTAAACGATCATGGAAATTGATATTTTTTATGAATAATTATTATAAGAATTATTATAAGAATAATCTGGAATCACTTTGAATTCAGTAAAATAGTATATAATTTTATTTCTGGAGAGAAAAGAGGTGTCCCAATTAAATACTACATTACATAATATGGCAGTACTAATAAAGAATTGGGGAAGTTCATTAATCAAACATCACAGCAAATATTTTTGGACAAAACAGAATATTTACAAAATCAGTCGGATCTTATGACAGTAGAATTAAAAGAATAAAACGTAAAAATATTTACGTAGACTTGGTTAGAGAATATATTCATAGACTTGTCTGTGGTTCATTATTTGCCACTCAGTGTGGGATAATGAAGAAGAATAGCCATGAATTGAGTATATGAATATAAAAAAGGCCTAAGTCCATAGGAGGCCATTTCGAGATAATCGAAAAAAACTGAATATTTTTTTAATTTGGGCAATTAAAGTATATTTGGCCAAAAGACATCAGAGAACATCATAAAACAAATTTAAGTGTAAATTTTTTATGAATATAAATGTTCAAATTACTTGTGGGCGGGGCCTTTTGTCTGGTGGACTTGGGTCGTTTTTAGAATCATATGGACTTAGGTCGTTCTTACATTCATATACATGGTAGACTTCTGTAGTACTGAATGTATAAAAATGATACACAAGAGATTTCTTTTATATATCAGACAAAAAGGGCCCCTTATCTTTTTGTATTTTAGGTTTTTTAAATATTTTTTTTATAGCTGATGTGTTTTGGGATGAGCGAGAGGGTGTGGGTGTGGGTGTGTGGGTTTTAAATGTGAGGACATGTGTAGGTGTTCAAATACTGAAAAAAAAAGTTTGCAAAATGATGTATTATTCACGTTTTACAGTTCACTGATCTTCCATCCATGAAACCAAGAACTCTTAAGCACACAAACAACAGTTCAAGAATGGGAGGGGGGTGGGTATGGTCCCTCCCTTTTATTTTTTTTTTTATTAAATAGAAAAACAAGAAATACAGAGGGCGTCCCCACTTAAGCTAAGGTTGGGGGTGTAAATGGAGTGAGAACTTTTCCTTAGCAAGGACCTTTATTTCATGTTTGCCAGAGATCTTGGGGTAAAATGCTTTTGTAAATGGGCAGAATTTTTTTATTTGATTGATTATCAGTGAATTTTGGGGTAAAATTCTAAAAAAAACAAAAATTTTAATTGTGTTGTGAGCGAATTTTGTAAGAAAACATCAATCCTGAATCCACCCTGCATGCCCCACATCCACACACTCACATCAGCATAGGAATTACTTTTTTTTTTGAGGAGCTATTTTTTAAAAATATATATTGACACACACTCACCCAAACACCCCTCACACACCCTCTGACACACACACACACACACACACACACACACACACACAGAAGCACAAACATCTGCAAGTGAACTTCAACTTCAATTTTGAGGTACTCAAGGTTAAACAAGAAGTAATGAGAGAGGGCGCTAGATATGAATGTAAGAAAAGCCTAAGTCCTGGACTTAGGCTTTTCTTACATTCATACCAGATATTTTTCCTTTATTTAAGGCATTTCTGAGATGATTTCAGATCCATCATTTATGCACAAGATGGGTCAATGTATAAGGAACAATTTCCCATATATAACTCAATTCGCCAAAAATTGGACTTAGGCCTGTTTTATATTCATATACTCAATTGATTTACTCTATTTAAAAGTACAATAAAAGTTAAACTGAGGGCTCTTTCAGTTTAAGTTCGCACATAACATTTAATACTAAATTGGCTTTATAATTTTCAAATCTGACATAATATACCCAACAAAAAAAGTAAGTCCCCCCCCCCTAATCAAAATGATGTAACTTTTGAATGGGCTTGTTTTGAGCATAATAATTTGGAGGGAGGTTTTCTACATTTATTGAGTACCTTCTGTGAAAAAATGACATTGATCCCTTGAGACATGCATGAGTGATCAACGGTTAAAGCAAAAATGGACATTTTCAAAAGTCACAAGGGTCATTTTGGAGGCTGTAAAAATAACAATTTTGTAAAATTTCCTTTTTACCTTGTGTTTAATTGTTTCGGTGGATTTATCATCCAAAATTTGGTCATCCAACACCAATCTCGATACATTTCATTATTTTTCATGGATGAGTGAGCACAATTTTAAGAATTATGTTCAGGCCCCAAAAATGATAAAATCCAACAACTTTATTTAAAGAATTGAAATAAGATATTACCATCAACATTATCGACACATTTTGTGAAAAAATGAGCACTATTCGTCGTGTCATGGACGAGTGAGCACACTTTAAAGGTGACTATTGTGACTTTTGTAATGACAATATTGCCTTTAACGTATGTTTATTCATGCATGACGCAAGG
Source organism: Paracentrotus lividus (assembly GCA_940671915.1). NCBI lineage: Eukaryota > Metazoa > Echinodermata > Echinoidea > Camarodonta > Echinidae > Paracentrotus > Paracentrotus lividus. The sequence continues at coordinate 19,780,731 of CALNVZ010001721.1, forward strand.
GTTTTATCTCATTTTCGCACATGAGTTAGTCGATGAGTGTATAAACATAACTGCCAAACGATTTTACTCAACACCTTTTCGTTAAAAAGTTGCAGGATGTTGATTCTGGGTTTGTTTTTGCCTCGAGATTGTACACAATGTCAATGGAGAGGAAATCAAAATTTTAACAAAATTGACATTCGGCTTAATTTCATTGATGATTTTTGTTAATTCTACTGAGAGTTTTTTCATGAAACTTGGCACACAACTTGTGGGCGATACTAACTAACAGGAACAAACGCTAAATTGATAATCTGATAAGGCACGGAGTGGGGCCAAAGCTCTGAAATTTCTTCTTATTTGCATGTTTTTCTAATAACTTCTGCTCACTGAAGCGTAAAACCCTGGAATTTTCGTGAAACTCAAATCAAATGAAGTATCCAAGAAGGTCTGTGACAATTATTCAAAGTAAGCAATTGAATTTTAGTCCACAAGCGAAAAAAACGGCTTTTCACGTATTACGTGTTCATTGAAGCGTGAATCTTGAATAAAATGCCATAACAATATTTGAAAAAAATAATTTGACAAACATTATAACAAAAAAATGTTGATAAAATGATTTTATTACATAAAAATGGAACAATACTTATCTTAGATATTTGAAAATATCCTTTTTGTTTTTATTAAGTGTTCATTCAACCGTGAATTGATCGGTATTGTTTAAAACACTCTTCCAGATTGCATATTCCGTCACTTTTCAGTAATTTTTAAAAGTTAAAAATGTGTAAAAAATGCAGTTTTTGCAATTTTACCTCATGTTCATCCAACCGTGAAATTTAATGCAAAAGTCGTTTGATGTGTTAGACATTAATGCAACAACCCTTCAGAACACATCTTTTGTTGAAAGGTCTGAATTTGTTCAAATGATATTAAATTAAAGTTATGAAATTAACCTTGTGACTTTCGAAAAGTGACATTTTTGCCTTTTGACTGTACTCATTGAAGCATGACAAAACGAATTTCAGTAAAATTCACTCAAATGGAAGTTGATAAAATTACCTACAAGCACATGTAATAAAATTCGTAAAACTCTTATTTGTCAAAAAGTTACATCAATTTGATTAGGGGGGACTTACTTTTTTTGTTGGGTATATTTTATATACCAAATTGGTTATGTTTATTATCTATAATTTTTCTGAAAATCCCTGTATGAATTACTTAGTCACTTTGGTTGGTCTTACAAGATTTCATCCTGTTTTAAAATCAGTAGAGTTGATCATTGTTATTTAACAACGGCGTAAATCCGTGTCGAGGAGTGGGGGGGGGGGGGATGAGCGAAATAATTGACCAACTTGTCGCGATCTTGTATGGTATACACAAGCACTAGTTACACAAGGAACGTTTTTAATACCCATATAGCAGAGGCGGCGGAACGGATTTGAGAGGGAGGGGCCGTGCGAATAGAATTTGTCTTTGAATTTTCAGCTTATGGCTGCCTTGATTACGGTTCATTTTAGTAAACTGAAGGAAAAAACAATAGATGCGAGCGCGAAGCGCGAGCCGAAAATTTTAAGCTATAAAAGGTTGGTGATATTTGTGCATTATAGTTCCTATTTAGTATTAGCGAGCGCGAAGCGCGAGCCAAAATTTTAAGCTAAAAAGTTGGTGATATTTGTGCATTATAGTTCCTATTTAGTATTAGCGAGCGCGAACGCGAGCCGAAAATAAGCAAAATGGATATGTTGTGCATTAGAGTCATATATAGTATCCGCGAGGGCGAAAGGAAAAACAAACAAACAAAAATGAAAATATATAGTAGAGGCGGCGGAACGGATTTTAAAGTAGGGTCTCGATAAAAAGGGCATCTTTTCTGAAAGTGGGACACTTTAGATCGAAGCCGCTAAAGAGAAATGTATTCGGAGAGCTAGGGATACGAAAACAATTGTCTTTGAATATATGCTTTTAAGAATCATAATGGCTGTCTTGATTACTGTTTATTTTAGTAATTTAAGAAGTAATGCGAGCGCGAAGCGCGACGCGAAAATTTTAAGGTAAAAGTTTGAGAAAATTTTAAGGTAAAAGTTTGAGACATTTGTGCATTGTAGTAGGGGGTACGAAGAAAATTGTTCTTTTCAAAGAATACATAATGGCTGCCTTGATTCCTGTTCATTTTAGTAATGGAAAAAGTAATGCAGCGAAGCGCGAGCCGAAATTTTAAAGCTAAAAATGGGGATATTATTGTGAGCAGTATCAGCGAGAGGGAAGGTCGAGCCGAAATTTAGTATCCACTTAGAAGATACATTTTAAATGCTTTATTAAATAACAGTGATAGAAAACAAATCCACAATCTTGCTATAACATTTTGTGGGCTGCAGGCCCCGAGCCCTCCATCAACCTAGCCCGCACACAACTACATCAATATTTTTGATGTCAAGAACACCATGTCCTAAGGTTTGTCCCTAGACGAGGGCATTGGATCCAACCTTTTTATACTTAGGTTACTGTTTGTTAGTTAGTGCGAGGTCGCATAGCGACCGAGCAAGAAATTTTGGGGTTCTTGGAGATGAAAAGAAGCATTTTTTACTATTGAAAGCGATATTTAACCAATAACACAATTATCTAGTGTTTTTTTTTTTTTTATTTCTTTCTTGAAAACTGGGGGGGGGGATGTTTTGTACAGGCCATCCCCCCTCCTCAAAATCTGGGGGGGATGCATCCCCCCCCTCCCGGGATTTACGCCCGTGTTATTTAAATTGTCGAAGACATTACTCATCTACACCACTTAGGCCCGTATTCTCAAAAGCTTCCTGAATTTACGCCTAGCTTGAATCTGTGGTTTAACTATGGCTTGCTAAAAAAAGGAATCGATCTGTCTATTTTGCATGTTCCTATCACCTTCGCTGAATTCTGGAATCGTATTTTAATTGTAATTTAGGTAATCTTCGTACTTATCCTTCCCAAACAGTTTTTGATAGTTTCACGACCAAAACTTATGATGAATTCAAATCTACATTTCAGGATTGATTCCTTTTTAGCAAGCCATAGTTAAACGACAGATTTAAGCTAGGCTTAAAGTTAGGCAGCTTTTGGGAATTCGGGCCTTAAAGTTTTCTTGCTTAAGTTTTTCTAACACTAAGCAAATGCTTCCGCCAAAAGATATTCACAAGACTGCCTTCAGTAGCAGTAGTAACGATCCTTGTCATCATATTGCACAGGCGCGGATCCAGGCCCCCCCCCCA
>CALNVZ010001721.1:19784048-19798366 GCA_940671915.1 Paracentrotus lividus
GATTGTGTATAACATCTTCGAATCGACTTTACCAACAATATATTTTTTTTACTGAGTCTCTATCATGCATTTAATAGGGAATTCAAGACCACCATCAAAAAACAATGTTGTAAGTGATATTTTATCTGGGTCTTTCCACAGAAACTCAAACATCATCTATTCAAGCTCCTTAACAAAATTGTGAGGTATTTCAGACTTGGAAGCTATATACATTATTTAAGACTTAACAATTGATTTTTTCAACAGTTGATTCGTCCACCATGAGAATGTTCATTTTATTCAATACAATTAAATTTAATTTCTTGATTTCTCCCTGGTCATAGGAAATTTGAATACCTAAAATTGCTTATATTATGTTGTTGTTTTTTATCCCCTTCTCTGTGCCTATTTTTTTTTCAATCCACACAACTTCTGCTTTATATTAGTTTTATTTGAATGAAGACAAAACATCTTGGAGAATTCCTCATATTAATTGTATAAGACTCTCATTGATTGTATGCTATGCTAATACAAAAACAAGTTTTTATCATAATGCTGTATACTTGACTAGTTTTCCATGATGATCAAAAGCCTGAATATTAGCCTTGCAAAAAAACAAAAAACAAACAAAACTCAATCCAAATTCAATATGAACAACAAAGGAGCAAGTGGATCACTTTGATGAACACCTCTAGAAAATGGAAAATATCCAGTAGTAAAACCATTCACCAATACTACTTATGACGTCAGAGTGCACTGTTCTAACCCATTGTATGAATGATGACTCAAAAGTTGAATGCTTCTAAATTCATTTTATTCTAAGTGTTATAAGAAAATCATCTCAAATGATCCTTGTACTCCAAAGATTAGCATTATGTATGCGGAAAATATTATATCATGTGAATATTTAGAAGGTCTATTAATAGATGAAATTGAGAGAGAAAGAGAGAAAGAGAGACATTAAAGATTTCATGTTGTACTTACATTTATTATAAATTCATTATTTTTTGTATAAAACATATACATGTGTTTATAACAATGTAAATTATGTACAAAGTAATATTCAATAACATTCTATCATGAACAAAATATAATAGAAATGAAACACTGTACATACTAGTAAAATTGTAAAATACAGAAGGCTACATGCAAATAGCAACAATAACATCAGCGTGACTTATAGTACAATTGGAGAGAAAATGCCGCTTACATAATTTGGAAATATCTGATTGAAAATACAAACATAGAAAATGCCTATTAATGATATAATTCTTGCAATGATATATAAAAAAAAAAAAAATGAAGAGTATATTAACATACCCAAATAAAAGAAGAAAATCAATCCATGTAGACCCACATAGTATATGAAGAGGAAGACGGAGGAGAGAAAAAGAGAGAGAGAGAGAGAGGTGGGCGTGACGGAACGGGCGGAAAGATAGGGGAAAACTTAAACAGTACAGGAAGGGAGAGAGAGAGAGAGAGAGAGATGTGGGTGATGGAAAGATGGGGGAAATTAAAACAGTGGAAGGAAGGGAGAGAGAAAGAGAGAGGTGAAGGGGTGGGAAGCTAGGTATATCAATGCAAGGGAGATCGAGAGAGAGAAAGGGAGAGAGAGAATGAGAGCTGTGGGTGATGGAAGGGATGGAAAGATAGGAAAGAACTATGACAGTGGAAGAGAGAGAGAGATGTGGGTGATGGAAAGAGAGGGGAAAATTAAAACAGTGAAAGGAAAGTGGAGGGAGAGAGAGGGGTGAAGGTAACAGAAGGGGTGGGAAGCTAGGTATATCAGACAGTGCAAGGGAGATCGAGAGAGAGAGAAAGGGAGAGAGAGAAAGAAAGGTGTGGGTGATGGAAGGGGTGGAAGGATAGGGGAGAACTATAACAGTGGAAGGGAGAAAGAGAGGGGGAGGGAGAAGGAGTGGGGAGGGGGAGGGAGTGGGGAGGGGGGGAGTGAGGAAGGGGAGAGGAGAGGGAGCGAGGAGGGGAGGGAGAGGTAGAGAGAAAGGGTCCGGGTAGATACCAGTTCAGTAGAGTTGTAGAACAATGATTCAGAAATGAAATATGGACATAGATGCACACAATAACATTAAAAAAAACCAATCTAATTTGGCATTCAAGGACTCATGAAAGCACGAACAGATATTGGACTATTTACTTTTCACAGACGCCCTCTACCTTAGTCACATAATAAAGAATAGGGCATAACCAATAAAATATTCTCAGAAGAAAATATTATTTGCCCTAAATATGTTTAGTATCTTCAGTTTAAAATGGGAAAGTGCGTGCTATGGCCCAATATATACACACAAAATTTAATAAATAAATAGGATTGTTTTAATATAATTTCGACCCAATGGATCAAAACCACAATTAAATCGTAAAAAGAGCAACAGAGTACATGATCTATCATTGACAGATATTAATGATGCATAATTGTTTACACTTTAGCCCGGGCACTTTAGTAAGTAGGCCCAAGAAATATTTGGTATCATTACAAGTTTGGATTTTCTAGTTTCAGAAAATACTCCAAAATAATATTATTATAGTGACTTGTTGGCTGTTTTAAGCCACTTAGTTATAAACATATTGTGATATGACATAAAATACTGTTATCTGTTAATTCAATTGAAAAACAGTAGGAGCTTTTCAAAAATGTATGTTATGAAATCACTTTTCACTTAAACACAACTAGTTTCAATAACGGATTCCAGAATAAATACCATTGCATTTTTCACAAAAAGAATGTTTGTTTGTAAAGTACACAAAATTCTTAGATATGAATGAACTTTTGAAAAAGCTTTTTGAAACAAAATGTACATACTCCATAGAAAACGCATGAATGCATTATCTAATATTTTAAATTAAAAGATGATATTGATGGCTAATAAATGCAAGCAGGTACAAGCACACTATACAATGTGCATTAATTGTTGTACATTTAAATTCTGAGTCCAAATAATAATTCATAATTGTTATGCGAATAATAACAATTATAATGTTGGCTAATAAAAGCTTGAAGGTACAAAAACACTACATACACTGTTTGTTCTACTCTTAAATTTTGAGAACTGTTTAAAATAGTTCATATAAGTATTATGTTAATTAAAACAAGTATATCGATGGCTAATAAATTCTTGCAGGTACAAACACACTATATACACTGATTATTCTACTCTTAATCTTAAGTACTATTCATAATAGTTCATAATTATGATGTTAATATAAACAAGTATTTGTAGTTTACAAAGCTGAATATTAAACTTCAGTCGTGGTAATAACAATTCAAATTGATTCATTAAATAAAACATACTACCTCTGTTTTTAAATATTGACAAGTGGTATTAATATCAATATTATGTTGACTTCACAAATCAAAACAATACCACATCACTATACTCTGAAGCATATACAGTATGTTCACAAAACAGAACAAAACAATGAAGTTGAGAAGTGGTAATATACAGCAGTGATAATCATAGGCCATAATTACATCTCCAAAGAATCAAATAATTACAAATATGTACACTAACTTTACAGATGCGAAGGTAAAACTATTACACTCATGAATCATATCTGATATATATAAGGCAGTACATAATAAGCAAATAATCACCGTTGACCCAAATGATGGGAAGTCTATCACTTCCCAGGCAAGCTGGATAAGCTATCTCCTCCGAAGCTGCAAAGCTGAGGAGAGATAGCGTGTACATCCAGCTTGCCATGGAAGTGATAGACTACCAATCATTTGGATCAAGAGGTGATTATTTGCTTTATATTCCACATCTGAAACATTTTAAGAGTACAGGAAAACCAATATTTTGGTTAAAAATTCAAGGTTTCCTTGATCCTAAAAAATCCACTCCAGTCATCGATGACTGCATGCGCTTGTAATTGTAAGCTTACAAATAAAGTGCGCGCAATGCATTTGACGCGTAGGCCTAGTTAAAATGGGCTGAAGTGATTGTGACGTAACAAAGGAATTAAGATAAATGAATTGTTACGTCACAAAGGAATCTGTCGCTGAATGTGATGGGAAAAAACGATAGTACAAAAAAACCCGAGCGAGAACGCACTTTTTTCGCGCATCCTAAAAATAATTTGATGACGCTTTATGGCTCTATATGCTCTATGGGGTGCTGAAGTGGTCAGTGAAACTAAAAAGTACCATCACTATGAGTGATGATTGATGATGGGAAAACTAAAATTCATCACGTGACTGCCTTTTGACCAATCCTATTGCAACATTCTTAGTATGTGGAATATAATGATAGTCAAACACAACTACCATGCCTAGTATTATTTAGTTCAATGACCTTGCTATTATTCAGTGATGACATAAATATATAATTTTCATGTTTTGCTGTATACATGTGTGACAATAATTCTATATAAGTGCAACCTTAATTTTTCAATGAAAATTCATGTGTTTTTGCATATGTCATTTCGTGTGCTGTGGGGTGACATGCTTCCAAGCATCAGCTATCCATTAGGCTTCTGTGGTGGTACATTAATCATGCTTGCCGTATGCTTAGCCTTGTTTGTTTTCACTGTTTTAAGATAGTAGCCTAAATGACTTGCATTTGATCTGAAACTTTCAGTAGTTTGTTTTTAAGGTCAGAGCAATATATTTGAATTCATTTTTTTTATCTCTTTTGCACTTGTTTTTTGAAGATACACAATCTCTTTAAATAATAAGGATGTTTACATACAAAAGAAACTACATAATTATGTCAATTCTTAAAACGTCTTTAGTACATGCATTTGACATATTATCATCATCATAGTGCAAATAATACTAAAGCAAGCAATATAATAGCCTTTCTCTTTTCAAGTCCATTTCCAGTCTTTATAATAATTATCAAAAATAACTTTAAGATTTTCTTTGATTTGAGCTCTCTAGCTGATGAAAAGCAAGGAAATAACACTTCTTTGATCCTATAAGATTTTTTTTTTTAGAATAGATATATTAAAACCAAGCATGACAATGACCATCAAAATGGTTAAGCTGCTTGTCTGTTGTTTATGTGAGGTACTGCGCAGAAAGAGGACGGCCAAGTCATATCTCAGTTATGGGTGTACGGAGAGGAAGGGTAACACCCCATCAGCAACAATTTTTCCATGTGTGTGTTAAAAATGGGTACGCCCTTGCAAAAGAGGCGAATGTATAGACAAATTCAGGCAGCATTTCATGGAAGTGAGCCCTCTATGTGCCCGCCATATAGCTGAGGGTTACCCAGTGTACTACGGAGGCGCTATGTGTGCGTATGTCTGCGCGTTTGTACATTTTCCTTTGTTACGCATACATACGCACATAAGGAGCATGCGTAGTACATTGGAAGCCCCCCAGCAATGGCTGCAACCATGACAAAACATCCCCCAATAGTCCAGGCTAGGCCCCATAGGAAAAGATTCGAACCTTGCTTTTTGATATATACAATGTTTTTTGATGGTTCTTTGTCAATTCGAGGGTGCTGATTCCAAATCCGATGGGTGCCAGACGCGAAACCTTGAGCATTTTTCACAAATCGCGAAAATTCAAAATGGCCGCCAAAATGGCCGCCAAAATATGAAAATGGTATTTCTCGGCTTGTTTTGGTGAATTCTTGTCAATTCGAGGGTGCTGATTCCAAATCCGATGAGTGCCAACCGCAAAACCTCGCGGATTTTACGCAAATCGCTAAAATTCAAAATGGCTGCCAAAATGGCGGCAAAACAGGAAATCAGTATTCCAAGAGTTTTCTGGGGTTGTTTTGGTGGTTTCTTATCAATTCGAGGGTGCTGATTCCAAATTCGATGAGTGCCAGCCGCGGAACCCAACAGATTTTACGCAAATTGCTAAAATTCAAAATGGCTGCCAAAATGGCCGCCAAAACTGGAAATCAGTATTCCAAGGGTATTTTGGGGGTTGTTTTGGTGGTTTGTTATCAATTCGAGGGTGCTGATTCCAAATTCAATGAGTGCCAGCCGCGAAACTCGACAGATTTTACGCAAATCGCTAAAATTCAAAATGGCTGCCAAAATGGCCGCCAAATTGAAAATGGGTGTTCTATGGGTATATTTCAGGGTATTTTGGTGGTTTCTTGCCAATTCGAATGCGCTGATTCCAAATCCGATGAATACCAGCCACAAAAATATAGGATTTATGTAAACCGCTTAAATCGTCTGCCTAAAGATGAAAATGTGTATTATTTCAGAGGTTGTTTTGGTTGGTTCTTGTCAATTTGAGGGTGCTGATTCCAAATCCGATGAGTGCCAACCGTGAAACCCCAATAAAATTCAAAACGGCCGCCAAATGAAATGGAAACGCGCATTTTTATTGTTATCCAAGTTTTTTTTATATAATTTCTTTAAAAATGAGAACGCTGATTCAAAATATGATGAGTTAGAGGCACGAAACCCTAAGCATTTTGCGCAAATCGTCAATATTCGCTGCCATCAGCCACATTAAAAAAATTTCTACATGTATATCCGAGGTTATTTTTATAGCTTCCTGTCAAGTTCATGGCTCTGATTCCAAATTGGATGGGTACCTTTCAGGGAAACCTTGAATTTTTTAACACAAATAACATAAGCGGGTGAAAACGGCCGACAGTCATGAAAAAGGCTTATTAATTCCAAATGAAAGCAATTTCGCTAGAAGAGAATGCGCTTTTCATGGCGGCTGTGTATTTGGGTTCTGGGTCGTTAATTGATAGCAGGTTCGTTGGTAGTAGTGAAGGTCGAGTCGGTAGGTCATGGTAGTGAGCCAATGGGAGTGTAAACGTATGAGGTATAGGGCAGGAAAGGGAGTCATATTTTTTGGGATGCTTTGTAGTTTGTTTGGATTTTTTTTATTTCCTGTATCTGTAGGTGGGTATCGCAGTAAGACATGCCGCAAGTGAAATATTCTGTCGGCAGGTTGCGAAGGGCTATTTAGCATGGCCATAATGAGAAGCAAAGGGTTCATGAATTTTTTTTATAATTTAAGACTGGGTTTTGTGAGTGTCTGACATAAAAAAATATTCTTAAGATTTTTTCCCCGCGAAGAAATAGTAGCTCGAATGAAATAAACTGGGTTCCTTTAACACCTTCTTCATGGTTTATTGAACAACAGGAGACACTTTACATGAACTAAATTATCGAACACGGCTAAAATAAAAAACAATTGTTCTGATTAGACTGCACGATATAGGAGTTCTTTTACATGTCAGTGGGCGGATCCAGGGCGGGATCCAGGGGCGGGGGGTGCGGGCACCCGTAAGATCGGAAGAATAATATGAAAATGCATTCCTTTTGTACAGCGAACGTTTGTTATTTTGTCAGCGCTGCCCGTGTGAGATTTGCATTTCTACTATCTCCTATAGGGTTAATGGTGATTTCTTTGAAGGCCGAAGGCCAAAAAGAATTAACACTGGGGACATGATTTTGATATAGGAAAGAATGAATTGTTTGGAGAGCATTTTCGTGTGGGGTGGGAGAGCCTCAATGGTCAATACTGGTAGCACAGTGATTGTTACCCTTATGACGTAAAGCGTCAAAAGAGTCTCATAACTTAGATTGGCAATGTATGGCAATAAAATAGATTTTCAATGATTGAGTTGTCATTTTTTCCGACTCTTCTTTTTCTCGTCTATCTATTTTTGCTTTTGTTTCTGTCCTGTGTATTTTGTGGCTAGGTACTTATCGGTTTGGAATCATCGCCTTAATGTGGTAGAACCACCAAAACAAGATATCACCCATGGAGCCATCAACCGAGCATTCCTCTCGGCGACTCACAAACGAACGACTCGAAACTCCAAGACATGCAAATGGACGAACGGCATCTCAACCAGTGAGGAAATTTACTTAGCAAAAAATACATCTTTGAAACTTCTGAAAAACACAACACAACGACACACACACACTCGTTCAAAAACAAAAGACTTTTGGAATACTGAGCGGAGTTTCTGGGTATCTTACACCGGGTGCACGAGGCACTGCTAACTCGTACGGCCATACAACTGGGACCTAGCAACGCTCCAATATTAAAGCGACTTCAAGTATTGGCTTCCATATGTTTAGTAACAAAATAATTACAATGAATAAACCATATTTTTTTGAAAATACTTGGACTTAGAACTTCGTTCACCTTTTTGACACACGATAACATTGTAACGGGGTGTAGCGGAAGCGGCTGGCGAGGGGCTCAGCAATGTAGCCGAGAGTCGTTCGAAATGAGCTCGAGAAGCAGGATTTACATATTAAGAAGACAACTTGACTTTAGGTTGAGATATGATTTTTTTTTTTTTTTTTTTATGAGGTAACTGAACTGTTAATTGTGAAATCACACAAGACAAATTACACACTAATCTAACATTTAACGAAACATGTCCCCCCTAAATTTTTTGATTCTTGGAGTGTGTCCCTCTGCGGATTTTAATGCTACCATGTTAATTCTTTTTTAATTTCTAGAACACAATGTTTGGATAGATCTGTATGTGCCAACCTGTCGCAAAGATAATGTGTGATGGGAAATAAACTAATGAAGTCTAGTAATGGACTGGAGGGAGTGTGCTGGTCACAGGTGCAACTTAGCACTTTTCAAAAGCGCTACTCAGTCAAACACCGCCCCATGAAATCAACAAGATATGACAAACATTATGATACAATGATGTAAACGAAATACTTTCAATTTCAGGTCCCTATAAAGACATTCCGCTCGGCTTCGCGCCTCATATGTCATAAGAATTATCATATTCAGAAAGTATTAACACAATTAGAGATATTAAGGAAGATTAATAATGTGAAATACATCAATCTTGCTTCCCCACCCAGTTCAGTTTTCTTAAGAGCATGAATATCACTAGTGGACAGAAATTTAAAAAAGAAAGTAGAGGAGCAAATATAAATAATATAAATAATTAAATACCAGTGGCTTACGGGTGACGTAACCCGACTATGAAGTAATTTAATGAAATAGTGAATAGCTGTGTAAAATAAAGGAGTATGCAATTGGACATCCCAATAAACCGAAAAGGTGTTGTAATCCTTAAACAAGGAAAGCTAAAACAACCAACATCCAGCCCGTAACAGGATTGACGGGGTTCGAAACTGAAAAGGGAACCTTTTCCATCGAAATTGTCGAGCGCCAAGCGCGAGCCGAGAGGAGAGAGGTCAAACGGAGCTAACCACCAGTTCACTGAACACCCTGCCGAACCATTATACACGCGGACAGCCCGCGCATGAGACACACGACGGCGCGCAGCGCGCGCGCGCTCACGCCTCACGCTCTCTAAGAACGAGGCACGACAGAGAGCGACGAGAGAGAGACGAGCGCAAGACTCCTGCTCCACGCACGAGGGTACCGAAGACCCTACTTAAATAGTACCGGACGCGAAAGACGCGAGCGAATAACAATTAGACGCGTAACTAAGCTTTCGTCGGTGATTTAGAAGAAAAGAAGTAAGCGCGAAGCGCGAGCCAAAATTAGAATACAAAAGGAGTTTGTGGCATAAAAGACCTAAGATCCGCGGATCGGAAGGTTGAGCTATAAAAGTTGGTATGCCTTAGTGGGAGCAGGACTGTAGACCTGTTTAGTTCGCAGTGTTGAAGAGTGTGACAAAATAATCTTGCTCATTATGAATTGCGTTAGCGCCGGCCCGGCAGATGGCCTTGGAATACTGAATTAGTGCGTTAGTTTTTGTGCGGCGCTTTTGGCCAGTCCATTTTGAATTTAAGGTGCGGATTTGCCGTAATATGTTGGGGTTTTTGCGGTCTGGCACTCATTCGAATATTGGAATCAGCACTGGCCCTCGAATGGGATTAGAAAACCACCTCATATACAGGTAACCGTGAGTATAGGTTGTTGTTTAGACAGCCCTAAGCTGTATGAGAATATTGCTTGCTGCTGTGGATCTTGATGTCGCTGACTTTGGTGCTCCTAGGGGGTTTGCCAATTTTGGGTGCGCCATTGTTTGATGTTACGGTGGTCACATTTTTTGCGATGTGTAAATTGTATACATGGATAGTGTGCAGGAGGGGATTTTCGAGCCTGCTTTGGCACTGCTGATGTTGGCGATTGAATCGAGCACCGTTTTAAACCGACCCCCCATAGTCTTCCAGCCTGCAAAGACACAATGAACATGACCGAATATATTGGACAAGGGTGTTGGTCCGCAGGCTACGCTGGAGATTGCCCAACCCTATTTTTTAATAGACATGGGTTGTTTCGTTTTACAGTGGTCACCGTGGTACGTTCTCATTAGCCAGCTGCAGGCAGACAGTGGGGAAGATTCTGGGAGAGCGCGTTTAAAAAGACAGATAATTAATGAAGTGTAGAAAGGGCACTTTTGTTAGTAAGTGTAAGTGAGCACTTTTGAAGAAATGTGTGCCATTGGATTTTAAAAGAAGTTGATGAATGAGGCCTGCTATAGTGTAGTAATGGTCGAGAAGCCCAAGACACGTCAGGGAGGCTTGGTGGTGTGCGTAAGTTTGGAGCGGACGTAGTGTTAATAGAGACTACGATCTCAGCAGAGATGGGGAGGGAGTTCGAAGAGAGGCCTCAGATAGGCTGAGGGACACATTGCTTAAACGGCTACAGAATCAAGGGAGGTGCAACTGTGCTGCTAGAATGGAGAGGACTAGAGGGAGGTGAGGTCGTTGAAGAGGCGCGTCTGGTATGTTACAGGCGTTGGTGCGGAGACGTACGAAGATTCGCGGGAGGGGGCGACGATCGAGACTCAGTCGGAGGACTAGCGAGAAGTTTGGAACAATGGCGGATTGCGAGGGTCCTCGGAGGATACAATTCGAGGAGATGCCGCAGATTTTATTCCCGAGAAAATGTAGTGTAGTGTGGGTGGTGTTCTGGGCTGCACGGGAGAGGTGCGAGTTAACATGTGGGCGTTGTGGTGGACGGGTCGAAGCCAATATTCAAGCTGCTTGGCGGCACATATATTTACTGGCTCGACGCAAACGTAAGTGAGTTGTTTGACGGCAAGATTCTGAGGTTGTTTAAGGGTATTCGTTGAACAAAATTGCTTCACGAGGAAAGTGCGATTCGCTGCAGTATTGTGGTGGTGCTGGACCTGCAGCGTCGGTCCTGGAGTCACCCATCGGTTGGGATCAGTCACGCCTCGAATATGTGACCAAAGACCATGCGAATAACACACATGTAGTACGTATCAAAAAACAAGGTACAGGGTTGTCTCTAACCCTAGACTACAAATCAGCAAAATCGTGCCTATAGAAATACGTCTAAGACTTTGTCGATTAAATAATTAGGGTTCTGCTCTCCATGCAGAAGTTACAAATGAGAGTGCAACTTTGCCCTTATTCTTGTCTCAGAATTGCTCATTGGTACACAGCTGAATAGAAGTTTAAAACACCGATTTACCGCTTCCAGCAAAAGACAAAAAAAAATTAGCTGGGCGTGAGGATGGTCGGGTAGCGGTGGATGCGATTAAGAGAGCGGTCCGCAATGGCTTACCGGATTGTCCGAGCTATGCCGTGCGGCCACTTTTAGATGAGCTCGCGCTTCTTGAGGAAGGCAAAAATGGGGTGTGACCTAGGACGGTGCATCCACTTTCAAACAACGCATGCGCATGTCTGATGGTTGATCACCATTTTTGTGAAACTGCGTACCACTTCAAATAGGAATTCAAATGGTAGTCAAAAATATTTTATGGAAGCAATTTCAGTGCCTGATGACCTTTAAGTGAAGCCTTTCCTTTAACCAGGTCATTTTTGACCTGGTCCCTCCAGACAGGAATAATATTTTAGAGCGTTGATTCTTATTATATACTGTTAAATATGTCCAGTATAATATTACACAACATGGTAAATAATCTAAAGATGATGATTTCTTTCTTCACATAGCTATTACGAAGACTCTTTTTAATGGTAACTTTACTAAAGTTAACTAGTTACCTCCGCACGAGCCATCTACGCGGAAAACGCGTAAATGACGCCGACTAGAGAATTCGCCAAACATAGCTGGATATTTGTGTTGCGAATGGTTCGTGTACGGACTCCATGAGCTACTTATCAAGATGGCTAACGAGCTGCCATCGAATGAACCGTTTCAAAACTGAAGAGGCCTTACAATAAATTGCCATAATGTATCTCCAATAATCTGGTTTGCTCGATGCCTTTAAGAGATCTCAAGGATGTAATCCAAGTTGCTCTGCGGATTGGCCTAGCACGTGACACTAACATGTAGGAAGCGATATTTGTTTTCTGCAACGCCGCAGAATGTTCTGATCGATTTAGTTGTATGACCCCCCGGTCCACCCCTCTGGGGGCTTCGACTCCCACATCTCACCCATATGCCACGCCGACACATGCGAGAGAGAGCCTGAATACCGAAACATGGTGCATGCCATTCTCTAAATGATAAGATCATGTGCACATTAGAGGTGCTACGTACCGTACCCATTGTGAATATTCTAGGGGCTAAAGACTAATCAAAATTGTGCGTTCAACATGGAAGAGCAGGTGGCTTTGAACTTGAATCGACTGTCTTATTAATTCGTATGAATATGTACCGGGCCGGATATAGGAAATATACAAGGTAAGCTTTAAACATTGCGGGGACTTGTGACCAACAGGGAGCATTACCGCGGAACCAACAATATCCGAGCGGTGATGCCGGGTAACAGCTAAACATTTAGTAAAATTTACAACGTTAAAAAAGGGTTTATTTAAGGAAAGTATTATAGAGTGAAAATAAAAATGAATTCATCACCTAACCAGCAGAGACGATACTATTACATGTTATAGTTAATATTATACTGAAATTAACTACATAAAAATAATGTGAAATGATTATTCACGCTCTGGGGATCAAGAATCAAGGTTAAAGGAAAGGTCAAAGGGTCATAGCACTTCAAATTTGCTTCCACATAATATTTTTGAATACGCCATTTTTGAATTATCGCTCTTATGAATTTCCTTTTGAATGGTACCTGAGTTTCACAAAAATTGGTCCACACAGTTCAGGCGCATTGCTGCGTTGAAATGGAAGGTCACACCCATTCTTTTGCCAAACGACGAATTAAAAAAGGGTCGGCATCAGCTCGGAACGACCGCAACGGACCAGTTACGATACACTCTTTTCTGTTTTCATAGCGGAATGGTAATGTTTAAACGTTAATGTGGTACCAAATTTGAGCAAATTCTGAGACGGTAGGGTGTAACCCATTGGGTGAATTGGCATGGAATGACCCAATTGTTTTAAAATTCATCATACTCCGTCCATCAACATAGCGACAAGTATCTTTAAAAGCAACTTGAAAATACATGCAATAAAAAAATAGGTGCATGTAATATAGGTTCATTTTACTACCTTTTCCACGCAACAATGGCCAGTTAAACAAAATAAAGAAACCCTGTACTTAAGCACCTGCAAACAACATCATTACAAGCTCTGTAAAGTGTGAAATATCCTGGATGATTGTGTTTCATACATCATGTGCTTCAACATCTGACGCAACTTAAGACGTACAATGTAACGACCTCTTCATGAAGATATATATAAAATATAGGCCAGTTCAAAGCTATTCGTATCAGAGAATAAAAAATTATTGCCTACAATTGTAACATGGGGGGGCAAGTGTAGGTGGCTAGGAAAGTCACAGATCATCATCTTCACGATTCAATCATCTTCATCTGACAGTAGACAGTAAAAAAAAAATTAATAAAACATGAGATTACATTATTGAAGTAAGGACTTTAGCTTTAAGAGTGCACTGAGGAATGATTCCAGATACACATAATATCATTGACATTCAATGGTACTTACCTGTAGCTTTAAGAGTGCACTGAGGAATGATTCCAGATACACATAATATCATTGACATTCAGTGGTACTGACCTGTAGATTTTAGAGTGCACTGAGAAATGATTCCAGATACACATAATATCATTGACATTCAATGGTACTAACCTGTAGCTTTAAGAGTGCACTGAGGAATGATTCCAGATACACATAATATCATTGACATTCAATAGTACTGACCTGTAGCTTTAAGAGTGCACTGAGGAATGATTCCAGATACACATAATATCATTGACATTCAATGGTACTGACCTGTAGCTTTAAGAGCTCACTGAGGAATGATTCCAGATACACATAATATCATTGACATTCAATGGTACTGACCTGTAGCTGTAAGAGTACACTGAGGAATTATTCCAGATACATATAATATCATTGACATTCAATGGTACTCACCTGTAGCTTTAAGAGTACACTGAGGAATGATTCCAGATACACATAATATCATTGACATTTCATGGTACTGACCTGTAGCTTTAAGAGTGCACTGAGGAATGATTCCAGATACACATAATATCATTGATATTCAATGGTACTGACATGTAGC
>CALNVZ010001721.1:19799186-19816702 GCA_940671915.1 Paracentrotus lividus
AGCCTTAAGAGTGCACTGAGGAATGATTCCAGATACACATAATATCATTGACATTCAATGGTACTGACCTGTAGCTTTAAGAGTGCACTGTGGAATGATTTCAGATACACATAATATCATTGACATTAAATGGTACTGACCTGTAGCTTTAAGAGTGCACTCAGGAATGATTCCAGATACATATAATATCATTGACATTCAATGGTACTGATCTGTAGCTTTTAGAGTGCACTGAGGAATGATTCTAGATACACATAATATCATTGACATTCAATGGTACTGACCTGTAGCTTTAAGAGTACACCGAGGAATGATTTCAGACACACATAATATCATTGACATTCAATGGTACTGACCTGAGTGCACTGAGGAAGGAGTCTAAACTGTCCTGTGATTCTCCATTGAACTTGAAGTTTCCTTTGCTAATCTGAGGAAAACAATCCTGCAAAATATAAATAATAATAAATATATGAATAAATAAAAATCACACAATTGAATCTAATGTTTCCTTTCAAATATAAGACATTTATTTTCTAGTAGTATGAAATTGTATAACAATTTAATTAATGAGCTTTGATTGCTAATAGATAAATGGTATATAAATTATGCTCTCAAATAAAATACTAAGTAAATAAGTAAATGTTTAATTTTTCCAAAACAAAAGCAATTTCAAGGAAAATAACTCGTATGACCCCAAAATAAAAATAAAGCAGTAGAGTCCATAATATAATCTTAATATAGATTTTAATTCTGATGTGTACTGCATAAAATCCACAATGTGGAATGTATGCATGCAGTTCTTCATCCTCCAGGGCACTTGATGTAATTTGAATATAATACCTTCATTGATGGAGCCAATGCCATGAGAGTGGAACAGAACTCATCATGTAGGAGCATGTTCTTCATTGTCAGCTTAGTCAGATGAGGTAGTGTGCACAGTCCTAATGCAAGATCAACATGGGCTGATGATAAGACTCCAACATTGTACATAGTGATAGATTGGACCTGAAAAAGAATAATTGTATGAAATTATATGTTTATGACCAACATTAAACATTTGGATCTGAACAAAAGCATAAATTATGTATGTATATTCCATGTCATAGAAAAAAGTGGCTACATCACCATACATTTCGAGAGACTGGACCTGAAAATAATAATTGTACAAAATAATGTTTATAACCAATATTGAGCATAGGACCTAAGCAAACTTATACACAGTAATACAGGCTCCTTTCATGCCATATATTTTTTTTCACACATGTAGAGTTTTTTTTTTTTTTAAATTAAATACAAATAAAATCAGTATAAAAGTAAAAAGTTATTGAGATAAGCAATTCATTGAAAACAACCAAAATAATCCTTGACAATTTCACTATGGTTTCTCATACCTAATTTGATTGACTATTCATATATACCTTCATTGATGGAGCCAATGCCCTGAGAGTGGACCAGAACTCATCATGTAGGAGCATGCTCTTCATTATCAGCTCAGTCAGATGGGGAAGTGTGCACAGTCCTGATGCAAGATCAACAGAGGATGATTCTGAGACTCGATCATGCAACATAGTGAGAGATTGGACCTGAAAAGAATAATTGCATGAAATATTCTGTTTATATAACCCACAATAAGCTTTCGGATATGAGCAAAATTATATGCAGTAATACACATAGACTTGCTTCATTCCATATTTATTTCAATGCAACCTAAAGACAATATCCCTTCTTTCATACATGAAAGATTTTTTTTTAAAATTCAAAACAAACAAAAGATATTGAACCAGATATGAGCTCAGATGAGCAATTCATTGGAAAAAAAAAAATTAGCATTTCATTTAGCAAAATTTAGCATTTCATTAATAAAAAGCAAAATCTTCCCTAACAATTTCCGTTTGGTTTTTCATACCTCATTTGATCCTCTATTCATATATACTTTCATTGATGAAGCCAATGCCCTGAGAGTGGAACGGAACTCATCTTGTAGGGGCATGCTTCTCATTTCCAGCTTAGTCAGATGGGGCAGTGTATGGAGTAATATGTTTATATACAATAGTACGCAATTGGATCTGAACACAATTATACATTTTGCAGTAATAGGTCTACATGTGCATGCAGGTTTATGCGATGCCATATTTAAATTTTTTTTTTACACAAGAAATTTTAATTTTTTAAATTGAAAATGAACAAAAACAGTATTAAAGTACTACGGAATGACTCAGATGATCAATTCACTGAATACTAAAAATCAAAACTGTCCCTAATAATTTCAATTCAATTTCTCATACATAATTTTATCCCCTATTCATATATACCTTCATTGATGGAGCCAATGCCCTGAGAGTGGAACAGAACTCATCATGTAGGGATATTATATAAATTGTCAGCTCAGTCAGATGGGGTAGTGTGCACAGCCCTGATGCAAGATCACCAGAGGCTGATGCTGAGACTTGAACTCTATCCATACTGAGAGACTGGACCTGAAAAGAATTATTGTATGAAGTTATGTTTAAAACCAATAGTGAGCATTTGGATCTGAGCAAACTTATATGCAGTAATACATGTAGGTTTATTACATGCCATAGTAAAATAATATGATTATCATTTTCACACAAGAAAGATTAATTTTCTTAATTGAATACAACCAGAAGCAATATTTAAGTACTAATCAATGTTACTCAGATGAGCAATTCATTGAAAAAAAAAGCAAAATTATCCCAAGTCCTGATGCAAAATCATTAGAGACTGGTGCTGAGACTTCAACACCCAACATGAGAGATTGGACCTGGAAATAATAATTGTATGAATATATTTTTGTTACCTACATAGATTGAGCATTGGGTGCAGCAATACATTTATTTCATGCCATCAAAAGACAATACCATTTTCTTCACAAGAGAAAGAAAAAAATTAGTTGTAAAAGAACAAAATCAGCATAACAATAATAAAATAACTCAGATAATTAATCCATTGAAAAAGAAACATCATCTCTAAATGCACAGTAAATAATGTACATTGTAGGTTTATTTAATGCCATTACAAAAATATCTCAAAAGAATGATTCATTTTTTTAAAAACTGAATAGGCCCTATCATCAAAATCAGTATGAAAGTACAAAGAAATTCAGATTAGAAATTCATTGAAAAAGAGCAAACTTGTCCCAAATAACTTCAATATCGTTTCCCCACCTATTTTGATCCCCTATTCATATATACCTTCATTGAAGGAGCCAATGCCCTGAGAGTGGAACAGAACTCATCACGTAGGGACATTTTATACATTGTCAGCTCAGTCAGATGGGGTAGTGTGCACAGGCCTGATGCAAGATCACCAGAGGCTGATGCTGAGACTTCAACTTCATACATACTGAGAGATTGGACCTGAAAGGAATTGTATAAAGTAATATGTTTATTTTGTGCTTTAATGAAATTAATCATAATATCACAAAATTAAATCTGACATAGATATACACATCCAATATTTTCCAGCAGTAATCTGTGAATAGCTGGGTAGCTACTAATGCATCAGTATTGTGCTACACAAATTGGTGGTATTGCAGGATGGAAGTGGGCTACTTACTTAAAATGAAATCTTTAGCTGAGGTTAGATAATTGGGATATCAAAGTGCTTTTTTCGAATGCGATGACATATCACGACCTTGACATGCCCTTTATTATAATTATTAGTATTATTATTATTATCATTATTTATTTGACCAACAGGAATACATGTTTTCTACAATACAAGAGATGACATACAATGTCAAAGCATGACATAATTATACAAAAACACAAACAAAAAGATTAGAAGAGAGAAATGAACATGTTGGTCAGGGGTGACAAAAGCATAATAAAATAGCTGTTGCTCTGAAGCATGTCACCCCACAAATGTAGCACTGACAATAAAACTGGCACTAACATCATAGATATATAACTAAAAGTACAGATGAACATAAAAAGAGTATATACATCAGAATGTGAACAAAAGCAAGATGGTTGACATGAGTAATATATACTATAATTGTGATTCATCCAAGCAAATATGAATGTACATGTATGTTGATGACTATTTTATGCACCTGAAATATTCATACAACATGTACAGGAGTGCCTGTTATAGATGTAGATTAGTAATACATGTATATCAAATTGAATGTTTATCTAGGTAATGATAATGAATTTTTACGTTTTACAAATTCCTGTATGATTCATGAAACATTCAACCATCATGAAAGAAACAAAATTATTCAAATAACAAATCATGAAAGAAAAGCAGCATATATATTCCTTATGCAACTTAATTTGATTATTCATTACAAGAAAATATAAAAATCCTAGTCCTACCAGTCCCCACCAAATGTCATAATACTGGACACTACATACATGTAGTGTTATGACACATTATGCAGATAAAACTATGCACAAGACATTTGACATGAAGCTATCTGGCTAATCTAGAATTTTTCATTTGCATATTATATGATATTTTATATTCCATGATGCTACACGAGCATCATGTCAATGTAGCATCATTATTGTTCATTCCATAATCTCATCAACATCAAGTAAAAAAGGCAGAGAATTTTCATGAAAATGTATGGTCCCAATACAAATGATAAGCCTACAAACAATGAATGGATAGTATAATACAGCATCAAATTATTTTGAAACGTCACACTTTATGCCCCAACTGTATGGATTGACCCTAATAGAATATTCTTTTCCTTCTTAGTGAAACCTGCATTCCTATGCAATTTAATTTGCTGATATCTCATAATAAACACAAAATGGGGATTCAATCTAAATATATGTAACATGTCATTCACCTCTGAAAACTGTCCTCTTGCAGCAAGTCTGTGGCTGAGGTTTCCATGAAATGTCCCACTTAGAAAAACACTTCTCAGAGAGGGTGAAGAACAGATCATCTCTGCAGTTTCATGCGACACTGTTGGTCCGCAATCTCGAATAACTTCCAGCTTAACCTAAAGTATAAAAATGACAAAAACGAATGTGACAACGAAATGGAATATTCAAGTAATTTCAAAATGTGCACAAGCACATATATTGGTTAAGAGGCCATGATATTGAACTAAATCAGGGCTAACAAGAATTACCTGTATCTACAAACATGTAGTCTAAATAAAGTTGATGATGAAAAATAGCACTTATAGATTGAAGAGAACAAAATAAAACCAAGAATATCTACAAACAGGGAACCAAATTTTGATCATTTATAATTTCAAAAATATTAAAGTGGTGATTATGAAGTTTATATCAGTGGAGAGTGAAACTCATCTTCATTTTAACGATATCTCTTTCAGCTCACCAAATTAATGGGCATTTCCCCTTTACAATTCACACCTGTCAGTGATATGGAAATGATCACGTATCTGTCCTCTCTATTCATGGTCTCTCACTGGTAAAGAAGCAGAATTGGACATTAATGAGTCTATACTATATCACTGGGTACAGCCCACAAGACCGACACCCACGAGACCGACGGCCCACGAGACCGACAACTCACGAGTCCGACAGTAAAGTAAATAGGCCAACGAGATCGACTATAAACAATTTAGAGCCACGAGACCGACAGCCCACTAGACCGACACTAGAACAAACTGGCCCACGAGACCGACACTACAATATTGTGGTGTCGGTCTCGTGGGCCTGTTTGTTCTAGCGTCGGTCTTATGGGTCTTTATTTGCTAGCGTCGGTCTAATAGGCCTTTTTTGTCTAGTGTCGGACTAATGGACCGTCGGTCTCATGGGTGTCGGTCTTGTGGGATGACCCCATATCACTTACCATATCTATTCCAACAAAAGTGTAACCAGCTATGGTGTGTGCTGTCATGTCTCTTTGTATTTCCAAGGTTGCATCCTCTGGTAGAACCTCGTCCTTTATCAGAGTAGCTGCATGCGAGTCATGACATTCAAATGCTACATCAACAAGAAACTCCTTGTCATCTTTAGATCTGCATGTCCTTGAAAGATGTGTCACAACATCGATTCCCACTGCTTGGCTTTCAGATGAAGTGAAATAAAGGAGATACCGAAATTCTCTCTTGCTGGGAACCACTATTTCAGTCATCAATCTCTGGTATTTATTGTTATCTGTTTCATAGAGGGAAGCAAGATGCATTCCAGCCATGAATTCCTGGAAGAGTTTGTGAGGAAAGAAAGCTGTAGACAGCAGATGTTTCCGACTTCTATTACGTCTTCTTTCCCTTGAGATATTCCTGTTCTCCTGAGACAACACCCCAACTCTACAAGCTGTTTGCATTGATAATGGACAATGATCAAACTCAGCTTCTGTGAAGACGAGTGTCTTTCTCAACAAACCATCAAAGGCAAGACTAGCAATTGGCTTCAGAAGGTTGTCAATTTCATCAAGATGGTCATCTAGTAAGTCATCTATGCTACAAGACTGAGTAACCAATTTTTGTGCATAATGCTCTTTCAGGAAAAAAAACATTTCCTGGAAAATTTGAGAAAATGTTTGAAGTGATTTCATGACTTCTTGCTTTTTCTCATCAAACTCTTTCCACATGAGACAGAGCATAGCTACATAGATAGGATAAGGGGCCATATTTTCGGATATGACATCATTGTCATCTATAAATTTGATCAGATCATTTGCTGTAGCCTCATGACCACCAAAGTGCTTTTGAATGTACTCTGCCAAATTCTCCTTGCTAAAGCCCTCAACATAGAGGAAACGGTACATCTTTCTTAGCACATCATTCCATCTAATCTCAATCGCCCTCCAAGGGCGTGTTGTTACCATGACCGGGCATTCCTTCAGCTTTTCTGATCGCAGAATTTCTCCAATCTCTATATCCTTGTTACCCAAGGATGTATTACCTTTTGTTGGCTGTGTTACATTCCCTTTGAATTCATCCAGCCCATCAAAGACAATGAAGACCTTGTCTGTATTTGAGCGCATGTATTCTGTCAATTGGTTGGCTGTGGCGGGATTATTTTCTGGGAGATATGATTTTGCTATCGCACCAATATTTTGTTGCTCATACTCCCTAAGTGGAACAATGATAACCCATTTGAACTCTTGAAAATATTTCCCCTTGATCCAGTCCCAGGCAATCTTAGCACAGAAAGTTGTTTTCCCAGCTCCTGCTTCACCCTGAACCAACATACGTCTAGGGAACTTATCATTGTAGCGGAGTTTCAGGAGGTCACTGTACTTTAGGAGACGCTTCTCTTCTCCATTCTCTGCTTCCAACCTAAGATAAGTGTACAAATCTTCAAATTGCACAAGGGAATCAGGATTGAGAGGGTCAGCTCTTATCTGACAAAGACTTGTTGTGTATGTATCTTTGAAATCCTGTGCACATCTTTCAATCAGCTCAGGAGAAAGAGGTTGATGGGTCTGTGAATCAGCTGTTAATGAAGGCTGAGCTAAAAGGCAAACAGATAAAACAGTAAAGAATCAGGTATGCAGTTTGAAAGAGTTCAAAATCGTTTTGGTTTAGCTCCCAGTCTTAACATTAGGGACAAAGTTTTTTAACTAGCTTGAAATAGCTGGACATCTTGTTTCATGTCGTGTTTCATGCACTATACTATATCTGTAAACTTTATAGGGGATTTTCTGTAGGCCTACATGATTTGGTGAAGGTTTTTGAGTTTGGATGCCACATACATGTACTAACGATTAGTATCGCTATAATAATACGCTAAGAAAATCGAGGAGTGATCGTTTACCCCGCATCTCCTCCTCCGATCCGCCTTGCCGAGGCCCAAATTTTGGCCCACGTGTCGGGTCGGACGTCCGTCCCTGTCACGTCGCATTTTCAGCCCGCATCGACCTCCGGTTCGACGACGATATGCTTAAACCCAAGAAGACGAGCCCAGAGGGGGTAAAATCAACTTTAAAAATAGCTACATACAGGGACATGGCCCAAGACAGCATGCAGTGCCATGAGCCATTTGACCTCCCTGCGAAAATTTCGCAATATTTTCCGTCGAAAGTGTCCATGTCTCCTTTCAAGACCTGACCGGCATTTCACGGCTCCGTCCAACGCCCTTTCTAGGCAAGGTGTGTGCTAACCCGTTGTCACGCCGATGATGAAGAAAGAAAAAAAGGTCTGAACGGATAGTCTATCATCTGATAACGGCGTGTGGCTCGCCGAAGTTAATCCGATTAGTGCCTGCCGATTTCATTTTGAGGGGAAAATCCAGATTGATCAGTGATTGAAATCGCAATTCGAAATTGGTATAGTTGAAATCTACGTTAAAAGTTCTCCTAACAGAGCAAACATTTTTCGAAATGCGACACTTTTTAAACCAGTATTTTTGAAGAACCGGGTCCAATTTTTATTTAATTTGCCGTGCTAGGATATGCAGAATAGACAAATCTGTCAGTCTCCGATGGCCTTTGTTTACTCTTGGGATAACAAGCTTGGTTGGTGCGACCGAGCAATCTCTCCCGCGCTGTCGTAGGGGATTATCGGATTTACGTACTATAGAGTGTTGATTGACTATTTATTTATGATTTTGTTGAAAATCAATAAAGGGTATATATTTCGATTTAGGAATGCAAAATATAAACTCCAAATGAAAAATTACATTTAATTGATGTGTTTTTCATCTGAAAAGGAGCTTTATTTCTGAAATTGAGATTTTTCTACAAGCAAGGAACAAGGAAAAGGAAACACGACTATTATAACTATTATATATTGAATCTGGGTATAAAACGGATTGGCCAAGAGGGAGAGATCAAAATAACGTTTGCTTTATTTTGTTGTTGATTTTGGATAATAAAAGATGGGCATGTAGAACACACACACACACACACACACACACATTAAATTACAAAAGGGGGAACAAAAATAAAGGAAACTTACATATTCGGAGAAGAATCATTATACGAGGGGGGATATTAATGAATTGCAAATAAATTCGCGTGAACAACAATTTAGGAAAAAGAAAATAGACGAATGGAACAACCAGAATCCGGAAATAGACCTGCTCAGCAAAGAAAAGCGGCATCCGAATGAAGGAAAGTGTTCAAACAAAACATAGTAAATAATATGGTCTATAATATTTATAGTAACTTTCGGGAAGAGAAGGCAGAGAATGGTGCACTCTAAAAACGGGTCGAATTTGAGCCATCCTTGCTCATTTGTGTTCATTGGGTTGGTTATATTCGTCGGTTGGTTGTGAAAAAAAAAATCGCGTACGAGTCAAATGTTTGGGTTTAAGTTTTAGGTCGAATATACATACTACGGGTCAATAAAAGTGCTTTTTCTTTCGGGGTCAATAAGTTGATAATAGTCTTCCTTTTTTAACAGAAAAGAGTAATAAAAAGGACTTCTTATTCATTTCTTTAGAAGTGTAGGGAAAGCAAGAAAGATGAGCAACGAGCTGTGATAAAAATGAGGTGAATTTTATTGATGTTGAATTTTAATTTAAATGTACCTCCCTTTTGTAGAATAAAAAGAAAAGTAAATTTAATCTTATAATTCTAACTTGAATTTTTAAGTCTGCATTGTCATTATCAAGGCCTTGTAATCTCTTCTTTTATAGTCATTTTCGCTCAGTAGGTGCTTGAGCAAAAGTTAATTAAAACTTTAAGTTGTATGGTTATCAGATGGTGGAAGTCGGCGGATACTAGGTAGTGGGCGCCTGGCCCCCCCCTCCCCTCCACACTCCTCCCCTGGATTGTTGCAAGTTTTTAATCCCGTTGACCGACAAATTGTTTGGCCTGTTCATTCCCTGCCGATGAGAGTATTAAAAAGAGACGACCCTGTTCGCGCCGTCGGCTTTGGCTTAAATCGCTTCATTGCGTAACCTGGTCGCTCGCTGGGTATGGACCTTGAAGTGAAGCTTGGGTTTTTTTTTTTAAATATAATAGTATATCTTTTTTCTATATATGTTTTTGGTGTTCTTAGTTCTCTCATTTGTCCCCCTTATCACTATCATGAGAATATTCTATTCATAGTCGAGTCAAACTAGATATTACTGTACTATAGGAAAGATAATAATATTGTGAACAAGATAACGATTCCACCAGTTTGTAACTGAGTAGTGCCTATCTAGTCTTGGCTGAAGAAAATGTTTCATCATGCGCTTAATGAGTCGGGAACAAGGTGACAAAGGTGCTGTTTTGTATTTTTTTGCTTTTTTTTGTGTTATCCCTATTAATTTAAGATGCTTTTTATTTAATGTATTGAATTTCGTTATACCGATGGCCTATTAGATGAACCTATGTGTTTTTAGTTACGAGAAGGAAACAAAAATGAATTCCAGTTCCTTCGGTTTGCCTACGTGGATTCTTGTAATCATCACTTCTGCTTTTACTCTTTTCTTCATTTCTTAAGCAGACTTCAAAGCGTATATCCTCTTTTTGAGGTACTATTGGGGGTTGATTTGTTAGTCATTTAGGTTAGATTATCGACCCGTTCTCTAATTTTAAAGAATAGTTTTCTTCTTAGCTAAGCCACTATAAGCGCTGGCTAATTACAGCCACGGTCGATCTTCTTTATAGTCTCCAGATACATCAGGGTTTTGTGTGTGTGCGGCCATGTTTAGAAAATCACTAATGACCTTGCGCTGATTCCATGAATAGTCTCTGGGCTAATAATAATGAAGTACACCAGGGGGATCAGTGATACCAAAAAAGGCCAAACAATCGTGATAGTAACTTTAATTATACATTTTTCGTGGTTGGATTGCAATTGCTTCTTGAAGTGGCCCTTGATAAATATTTATTTTAAAAAGCTTATTATTAAATATATCAATGAGTTATTGATTTTTTTTTTTTACAAGAACATATTCGCTCTTTTCATGAAATAACTACTTGCGTATAGCAAAACTTCAACATAGTAGTGGCAAAAACGGAGAAATTTTAGGGGTAATTTGGTGATCAAGATTGTGATCATTAGGGGAACGAGTATACCCGGCAGTACGGATACCCGGTTCGCGTCATTAGAGTGTGTTAGAACGGGACCTGGTATCATCCTGGTTCCAGCTCTCACGGGGTGATTTTAGGAACTGAAAATCATGCTCAATAACAATTTTTTAGTGTTATGGTTTTAAACTTTGGACATGTGTGATGCATGCCGACATCGAAATCAGACACAAGGTCGCTGAGGAAATTCCAGACAGAGT
This sequence comes from Paracentrotus lividus, assembly GCA_940671915.1. Taxonomy (NCBI): domain Eukaryota; kingdom Metazoa; phylum Echinodermata; class Echinoidea; order Camarodonta; family Echinidae; genus Paracentrotus; species Paracentrotus lividus. The sequence continues at coordinate 19,810,307 of CALNVZ010001721.1, forward strand.
GTCGAGGAAAGTAGAGCAAATAGTAGATAAAAGTTGGTCTTGGGGAAAATATTTTTTAGGTTTTATTCCGTGAATTTTCAATGTTCTTGTAATGCTCTGCCAAAAAATGAGATGAAATGATATGGGGAAAGCCTTTAAAAATGGATTGTTTTGTTGCAATCTTTGACTTCTTTTCTGGCGACTTTTGTGTCTGATTTTGGTTGTGAGTTCACATGTGTCATGATCCTGGCACTTGTTTAAGATTCATGGCTTCAGTGAGCATGTGAGACTAGAAACCTATTGTGTCATGGTATGGAGCAAATTTTGAATTTTTTACTTTGATTAAACAGCACGATTGTTCTGGGGGAGGTACTTCAGAATTATTTTCACAAACATTCATGATTTTTTCAGCACCTGCACTGGGCACAAGGCTACAAGACAATCATGGCAAATGAGAAGAAGTTTAAGGCTCCGTCACGGTTCAGTGATTACCTGATAAGCAATTTGAAATCAAAATCATGTTAGTTGGTGACGCACTTAAGCTGCGTGTAAAGTTACATGGAATAATCATAAGTAAAACGGACTAAAATTTAATAATGAAAATATGCCAATTTCACGTTTTGCTAAACCTATCTGTTACACAAGGTCAATGGGGAGGCAATTCATTATAGTCAGCAGAGGCTTTCCAATTTTGGGGGCCTAACCTTGTTTTGGCATCTGAAGTATATTTTTCAAACGGATTAAGATTTCCTATAAACTTCTATTTGAAAGAATCTGATTGGCTGACACTGCTTGTCAGCATTGACGCATTTTTGAGATTTGTGATGTCATACAAATGGTGGCCAAATTACCGCAATTTTCAATCTAAAAAAGGATAAAATAAATTTTAATAAGGATATTTCAACAACTTTAGGGAGGCTAATGTCTGCATTCCCTCTAACACCTTCTAAATATTGGTTTTGTTAGGTCTATGACCACATATTACACGCTAATTTGCATTTGTCCATAGCGCCCTCAATCGTTTTCATGAAATATAATGTCGTGAAATGATAGGTTTTCAATCTCCCATTTTTTCTCTGAAAAATATATATACCAGTGAACAAGTGTATTAAACGCATCAGGGATTGGTTTAGTCGCTCAAATTTTTGTTCCAATAATAGGTTTTTATTTTGATTGGTGTTTATACTTAAGTAATATGTTATTAATTGGTTTCTTTTCGACCATTTAAAATGAGGGATGATAATTCTGAGAATTGTTACAACAATACTGTTAATAGAAAATAAAGAACCAAAGCCCTCTAAATATTATCATTTATTGAAGATTTTTATTTTAAATGACTTTTCAGATGATTCTTTTTTGCTACATATTTGTGGGAAGAGGTCATTTGGGAACATTTATTAAGGTTTTATCAACATATGGCTAATTTTAACTTTGAGCCTTTTACAGTATTAGTGACTTTTTGCTATTTAGTAAAGCTTTTGATAAATGCAACTGCATGCCTCAGTTCTCCATGATCTACTGATAATTCTTCTTTCTTGGGTGTCACTAATTATATTAGCACCTATATTACTTCAGATCAGTGTAAGAATAGAAATTTGGCGTTTGGGTTAGGGGAGAGCCGGGGATGGACGTTACAAAATTCACATTTTGCGCCAGAAATAATTTCTATGAAAGTATACACACTGCCATTTTGGGTGCTGTATAGTTAGCCTATTATGTTGGCTAAAACCTGAGGCACATAAAACTTGAAAACATGTAAACACTTATTAACTACAAAATGTACAGCTTAATTAATGAAGACATTTTTTTGTAACAACCTACCCCGTATACGGGGTAAGTTGTTACATCATACGGGGTAAATTGTTACTATGTAAACATACGGGATAATTTATTACAATGTGTAAATCTCTTATACCATACTTTTGTTTGAACTTTCCAGTTTCTTGGTATCGTTAACAGTAGATCAAGTAGAGCTCTAGAATAGACTATAGAAATATCAAAATATTAACACAAGAAAATTGAAACAAAATTACTTTACATGTGTAATGTAATTGGGGTTGGTTATTACATCGACATTACCTATATGGGGTAGGTTGTTGTAACAATCTACCCCATGAGTGATTTACACATAAAATCAACTGTAGCAAAGCCATGAGGCAGAATTAAAGGGCAAGGCTCAGTATATTAATGACATACATGTACATTGTATATTCACAATACCAGACTATCATCATGTGCCTTAATTTCAGTTGTAAGAACTATTACAAATTTTAATTTTTGTCAAAAATTCATTTGGAACTGAAAAAATGGTTTTTGTTGATTTACTATTTAATATTTGTTAAGGTTTTTCTTTCGAATCTTGTATGTATCACTAGATATTCAATCTACTCTTGTATTACTTAAGCTATTCCTGTCCGTGGTCAAAGGGTAGGTATTTGAACAATTTAAAGGGCGATATATGCTAGAAAAGAAAATTAGTGCAGATTTTATTTTTACGGTGTATCGTTTTCTTCGCCTTTCTTCCGTCAACGGCGTATGACCACATTACCCTCCACTAAGGGGGTCATCACGTAATGCTCGTTCGTGTTTCTTAGAGATTACTATTGATAGGGATTTTTCAAATTACCTATTCGGTTTTGCAGGGAAGCTGATCAAAATTACTATTACAGGTTTTTGGAGTGGGAGCGCAAATTAATATCTTTCCCAGGCTTTTGGACCATATTTGGGACTATTTCTGATTTTCTCAAGATTGGGAAGATAAAAGACGCCTTTCAATGATATTTGGGTTTTTTTCTTACCCTATTGGCATGAAGCCCCTAAATATACCTTTTCGGAAATTGGGAACAGCTCGTGGATGGTTGACCGCGTGAGTGGGGGGGGGGGGGGCACATATACCAATCCTAGTGGTATCAGATCTTTGTATTGTGTTTAAATGATTGGCTGCGAACTTGATTTGTTGAGCTGGATCAGGTCAAATGTTGAATTAGATTAAATGTTGTGATTTTAGTTGTTTAATATTTAAAATCGCGTTTTTAAAGTTCATTTCCCAAAATTTACAAAATTATAATGTCCGTATGAATTCCCATGTAACATAATTAAATGCTTTTCTCTAGAACGGAATGGGGGAGTGGCGAACTTATCGAATCGTTATTTAATTATTATTGATTATTATTATTTGGGTGAGTCGGCTAACATACATAACAAGTTTATGCAAATGTATGGTTACCTTTTGTTTCATAATTACTATTTTGATGATTGTATGTTTTATCTTGGGGATTTGTTTGTTACGATTCACCTCATCTTTTCGGCCTTTTGGCGCCATAGGAGGGTGGTAAATGCTAGCGAATTCTGGGCAGCCTCGTTTTTGTGTCCTTCAAAAAGAGCTTGCCTTGAAGCGTGTGTGACATCTTGGGTGTTATAAATGTTAAGGATATGCTTTGTATCATATAGTATTTCCCTCCAAAGACATTTTTCTTATTCGGTACATTTCAAAGTGTTAGTTACTTTCGCTGGGCACATCTATAACGAGAATCAGTTTGAATACATTAGTTGTTGCTATGTCAGGAGCTTTAGACAGCTTTCAGATTGTAGACAACTTTGTTTAAATGTAATGCATAATATTGAATATGTTAGGCCGCTGCTTAGACTGGTCTACGATGATTTTGAACAATGCATTTTGCTTTATTTCCAAAGTATTGATAATGCTTATATGTAACGGTAATTAATTAGTAAGAATACTGATTCGAATTTGGACCTGCAACCTTTATTTAGTAGTCAGGCAATGGTTTGAAAGTCGTAGATGTGCGATAAATGACGTCATTCAGTTGATATTGAAATCGTTTATTTTGATAGGGGTTACATAGTCATGAATTGCAACATATGCGTATTTCTGGATGATTTATGACTTGCAGTAAGATGTTCTATTTGGAATATCATCAATGTTAATGACGTCTTTATTCCACATCGGGTCGCGACAATGTAGGTGTGCGGTGGTTTAGCAAACTGGTTACTGTGGTACGTATGGTCTATGACTGAAGTAGGCAGAAGAAATAACTTGGACTTTATCATTCCGTTAGCTCTCCATCTGCTGCTTCGTTATTGCATAATAACGATGGATGTAGCTTATTCAGGATGGGAAGAGATCTCGGAGGGCAACACAAGATTGACGACCACGATCGTTTGGTAAACTGGACAAGAGTCTAAGCGTCTTAGGAGTTTGTTGTAGGTAAGTTTGATTTCTATAATTACGAAATTTTCTAAGTATGAGCATTGAAATATTTAGATAGGTAATTTCATTGAGATGTTCAATAGATCACTTCGTATAACATCGTAAGTCAGCTATGAACTTTACCCGGCATAAATGTTCCCGGACATAATGTGGTTTGAGAGTATTTACCACAATTTTTCAATCTTGTCTTTTTGCAAACATGGGGGAGGACAGTTTATGTGGGTTTGGGTTTCTTTTGTAACGATCGTCATGATATATGATTTAATAAGAAACTTGGTAGATTTTTATTAATCATGTAATATAGTTTGGTATAAAGTCTATACATACAAAAATAGTCTTGGAGAACTATGACAACTCGGCTGAGTGCCATGTCTCTCTGGCAGTGGGGTGCTTTCGAGCTTAAGTGTGTATGTTAGCTATAGGTGATATACGTCTCAGAAACGGAAGGCTCTAGAACGGATAGAATTTCTAATGCTAGAATATCGGGTTTGGTTGCGAGTGGTGGTGCGTGCGAATGATTTATCAATGAGGTGAGATCGGGTGAGGCTAGTCAAATGAAGTAGAAGATAAAAACTGTTTGCTAGTGTGTCGAGTGTATGCAACGACCGGTAAGCCCGAAGTTGAGGACGTGATCTGTGCGTGACACATCCATCTTTATGTCTCTTCTAGAGACTTTATTCCGCGCTCTCGTTCAGTGGCGTTCTAATAAGAGGTAAGGAGTTAAACTCGCGAGATGTCAGCATATCGGCTAATGAGACATTTCCTCGAGGTTTGTTTATATATCGCACGCTCTCTGGGGTAAGGCGTATACTCCTTATTTATAGTACTTAGCTACGGAGATTGCTGGTATGTCTCATGACTATTTGGATTCATTGTGTGCAAATGTGCGTCTAACGCTTGGGCTGGCTCGCCTGTCATACCGCTGTTTAAATCTGTCGTGGTCCGCTTTAATATCCGTATAGAATCGTTGCATATTATTATCACTTTGGAGGCTTCACCATCATAAGATCTTGAGGCCCATGCTGTCTGCCGTGGGGGTGATGGGGGGTTGTTAGACTATATTAATCTTGAAACACCATACCTTCACACGTTGATGTTCATCGTTCTTAGCTCCTTTTCACCCCGGTTTTTCCGCGTAGCATCGCGGCTTGTCGCTTCTTTTCGCTTGGTTGGCTGCGAGTCACGCAGCGGTTTCGAGACGCTACATCTTATGTGATAGTAGATGGGGTCGGCACGAAGCTTATTACGCATTTTCTAATGGCCCGACTAGTAGCATTCGGACTCCTTGATGTCCCATGGTGGATTCGAGCTCTTCTTGTTGGTTACATCGGCACTATGTGCGCCACAAATTGATTTCTTCGGCGGATTCTCTACTGTCTCCCCACTGACTAGGTGACTCTCTCCGGGTGCGGGCATTTGGCGGCGTCCTTATTTCCTAGTGCGCTCGGGTTCAGCTAGTGACCGCTTGCAGAAGGGTCAGACACTATGGTTTGTCGCGTCAGCTGTCGTCAGATAGTGCCAACTCGAACGCCTCGGACTGGATAGCTCGAGTTTCCCTACACTCACAGGTCTTGCATTGGACTCATGCTTGGCAGAGGGTATCTTCGTCACTCCCACGCGCGTGCTTCGTGACGGCTAAGCATGCTATTCGTCTTTTTTTTGTCTCTGTTCCCGGTTGTGTCGCGCGTATGTCTGTGCCTGTGCACTTTCTTAGCTCGCTCAAGAACATCTGTGCGCGTGCTGCGTCATATTCTGTAGAGCTCATATGTGGTTCGCTTAGTGACGTTCGGGCACTGCGCTTGGTGTGGACCAGGGGAGGCTCAGTCTTTGTTTCAATCATCTCTGGTTGAATTTTTCGCTTTCGCTCTTTTCTTTCTAGTGTTTATATTGTTTTTTTTGTTTTTTCCACTTCGTCGACTTTCTTCTACGCTTCGCTTTGGTCACCCTCTAGCGAGACTGCGTTGGTGCCTCTATTCGCTGCTAGCCCTTCTCCAACGGTTTGTCAGTTTTAGGGTTTAGGCACCCTCTTGCATGTATATCATCGTCTGTCTTGTGCTCCCAGCGCGGTGGGGTGTTGTTTTTTAGTTTGTAGGGTTCCAGCCGACATCTGATTGTGTTTTCCCAGGGCCTTTCCATAACGTTTTGTTTTTCTGTGGGTCATATCGTGACTTTGAATCCATTCTCCGCCA
>CALNVZ010001721.1:19830543-19843997 GCA_940671915.1 Paracentrotus lividus
AACGTGGATGCCAAGAGGTCAACGTCCAAAGGTCCTGTCCCGGAATGTATGAAGCACCAGGAACAATCTCCTTGGCTCAACACCACGCCCAAGAGTTAGCCCCTCCTTTCTTTTTTTATGTCCAAGGACCTATTACCTTGTCATTTAAAAAGTATGAATGAAATTGACATGAAATACATGAAAAAAAGCATTTTGTCATTTAAAATATTGTGAATTGAAGGAAACACATTTTTTGCATCATCTACACATGTATGATACCGAATATTAAAAAAGAAGTCTATTGAAAGTAGATTAATACCTCTGTAATTCTCACACTCACTTTTGTTTTCATTTGCTGATTATATTCATATTCTAAAGTCGTGTGGCACACTTTCTTGTTCCCAGATATTATCATTATTTTTGGCACCCCTTCTTGTACAATGTAGGGACTAGATCCAGCAAAGAGGTTGGCAGATGTTCAGTTTGGTAAATGTGGGGTTGCCACCAATGGATTCCAATACTCGGCTCTCATGGCAGTCCCTCATTAATTTGATTAAAGGATGAGTTTATGAGTTTGTATGCCTTGCAAGTTCGTACAGAGCTATTGTGCCACCTGGCGATCTTTTTTCTAGTGCAGATCGCACAATATCTTTGCACGAACTTGCGACGCATACAAACTCAGTCTTCATAGCAGAATATGGGCCTTAATGTTTGAAATAAAATGGATTTTTTTTTTTAATACCATGTGACATCCGATGTCACTATAACACAAAGGTCAACACAAGTGCATCTATGATACAAGTTTAGTTGCAAAGGCAGCCACTCTTGCAAAGTTATTTGTCATAACAGAGTCTTGCAAATAAACTTTAAGATTTGACCTCAAACAATCTTTAACCTCACCATGTGACCTCCAACAGCACCGAAACATGATGGTACCCCTTGTGCATCTACCACCAAAGTTTGGTTGCCATTGGACCAGCAGTTGCCAGGTTATTCATCATAAGAGAGTCTAGCAAGTAAACATAAACATTCGTGACAAACGGACGACGGACAGACAGATGCCATTTGAATTTGTAGAAGTCTCACCTTCACCTCCAGTGGGGGAGACAAAAACAATGGGGGTGGGGTCTAATTAACCAAAGTCGGCTTTCTATGACTTTTTCATTTAATTTCCTGCTTGTCAGGAATGATCAAGCTATCATGAAATCAGCATCAAAGGAATAAAGGTGTATTGTCAGTGGCGGATCCAGTGGAGTATCATAAAATCGGAATTCACAGATGAAAGCTGTAAACTTTAAGTCAGTGGCACTTCACAGATTTCAAAACGAAGGGTGCTTATCAAATATCATATAAATCTATAAATTGCCATAACTTGTTCAATTTCAATACATTTTAGCTCAAACTTTCAGAGTAGATCATAAACTCATGATAGGTGAATCCAGGATTGGGGGGAAATGTCAAGATGGGGGCTTATATACACCAAAGCTGGCTTATATGAATTTTTCATTTTAATTTACATTTTGTGAGAAACTTTCCAGCTATCATGAACCTAGCATCATTAGTATTATAAGGGTACAGCCCACAAGACCGACACCTACGAGACCGACGGCCCACTAAACCGACGACCCACGAGTCCGACAGTAAAGTAAATAGGCCACGAGATCGACATCTAAACAATTTACGGCCCCACAGAGAGCAGCCATAGACCGACCACTGATCAAAACAGGCCACGAGACCGACACCTTACAATGATATAACCCACGAGACAGAAATTCGCACAATAGGCCACCGACACCGAGCCATAGGAGCAAAACAGCACCACGAAGCACCGACATTACATGAAAGTATGATACTCACGAATCGTAGAAAAGGACGTAGCTAAAAGGCAAAAGAAGAGATGAGAGGGAGAATGAGAGAGACTTCGGCGAAGAGCGTGACAAGAAAGTCGAAAAAAATAAAACATTACTATACATAAAATAGCCTGTAAACGGGCACACAGAAACGCAGAATAAAAAAAACTAAGGAAGCAGGTGAACCAACGGCAGGTATCGAACAATCTTCAGGCTTTGGAGATTTCAGGTAAAAGGGGGGGGCGGCTCCTCAATTTTTTATGTACCACCTATTTCCGGGGAAGTTTTTCATTACAACACCACACCCCACATGCCCCTACCCCACGAGTTGACTAGGATTTGTTGAAAACGAGAAAGAGAAATAAATAGAACCTCAATTAATAATGTTTAACCGAATGTAAAAATCCTATGAAGACCTTGTATTTTTATTTACTATTGTATTTGCTGTGCGTTGTCGTGTGTGTGTGTGGCAGTGCTTTTCATTTCTTTATGAAATATGTCTTATATGCCGAGCGCAATAGCGCAGCTAGGCGAAAATAACATCATATTGGGACGCAGCCCTAATTTTTTCATTCAAATTCGAAAATGTGTGGCCATTTCAAGCGTCTTTTTTTTTAAAATTTTTTTAAAAATATTTTAAGGGGCGCCACACCCGGCTTGGGTTGGGCAGGCTTCATGCCCGAAGAATACCCTGATATTCGCTAAACCCGTTTCGTTTTTCATGACGCACATTGAAAGAACGTCTGCACTCAGCCTGTGGGTATACTTCATGTAATCGTCACCAGGTCTCGTGGGCACTGTTTGCTTCTACTATAACTCTACCAGTAAGTCATGGTGTCCGGGCCGTTATTTGGAAATTTTTTTCTGATCTCGTAGTGCGTCATATCATTGTGGTGTGCGTCGTTAGAATGCATGGACCTGTTTGATCTAGATGTCGGTCTATGGGTCTTTATATTGCTGGCGTCGGTCTAATAGGATTTTTTGGTCTAGTGTCGGACTTGTGGGCCGTCGGTCTCGTGGGTGTCGGTCTTGTGGGATGACCCCGTATTAATGGTATGTACCGTTAGTGAAAGATCCAGGATTTGGAAAAAAATAAGGGGGCCATATGATAAACTCCAAACTTTCAGCCTCCAACTAGTTGTTTACTTGCTCATTCTCACAACATTTTAGAGTATCATAAACTCAGAATGAAATGCAAAAAGATGTATTATAATAATTGTCACCTGGAGACCATGCATGCAGAATTTGGAAAAGGGGATGCCAACACAAAAGTTGATATTTTTGCCATAACTTCCTTCTTCTCTATTACATTTTGTCACAATTTGATCATGACTTCATGAACTCAGAATGAAATGAAGAATGGTATAATGTCAATGGTCGATCCAAGAATTAGGAAAAGAAGGGCACATACACCAAAGTTAACTTTACATAAATATATTGTCAATAGGTGGATTCACACCTGCCCGATCTGGAAAAGTTCCCGTAATCTCTGATCGGGTATTCTTACCCCGATCACAAACTACGCGTAATTTTGCAAGTGTGAAACCAAATTACGCGTAATATTCCCGAAGATAAATTCACGTAAATTAGTAGGTACTTCGTCGAAACTACGTGTAGTTTCGCCAAGGTCGTGGGAACTTTTGTAGTGTGAACATAAATTACGGGAACTTTCTATTCCCCCTTTCCTTTTTTCTTTTGTATTTCTTTGTTTTTCCTTCTTTCTTCTCGTTCCTTATGTATTTCTTTGTTTTTCCTTCTTTCCCCGCTTTTCTTATGTATTTCTTTGTTTTTCCTTCTTTCTTCTCGTTCCTTATGTATTTCTTTGTTTTTCCTTCTTTCCCCGCCTTTCTTATGTATTTCCTTGTTTTCCTTCTTGCTCTTTCCTTATGTATTTCTTTGTTTTCTTTTTTCTTCTCTTTCCTTATGTATTTCTTTGTTTTTCCTTCTTTCTTCTCTTTCCTTATGTATTACTTTGTTTTCCTTCTTTCATCTCTTTTCTAATGTATTTCTTTGTTTTTTCCTTCTTTCTTCTCTTTCCTTATGTATTTTTTGTTTTTCCTTCTTTCTTTGCGTTCTTTATGTATTTCTTTGTTTTTCCTTCTTTCCCCGCTTTTCTTATGTATTTCTTTGTTTTTCCTTCTTTCCTCGCTTTTCTTATGTATTTCTTTGTTTTTCCTTCTTTCTTCTCGTTCCTTATGTATTTCTTTGTTTTTCCTTCTTTCCCCGCTTTTCTTATGTATTTCCTTGTTTTTCCTTCTTCTTGCTCTTTCCTTATATATTTCTTTGTTTTCCTTCTTTCCCCGCTTTTCTTATGTACTTCTTTGTTTTTCCTTCTTTCTTTTCGTTCCTTATCTATTTCTTTGTTTTTTTTTTCTATTTCTTCCCTTGCTTATAACTTCGGGTATTTTCCCCGAAAAACACGGTTCGGGCAGGTGTGAACATGCAAAACAAACTCGCGTAATCTTGGTGTGGTTGAATGAAAGTTCCCGTAATTTCGGGTATTTATTCACGGATCGGGCAGGTGAATCCACCTATAATCATTAATTATCCTGACTGTTATTCAATCTTATGTAGGTACAATAACATGTCATATGTCACTCATCCCATCTTATCACGTAAACTATACATTGTAAACTTACGATTAATAGAGATACTACAACTCTCAATAATTTTCCTTGTTCATTTCTTGAGTTCCATCTTATTGTTGATGAATCCAGGTTTTTTTACCCAAGGACGATTAGTGCGCTTTAATTTTATATATTCTTTTTAAATAAAATTTTAGAAGTATGGTTTTAATCTCAACAGATTTTATATACCATCATATCTGTTATCATGTCGATTAAAATATGTTAGTAAGATAATATAGGAAATTTCAGTATTGACTGCATTAAAATCTAGATCAACACAGAACACTTTTGCTTCAACAGCGGCGGGCCCTGAAAGATATGCTCTCATGTTGCAAAACTGGGCAATTCAAGCAAAACGTGGACATCTAAAGCTGAAACTTTAAATCTGGCGTACTGTGACATTGCAAATTGTAAATTAGGATCTAATTAACACCAAAGGCCTCTTTAACGAGTATCATATCAATTCACAGCACTAAGTGGTAAATCTAAGTAATGTATTATATTGCAGCGTAAACTAACCACCGGCGCCTCATTAATTTGAGGAGGGGAGAGCAACGAATATGGCGCCGAGAGCCCCTAAAACTATGTTGTCTAAATGTGTAAACCTCACCGAAGCTATGCGCACAAAACTGGCATAAGAACACTTCCCATGGAATGGAAGGGCATTATTGTCTCCGTTGTACGTAAGAATTTTTTTTTTTAATTCTCATGGTTTTAAGTGAGAGAATATGCTTCAGCCACGATGAGGAAATGATACATTTTAGGCAGCTAACAATGGTTTTGCTAGATTGTAATGCAAATCTGACTTTTCACCAATACCAGTACTGATGTTTATTGCGAAACGAATGGCATAAAACATAAAATTACAAATCTTAATTTATTAATTTATCGATACTGGAAATATACACATTTGCCTACCATTGCTATTTAGACCTCAATCATCGCCCATAAACGTAAAATTGGCAAACGCGAATTTTTTGCCCTCTAAATATTGCCTATTTACCCCCCCACTCCCCATGAAATGGCGCCCTCCGATTGGCTGAGGATGCGGGCCCAACCGCGGGATCTATATACCGTACCTCTAACTCTCTCGCCCCAAAACTCCGGTGATGATTGCAGAAGCAGACCTTAGGGGACGGCAGGGGAGGTAATGTAGGCACATGCTATATTTCCATTCGTAAATTAATAAAATTAGATTGTAATTTTGTCATGATTTACTCTCAAGTATAGAAATATACATTTGTGACCTACCATTGCTTCGACCAGCACCGACAAAAGCTTCCGGGAAGAAGGGCAACCATCGACGGTTCATTAACTATGGGGGATGGCCGGCCGCTTGAGAGGTGCGCATGGAGAAACACCCTCACTAGCCGGCGACATCTTCTCAGGTAAAAGAGGTGAAAGAAGGCCAGAACGCCAAAAGGCTCGCCTCTCTGCAGATGTCTTCAACTTTCCTGACCCCTGGTGAAGTTAGGGCCCCAAGAGGAGCTAATGTTTCCTTGGTTCTGAGGGCCTTGTGGGAGGAGTGGAGTTCCTTCTCTCAACGCGGCCTTCATTCCCGCAGCTGTGATAAGCGGATACTATTCCAATCGACGACTAACGTCTCCTCTAGAAAACCCCTTTATTGGCGTCTCTCACGCGGGAGCACATAGTGACCAAATTACATGTGAAGAATTATAACGCGAAGAACTTCTCCGTTCTCTGACATATGAATAATAATAATAATAATAATAGTACCTGACTGTAAAACTTCTACAGACGCAACACACCGTCCAAGGCACCGCTCATGCTGTCGACGCTAGAGCATTGTTTACATTATCTGCGTCCTGAGGCTTTCTTTGCCTGTGCGGAAACCTCTTGTGGTCCAGTTGCTCACCCCGCAGGAGGCTTCCTCTTTGCCTCTTATGCCGCCTTCCTTATTTCTCTGTCGATCCCCGAACAATTAAGACGGTAGTCCTATCATTTCGACGAATTCGTGGATTACCGTGTCGGCATTGCCCGGCCATTCATACTGGCTTGCCTAATGAGGTTGACATGTAACCATTTGCACGGCCCTAACGGATAGGGCTACCAGACCCTGTCCTCTCCTGAATAGAGCGAGACTCCGTCAAGAGAACGCGTGGAATCGAAGGATCCGATGAACCACAAACAGACGGCTGTTTCTTGGTTTCGTTAGCCGGATGGAATGATATTGAACACGGAATTCAGACGCCAACCCCATATCTCTCCCCAAACGCAACATGACCTTGGTTATGACGAAGCTAGTTAGTGAACTCTCTCCTTGTCCGGAACCTAGCAAGCGATCTCTTAAGAGAATAGCTTCGTCTTGACTGGGTAAGAGCCAAAGATTCAACAGAAGTAATCCCGGGAGGTTCCAAAAGTGCTCTCGAAGACGGATGGCTTTGAACAAACTCTTGCCCAGATACACTTGGAAAGACTCTCAGGCCAGAGTCAAAGGGTACCTTAGAAATAGGGGCCTTTTAAGGAACCAAAGGCCCTAAGCCAACGCCGAGATGTTGGCAGAGGTCCTGAGCGCGAGGGCACCGGACATCCCCCATTAGCGCCAAAGCCAGTTATGAATATGAGGCCGCCAATAAGAACCTGCCCGAACCCGGTCATCCAACGATCGCGACATACGATCAAACATAACACTACCCTTTATACCCGAACAAAGAGAAATAAGGAGAGTGCAGGCAATAAGAGGCAAAAGGCAGCGCTCCTCTGGGGGAACACCCCAAGTACGTTCGCACCAGGCAAAGGAAAGCCCTCAAGCGCTCGCACATTGTAACCAATCCCTAGCTCCGACTTCCCGTCTGTCTATCTTTCAACTAGCCAGCCTCAGTTCGCTCATGTCCCAGAAAAAGCCGTTCACTCCTAGCCCGCGCGAGCCGATGTAGAGGCCAAAGCAGTGAGCATGAAGGAGCCGAGAGATCCCGGCACATTGAAGAGCTCCCGACAAAGGTTGAGCAAGACCGAAGTCCCGGTACGGCGCCCAGCGAAGGTGCCGACGCAGCGGTTCTTCCCTCTGCACGCTAACAAGGCGGCAACAGACCCTGGAACCAGGCCCGATCCACGGGCCCAGTGGATGGACCAGGAGCATCAAACCACCTTGTATGCCTGAATCCTCCACTGCATCTCTTTCTGAAGCTAACCATAAGAGGAATCAGCTTCTGACGATTGGTGAAAGTCGCCGTACGCCTTTCCCACCCATCCCAATGTAATGCAGCGAAGAACTGCGTCCAGCTAACAACAAGACCGAAGGCTCTTCCCTGACTCTAGATGAGCAAAACGAGGTAAGCGTTGTTCAAAGAGGTGCAAACAGGCATCTGATTTCCAGGCTCCCGATACCCTCTGATACTTAAACTCGAAGAGTACATTCGAAATGGCGGGACGAACATAATCCATTCCAGATGTCACGCGATGCGACCTCGCGAGATAGAAAAATCTGCCTTCAGATTGTCCTCCCCCGGGAATTGTGGGAAGCCACCGCGTGATGAATTCCTCCTCACTCGATTGCACCTATTCCCCAAAGGCGAGGAACGCTACCCTGTCTTTCTAACTCCAAAGAGGTGTGACGTCCTCTCCTGCTTGATTTGAGTGTAAGCACCTTCACAGACGGTGTTGCTCCGCTGAGATCTAACTACGAAACGGACGCCACGATTTGCGTCCCACCAACAGGTCGCGGAAACGTTGGAGGACAAACAGAACTGACAAAAGTTCCAGAACGTTGATGTGAGGCAGCAGCCTCGGAAGGGCCCAAGATCCGGAAACCATCCGACCTTGACAATGGCCCCCCCAACCTTGAAGTGACGCGTCCGTGGTCACTTTAATTGAGGGAAGAGGGTCCTTGAATCTCTTTCCCTGAAGAAGGAAGGTACGGTTCCTCCAAGGTGAGAGAAGCTTCTTGATCTCCATCGGCAAAGGAATCCAGACCAGAAGGGAGCTGAGGTTCGGCCTGAAAAACTTCACGCCTGAGATTGTAGCTGAAAGGTCTCATAAAGAGAGAGCCCAACTGTCGGCAAGACTGTCCACCGAGAGCTGGGCTGAATAGACACACGTCCAACCCAGATCTCAACCAAACCGTCTGGCTCTGAACCCTCCCCGCGATGCTCAGGACCGCGGACGCGCGGCAAGATTGCCCCAGAGTCTCTACCCTCCTCGAGACTCGGTGCCGATTGCCAAGTTGATTCTTGAGACCAAGAACTGGGCGCCGCACCAACGTAAAAGTCAGGAAGTTCGGGGTGTAGGGGAATGTAATTCCGATTTGGATCCAGTTGATATCGATGAATCCAAATCTCGATGTTGTTTCCAACTAGTACAGCGAAAGATGTGAGAAAGCAGCAACCTCCGATATGGCGACGAAAGCCTACATCGTTGCTAAGTACGGTCGCAAAGATCGAAGTAGCCCTTGCCGCCCTGAGGAACGACATCATACGCCGAAGACCTACCCTGGTGAAGAACTCTGGGAGTGGGCCAGCCCGAAAGGAAGGGGCTTTTGAAGCGACAAAGTCTCCTTTATACGGCACATCCCAAGATCCCTCGACGAGCGGGTCCTTTGGGACGTGGAACACTAGCATCCGCTCGGTGAGGACCGCGCATAAATCGGTCCTGCGATACCGAGAGTGCGGAAAGAATAGGAGGCTCCAGATGGTCCGTCCATTCCGAATGGGTCGATCATTTGCGATGTGCATCTGTTCGATAATACCCCATTCTGTTTAGGATCATCTCTGAGCGGTCCTGAACGCGTCGGGTTGGGGATGTACAAAAACGGGGGAGAGACTATGCAGCGGTCGTGTCTGCTCACGCTCCGTTGATCAGCGTCCTTCCTTCAGGAGTAGGTAACTTTCCCGAAACAGATATGCTACTGAAAAGAGATGACTGTGGTGGTGTTCGACTCGGATACCCCTTCTTGGAAGAGGTTCTTCTAGATTCTAGGTCATAGGCGTTCTTGGAATCTTCCGGACGAGTACAGAAACGTCGTCGTGTGTGTCTGGGAGACAACTCCGAAGTCGACGCCGTACACTGGATCTCCAACGAACTCCTCCGGCGATAGTATCTGGAAAGTATAATGCTTTCGGCCTGCCCTGCCGGGAAGGTCTGCTCTTCGGCCGACGCTGAAGTGGTCGGGAAAGAGCCCCATACCACGTTTCCACGTCACTCGTTACGACGGGGAGCTCTGTTTGAACGACAAACCTTGTCGGATCATTGTCCAAAATCATGAGAAGAGTCGGCTACCCTACGATCCTGAGGAGGAGCTGCCGGGGACGACCTGGCAGGAACGGAAGTCTTCTTGTCCTTCTTCTTCTTGCCCTTCCTGAAAAGAGGAGCTTTGAAGAAGCCAGATTTAACGGACCTAGAAGATGATGGAGTCTGACGAACATCTCTAATAGATGTAGACAGTTCCTGGGCCTTCTTACGTGAATCCACTTCTTTCTGTAAGATATCTGCCAAGTTGTTCCCACAAAGAAAGGGGGAAGACACATCAATCTCCTTGACCATATCCGAAATAAGGGATTGTTTGATATGAAGAGTCTCAAGCACATGAACTCTACGGGCATTATCCAACAAGGTGGATGTAGCCGCAATCTGAGAGAACAAGAGAGAAGAAACTTCTCTAAGAGCCAAAAGAATCTCGGCCTGGTCTAGCGGAGAAATGTCCAACTCCTGGGAGCCAGCCAAGAGTTCCAAGAGCATGTCATTTAAGACAGATAAACGAAGACCGCCCGTGATAGCAGACGAAACGTCAAAATCACCTTTGTCAGATTTCAACAAAGAAGTCTTCCCGGTCTTATCGAAAATATCAGCCAACTTCAAAACCTCCGGGGAGATGGGCTTTGGTGTTAAAAGACCATCATCCCCCTCCACAAAGATACCCGACACTTGTTTCAGAATATCTTGTGAGGCTTTCTTCGGTTTAGTTGAAGCACAGACAAATTCCTCTTTATGAATGTCCTGTACTCGAAGCTGAAAAGACGCAACAGCTTTCGACCTTCCCGAAAAGAAACCTTTACGTCCCTCCGAAGTTTCAGGGGTCACTCCGACATCTGGAACGTATTTTTGAAACAAACCCGTCACTCCCTTCGCCAAAGGAAGCTCTACAACGACTTCAGGTTCATCTCCGTCGGATGAAAAATCCACGGAAGCATCAACCTGGGAGGGATCCCGCATATCACTCCTATCCGAGTTGCGGTAGAAGGGAGTCGGATGAGATTCAAACAAAGAGACGTGAGAATCAGCCACCGAAACAATCTCATCCTCTGACGAGGAAGCATCCGGTTCCTCACCCGGAGGGTGTGAACTACCCATAGAGGCGAGTCGGGAGTGGTGACGTACCGCTGCCTCGTAACGCTCAACCCACTCTCGAACCTCCGGAGGTACACTCAAACTACCCGGATTGGTATCCGGTAGTTGATGCCGACCCGTTAAGGGAGTGGCCAACCTCTGGGGAACAGGGTTCCCAACGAAAACCGGATCCGGGTTCGGCAAAGAACGACGTCTCTCCGAACCAAAAGCGCCCGCCTGTAAAGGGGCACTGTTCCGGGCAGGAACCGGATCGGGATCCGAAACTGTAAGTCTACGACGCTTCGCTACGGAAGGGCCCGCACCAAATGCGGTACCGATCCGAGAAGAAACCGACTTGGAAGACGAAGTGGGAATCCGACTTGTCTTCAACAAAGAAGCGCCTGCCTGTACCGGACCGTGGTTTCGAAAAGAAACCGGAACGGGATCCGAAACACGGTCACGCCTCACGGACGTAGTATCCGAACCAGAAGGGGGCGCACTCCGAGATGAAAACGGAGAAAGACGGACCCCCGCCACCAAAGGTGGGCGGCCGGATATAGACGGGGACATCCCGCTCTGCCGGATACCCGCCGATGAATAACAGAGCGAGAGCTCTGGGCGTGCCATCCGGGCTAGTGAGTAACCGACAAGCGGCCTACTATCCGAGGATATAGGTCCGTCTTGAACGGTACTCACCCCCAAAACCGGTACGGAAACCGACTCGCGGATCCGATTTACCTCAGTTAAGGGTACGGCGCCGTTTTCCGGTCCGGACAAACTCGATATAGAAACCGAGCTTGATCCGGTTATGCCAGGCGAAGCCAGAGGCACAATGGGATTCGGCACCGTGAGAGAAATGAACCCGGCACCTTCAGCCTGAACTGAATTAGCCAGTGAACCGGCCACCGGTTGTGAAACCGATGTAGTAACCGTTTTAGATCTCCCGTTGATCGAACGTGGCAAAGGACTATCGGACCCGGCGCGAGGGCCGTAGCCGTCATCGTCCTGGACGCCGCCAAACCTGTCGGTCATCAACGGTCCCGTACTCTGAGGGACCGACGAAGCCCGAGCAGCGAGGTTTTGTCCGCCGGTGTTCGACCCAATAATACTCACCGAAGTCCGAGGTGGAGAAGAAGGCGGAAGGACGGCGTCCAACGCCTCCTCAAACGACAAGCCTCTCACCCCCTGAAGGGGGGACTTCTCCGAAGAAAACACACGCTTGCTCGCTAATTTCTTCCCACGCTTCCTTTTATATGAAGCAGGCGCGAGAAGAAAATTAGACATGATGAATCTGAAAAATAAAAGAGAGAGAAAAGTGTTAATACACAAAAGGGGGTAAATAGGCGGGTCTATCAAAGAAGCGGAGCACAAAGACTCTGTGCGCCGCAACACAACAACACTCAAACGTAAACCACGACACGTATAACATACACACAGTAATGAACGTACGAAAGTCTACGGGAGAGAGAGCGAGAAAAGTAAACGAATACCGAGACTATCAAAATCTCGGCAAAACCAAAAAACTAGACCCAAAAAGAAAGCTCAGAATACTCAATGTGATTATCTTGAGAATTTAAACCTCGCAAAAAACCGCAAAGTAGTCCCAAAAGGGAGAAAAACACGCTATTTTTGGCGCAGGCAAAAATGTACGACTTAACTTATCGATCGAGCGGAGGCGAGAGACTAGAGGATGTATTGATCGCTCAGCGGGCGGCCCCTAGCGGATCCTCGGCCACATGACCGCGGCGCCATTCAAGTTGGGGGGGTGGGGGGTAAATGAGCGCGATATGATAGGGGCAAAATTTTCGTGCGATATTTTCGATGTTGTTGGCGTATTTGGGTCAAGAGCAATGGTAGGGCAACACTTGTGTATTTCTAATTGAAGTAAGATGATCTGGTTGACTAATTACATGGCAAGTATTACCCTGGTAGGGATATGAATAGTGGGAATCCAACACAACTTATTTCAAAGTCTTTCCAAAGTGACCTAGTGCTCCTACCTAAGCATGGATATTTTTACTTTTCCTTCCAGTTCCTATGATCAGAGGAGAATCTTGTGTAGAGGTAAAAGGCCATTTTAGAAATGTAATGTATTTTTGTCGAGCCTACTAGGCTGCCCAGTACAGTCTGCAGCAATCTGCCATTGATTTTTAAATAATGATCTCTGACTCTAAGTTTTACAATGACTAGTTTGGGTATTATAATTAGAGGGCTTATTGGAGTCTAGTAGGTGGTATACTAGTTGCTTAGGGCATCTTTAATGATATTTTTTTTCATTACTACAAACCCTACATTTTTACTTGTTGCCTAAAGCATTAACGCATTTCTACGTGCTTTCTTACGCTGCCCAGGATATATGCCTGCAAATCGTCCCATATCAACTCAGGGGTATTTGCTAGTCCTAATTGCTGCTTCCTATTGTGCAGTGTTCCAAGCGTCAAACATATGCAAATATATAATATAATCTTGCCTAAAAAGACAGTATTCCGTTTAACTTGAATTTTTTAACGATTTAACATTCCGCAGCGCCAGGTGCTCACATGTCGTCACAGATAGCCATGAGATAATATAAAATTTGTTTATCTTATGGAAGATGTATACGTTCCTTCTTTCTTGGGTAGTAGCTACGGAGGTGATGCACCCCCTTACTACCCTCGGACCGTAAAAGTATAGAGAATAGGCCGTATACATGTGCTGTTCGAATACAAATCGTGCG
>CALNVZ010001721.1:19850224-19864150 GCA_940671915.1 Paracentrotus lividus
TCTCTTTCTCATGTTATTGTTTTCTCTTTTTTCCTATGTATTCATTGTTTTCTCGTTTACTTGTGTTATCAAGTTACGAAATAATTATGGCATATTCAATGACCCACATGTTCTATTTGATTGGCAATGCTTAGCCACGCTTTTCTTAGCACGGTTTGGTTTCAACTGGTCTCTTAAAAGGCAATGCTACAGCTAATTCCGCAATACCTCGGCTCCCTGCTTTTTAGCAGGGCCAAGATAGTACCCACAATACTATTTAGGTGCTAGCCTACTGAACGCAGTCCTGAAAACCGAAGCGTGCTAAGCTTAACCCCGAATTAGGTGGTATAGTGCCCCCCCTTAGCCCTACCTATTTCCCGGGTTAAGGATTCTTAACTTGCAGTCTGAGAAAGCATAGTTAGTTAGCTGGGATAGAAAGGAATGTGGCTGCAAATGTCCCTCAGGATCTTTAAAAATCTTGGTATTTCTATTTGAAAAAAACGTTCAAAACTCATCAAACTGTTCCTAACAGATCAAATCCATCTCTCGTCATGAAATTGTTTTATGTTCTTTACTTGATCTGGAACCGCAATAAAGATACTTTGAAGTCAACCTATTTAATGCCAAAATATGATCAAATGTTCACGATTCCATGTGGCAAAAATCAATCACTATTTGGATCCTGGCAAAAATTGTATCTTTATCTCCTGCACCTCTAAAAAAAATGTATTTCTGATATTAATGGCTACCTGGAAAATTGGCAAAATATACATTTAATTCCCTCAATTTGCACCAGGAAAGTAGTGATTATTTATGTGTTCACCGTTGGTCGCCAATTTAGAAGCGAATTCTTCAATTGCGAAGTATTGACAAAGTTCTGCAATCTTAGTGCGGCAACCTTGCAAAAAGTTCATGGCAAGTCTAATTGCATCGCAAGCTTGCAAGATTTATCAGTGGCGCAAAACTTTTAATGAGATCTTCATTCCAGTCTTGTGCGCTCTTCGGCAACCTTTGCAACACTCTGTGCAATCTAGTTGGCAATCTAGTTTGCAAAACTTGCCGGATATTGGCCAGTTCGGCAATCTAGTGCGCCAACCTTGCGGATTTCACCCAGTTGGTATGCTTATTTGCAACCTTGCACATTCTCTCAACACAACGGTGCAGGTGCAATAAGCCATATCCGACTGGGTGAAACTCGCAAGGTTGCGCACTAGATTGCGGAACTGCAGCAAGGGTTTGCAACTAGATTGCACTAGATTGCACAAGAGTTTATGTGTGGAGAGCCGACCACACACGCACTGGATTGAAGATCCATCTTAAAGTTGCGCACTAGATTAGGAACTGGATAAAATCTTGCAAGCTTGCGGGACTAGGATTGTCAATTAGACTGCATGATCTTTTGCAAGGTTGCGCACTAGATTTGCGGAACTGGGCCATACTTCTCAATGAAATCTCTATGGTATTGTATTATAATCACTATTAATCTCTCTGTTAAATTGGATTTAAAATATTGTTATTTTGCATTTTTCAGTAGTTTGTGTCATAAA
The DNA here is from genome assembly GCA_940671915.1 of Paracentrotus lividus. Lineage (NCBI taxonomy): Eukaryota > Metazoa > Echinodermata > Echinoidea > Camarodonta > Echinidae > Paracentrotus > Paracentrotus lividus. The sequence continues at coordinate 19,851,751 of CALNVZ010001721.1, forward strand.
ATATTTTTAGATTTGCCAGGAGTAAATGTACAATTTTCCAATTTGATGAGGATCATAATAGTGATTGATTTTGACCCATGGAATCTGTGAACATGCATCTCAATTATTTTGGCATATTAAAGTTGATCTCAATAGTATCTGTATTGCGTTCCAGATCAAGGTAAAGAAATATAATAAATTGACGGTTTTGGGGATTTTTGGGGATCCCCCTCTGATAGGGAAACCAGTTTTAGGTTTTTTTTTTGAAAAGTTTTTTTCAAGAATACCCAAGATTTTAAAGACCTGAGGGGACATTTGCAGCACATTGAAATTCTATTTCTAACCACATCCCAGCTATACTAATATGCTTTTCAGACGCATTAAAATCCTTACCCAGGCATAGGTAAGGGCTAAGGGGGGGCCTTAGTACCACCTATTTCCTGGGGTTTAAGCTTAGCACGCTTCGGTTTCAGACTGGTTTTAAGCTGCACGGGTAAATGTATGGTACTAATCTGGCCCTGCTAAAAGCAGGGTTAGCCGGGGTAAATGCGGAGTTGCTGGGCAATTGCGGTGCTTCAGAGTTGGCAGTCTTTGAAACTGGGGCTAAGCATTAGCCATCAATGAAAATGTGGTCATGAATATGCATAGATATTCGTAACTGATACAAGTAAAGAGAGAAAAACATGAATAACATAGGAGAAACAATAAATGAGGGAAAAGAGTAAAACAATGAATAACACAATAAAGAGCGATAAACATGAATACATTTAAGAGGATAAATATGCATGATAGGATAGAAAAACAATGATAACATAAGGAAGAGAGTATAATAATGATAACATAGGACAGATAGAAAAACAATGATAACATAGAAAAGAGAAAAAAACAATGAATAACATAATGAAGATAAAACAAGGAGAAGAGAAAAAATCAAGAATAACATAAAAGGGAATAACACACACACACACACGAGAAAAACAATGAATAAAGGAAGAGAAAAAATAGAATAAATGAGGAGAGAGGAAACAATGAGAACGAAAGAGAATGAAATCAAAACAATGATAACATACTAAGAGAGATAAAACAATGAATAACTTAGGAGAGAGATAAAATAATGAATAAATAAGAAATATAAAACTGAAATAACTAGAAAGACAAGAGAGATAAATAATGAATAAGCATAAGGAAGATAGGAAACACACTGAATAACATAAGGAAAGAAAAACAATGAAATAACATATGAGCATAGAAAAAAGAAGAGAAGTAACAGATAATAGGAAAGAAAAGGGAACACACACAACATAGCAAAAAAGAGGAAAAACAAGAAATAAAAAAGGTAAGATGAAAACAGTAGAAAAAATAGTCATGAGAGAGTGAGGAAAAACAATGAGAACATACAGAAAAGAGAATAAAATCATTAATATTTAGCAAATAGTCTGGGGTTATTTAAAACCCGCTAAGCAAATAACAGTCATTTAAAACAATGAATAACATTTAAGAGAGATAAAATAATGCATAAGATAAGGAAAGATAGAAAAACAATGAATAACATAAGGAAAGAGAGATAATATAATGAATAACATAAGGACAGATAGAAAAACAATGAATAACATAAGGGAAAAGAGAAAAAAACAATGAATAACATAATGAAAGATAAAAAACAAGGAATAACATAAGGAAAAAGAGAAAAAACAAGGAATAACATAAGAAAAAAAAAACAGGGAATAACTAACACAAGCAAAAAGAGAAAAACAATGAATAACAAAAGGAAAGATAGAAAACATAGAATAACATGAGGAGAGAGAGAAAAACAATGAAGAACATAAAGAAAGAGAATGAAATCAAAACAATGAATAACATACTAAAAGAGAGATAAAACAATGAATAACATTAGGAAAGAGAGATAAAATAATGAATAACATAAGGAAAGATATAAAAACAATGAATAACATAAGGAAAGAGAGATAAAATAATGAATAACATAAGGAAAGATAGAAAAACACTGAATAACATAAGGAAGAAGAGAAAAAACAATGAATAACATAATGAAAGATAGAAAAGAAGGAATAACATAAGGAAAAAAACAGGGAATAACTAACACAAGCAAAAAGAGAAAAACAATGAATAACAAAAGGAAGATAGAAAACATAGAAAAACATGAGGAGAGAGAGAAAAACAATGAAGAACATACAGAAAGAGAATAAAATCATTAATATTCATGATCCAGCAAATAGTCTGGGGTTAAGGAATACCCAGTGTGAAAAGCATTGAATTTCTTAAACCCGGCTAAGCAAATAGTATGGGGTTAAGAAACACAGTCTGAAAGCAAAAAAAGATAGTACGGGGTTAAGGATAGTATGGGGTTAAGGATAGTATGGGGTTAAGAAATAGCAGTCTGAAAAGGGTATTAGTGGTGTAGGGTGCTTTGACGTGTGCACATGTATTGTAGTCCCCAGTAACTAAAGTTTAGACACTATTTAGTTAAAGCATGAAGCCATCAGCTGTCGGCCAGTCCTAGGAGGACCCATACCAGCCAGCAATTGCAGAGGATACTGAGCCCGAGGTTCAAGAGCTGCCTAGAGGCAGCAAGCAGATCTGCCTTGAGGCAGAAAGGAGAAATCCAGTTGCCTCGAGGCAACCCACTAATGGCCATGTGTTGGTGTTTTATAGTGTGGCCCCCATATAGGTGGTGTTGTTACATGTGCGCGACAAGTACAGAAATAAATAATATAAAATGCTATATACATGTTCCTATATGGGTATGTTGTAATAAGTTGGGAGGGAGTTAACTGCAATATTTAAAAGTAAAAGATGAAATCTTAATTAGTATATATGAGTTTATAGCGTTTAATAACTCGGATGCCATTTTGCATGGTGGGAGGAGAGGAGATTGCATGAAGGAGGGAGGAGCATATCATTCCTTAACAATTAAGCTTTACTTCACCATACCTAACATTAAACCCAGTTAATTGAAATCATCAATGTAAGTAAAACACATATCCAGTGTGACGTAAGGATACTAATTAAGCTTAATTAAGCTAATTAATTAATTTACCTAAATGAGTTATAGATGGTTACGTTTAAATTTGAAATATGGTCCTTGTCCAACTTAAGTATGGATCTATATGGGATAAATTGTTATTAGTTTGAAAGGGAATTAATCCTAAAAAAGGGTAAAGAAAAATACCTGTGGTCAATTTATTTATGACTAATTAAACGATGAATTAACTCGAGTACCCATTTGTTGTATAGCAGATGATGGAAGGAACAGTTAAATGTCTATTTCTCGTAGACAAATAGTTATAAATATCCATTGAACATAACATGAACAGTTTGAATGATTGTAATTTATCGAATTAATAGTGAGACGTCAAATTTTACACTCATTAATAGTTACTTAATTAATCGCTAATTAATGGATATAACCGTCACATGTCTTTGAAACCAAGAAAAGTCAAATTCGCTCTCTACAGTGCATTCCCAAATAAAAGTATACCCCATTTGAAAATTCCTGCAGTAGTTAAAATTTGTATAAACTTATGTTGTAATAATTTTCATGACAAAAGTAATTCATTTCTATCTAAGTGATACAAAACATTACCAGTATTGTCATGGATATGAAACACTTGAGTGTTTTAAAACATGCGTCAAAATTGATCTGTAACCAAGTTGTCTGAGAAGCCAGCACTGGTTTCGTGATTGACATTCATTAGTTGTGTTGAGTTCCAGCCCTTCCTGAAGTTACATTAGGCCAAAGGAGTACTTGATCTATGAAATGCAAGGATGTGTTGGGTAAATAAACATCTAAACACATATTTCCCCAAATTTCTGATCTGAATTTTGCTGGAATTATGATCGCGCCAAATTTATCTTATCACAACAACCCCTTAACAAGTTATAATTGTTGAAAAAGTGTGTGACGTTTGAAGAGTTCCAAATATGCATTGTTATTGTTCTTTGTGGGCCCTTAATTTTCCTCTGCCAAGATATTCTGAACAGTACTTTTCTCACCTTTTTTCACATATTTTTGATACTTGTTTATGACTTAAACCCTATCCCTTCTCAGAATGATTTTTTGAAATTCTTCAGAACCAATTTCTTCTCTTAGAATTATGATATCACTTTTATGAGGTATTAGGGTTGTCAAATTATAAGAAATAATACTCTTATTAAATAAAAACGGCTACAATCTTCTTTTGAAAACATATCCATGTAAACCAGAAAAGGGCCCACCTCAAACGCAATGGCTAATAACATCAAGATTTGAACCCAATCCAGAGCACGCAGACTCATGCATCCAGTCTGAAACCAGTCAGAGTTGACGAACTAGGACCAGTGTTCAACCAACCCAGTCTCCAGTCAAAAATATGATGTCACATGAGAGAATTTAACATTAAATTGAAAGTAGGCTAACTCTAAAAGGGTTTTGACTGCCAGATTTACTATCTAACTTGACTCCAGGAGTGACTCTAGCTTATTCTAGTCATTAGTGCTAGTATACGCTTGGTGAAGTATATTTCAGTGTGTTGAATTATATCTGTGCGAGAGCGTTCGAAATATCTGACTTCCAAGTGTAATCTCGCCCAAACAATATAGGTGTAGACCATATTGAATGTAACTTCTGCTGCCCAGCTTTTAATTACCAAAAACATGATAAAAGTTTGCGACTAGCTTGCAGTGGTAATCTAGTCATTAAGCGTGCGTTTAAACGTGCCGCACTTCGCGATTAAGCGTGCGGCAAGTTGTCACAAGATTTGTAATTAAGCTTTGCCGCAACCTTGCTAGCCTAGATTGCGCAAGCTTGCAACTAGCTTGCAGGTTCCAATATTTAAATGAGCATGCGGCAATCTAGTCATTAACTTGCCGGCAATCAGTCATTAAGCTTGCCGCAAGGGCCAGTTTAAGCGTGTCGCAACCTGCCGATCAAGCGTACGGAACTATATTTGTAGCTCATTTTAAAATAAGTTGCGCACGCTTATAATTGTAGCTCATTATTAAATATTTGAACCCTTGCAAGCTTGCTGCAACCTTGCCTACCTGCGCAACTAGCGCCAAGGTTGCAGCAAGCTTAAACCGCAATCTAGTCGCAAGCTTGCGATATGGACATGTTGAAGATTTGTATAAGGTTTCTCTTAGAAATTCTATGGTGTTATGATTGCAGGTACCCTTAAGGCCCTTAATTCTTTTATCAACACAAATCATAACATTTCTACTTCTTTTTAAGTGAACTATGGATGTTATGGGTGTTTCTTGTGAACTTCGTGGACACATTTCTGAGTGTTTTCTGAAAATTTGTCATGCTCGGTTCACATAAATGCAGGAACCAGTGTAGTGAATGAACAAGAAATGGGTTAAAGTATAACAGCAGAATACTAAAATTTATGATCTACTCACTTTGGAAACATGCTGTAAATAGTTATAATTTAATAATCTATTACCAACATTACTTTTGGAGCAAATTGTTGTCTCTTTGAGGTGGGTTGTTTGGTAACTCGTGTTGTTTTGAAGATTGAAAAGTAATTGAAAATTCAGATCTGTACCAGTGTATTTAACGAGCCAAAAAGAATCGGATGTCTATATTTTTGTCATTAGCTATTATTTGAAATTTTAAGCAATGGCGTTCGAGTTACACGTTACACTGAACTATTCTTGAATTAGGCACTTTTGCAGATGGAGTGTGTGCATAGGGGTGTGGTGGTCTCGGAGCCATTCATGAAACTCATACTAAAATTTGCAAAACTAGGCCATCTCTCATCCCTAAACAAATATTACACCGGATTAGGTTATAGCTAAGTTGTAAACATGTGGAGGATTTGTTTTTAGACCGGTCGGTCTCAGCATATTGCTATTACAAGCATAAAACTGGTTGTGTCTCTTTTGGGTAGGACAGTTATTCATCAATATGGGTGAACCGTTTGTTATATATGAATAAACTATGTACAATAGTTTTATGTACCACATACGAAATGCGTTGCCAGATTACTATGTAGATACATTGTGGTTTGTACACAAATCTCTCGCAATAGCGCAGTTCATCCAACTATAAGAGCTCTATACATTACTTAAAATATTTGTATTAAGTATGTTACCGCCATTGAAAAATTCGATGTAGTACAGAACGCGCTTTTTACAAATGGGCGAACTGAGATTTGGCAGATAGATGATCTACTAAACTGTTAACATGAGCACCGCATGGCAAAATGACAAGTTTTTGATTCTTACAGGCATCTTGAATGTATTTAATCTTAACAACTAAATCGAGGATTGGTGGATTCAAAGAGGTAGTAAGGTTAAACCCATATATGGTAATTCTATTTCAAAATGGACAAAACAGTAGAGAATATATCTAAGAAGCATATCTTTAATGAAAATTTTGAGAAAATATAGAATAGAATATTAACAATCAATATGTGAGTATTTTTAGTGTTTATTGACACAGCCCTGTAGCAATGTCAGTTTAGAATGTGTGGATGTATACATGAACACTTCCCCATACTTTTGTCCATATTTTCACCTCAATTGTCTTTTTTTATGATTCCGTTAAAAGATCAGAGTAGTATTATGTTGTCATGGAGACATGTAATACAGGTTCACACAAAGATATATAGGGAAATAACGTGTACTACCTATGGAATAATGATGAAAAATAGGTAGATTCTTCGTATTTTGAGGTGGGTTGATTCATATTGGAGAGTGTGTTTCTATGTGTTGGTACAGTCCCATCTGTCTGTTGTCACATTTTGGACCTCTGTATGCTGCTGTGTGTAGAGTGTGTATCACATCATTCAAATGTGCTCGGATAACTTGCTTATTATTTAGTTCAATTGTATAATCATAAGTCTTTTTTATCTGTTTATGTCTTTGATTTTTTTTTTGATACAATGCTTCACTGACCTAGGGGTTCATTCTTCCTTTAAGTGCCTGTAGACTGCAAATCATGATGGACTGAAACATCAATCCTCAATGACCAAAAACCCCTTGAACTTTGTAAACAATTGCCAATAATAAGTTTAATTGTCATACTCTTGTTAGATTGTGTGCTGTTATACTATATTTTTGATTAGCATATGTATAAAGCAATTTATCTTTCATATTCTATCGTTGGTGTCAACAAACTTAGATCCTTGTCCAGAGTCCATTAGTCATTTATGGCCGTTTTTAGTGAAATGTATTTTGCTTAAAGGTACTGTTGAGTAATTTCACTCTAAATTGGAAATTTCTATTAAAAGAACAGGGTATATGCCAGCTTTAAATTTACGATACATCATGACCTGTTTTGTTTTTTTGCTGTATACAAGCAAATTAGTAAGCTGTTGTTAAGTTATTCCAAGTGGTCTGTTAATTCTATTACTACACTGCCTCGACTGTAAGAAATAAGCGGAAACAGGACAAGTCAAATAGTTAAGGACTTTGAGGTGTGATAATTTGGCTTGTTAATCCACATTGTCCATCAAGATACATGTAGGTTTTTAACTAACTGCAATCATTTGCAGTTATGGCCTTACTTTTCATAAATGAATTGGTCACATGTATGTAGTTCACATCCACAATAATGATTTATTTGTGCGTTGCCTGCCAATCAAGGAGTCAAGTTCCAGGTCTGATACTATATTCCTGCACAGGAGCCAGGTAGTAAAGGGGGAGGGTGGGGGGTTTCAGACACACATTTTTCCTGTAAACATATTTATTATACCCTTAGTTTACCTTACCCCCCCCAAAACACTCACGGCTATGTCCAGTTTAAATAATTAGCCTCCAGAATGAAATATACCACGACAACCGTCACATTATATTCCTTTTTCCCTTCTCTCACTCTCTTCTTTCCCCTCGAAGATTAATTTCAAGTTTCATCCCATATATTTCTGTACATAAAAAAAGCCTCACGATTGGCGGTGTCACGTGCCTTTTATAATTATATTAATATCTTACTATTTCAAAAAATTGTTTATTGGGTATTAATGTTATTATTGCTTAATTTATTCATGGTTCATTCAAATTATTTCATGTAACGGATTTACTTTTATATAAACCAGAAATTAGTAATCAATTCAATGAATTCAATATTCAATTTTCTTTTCAAGATTTTTCTAATTTGGGCGGGTTATATCAGGGATTATATCAATCGTGCACACACACACACACCACACACACAAAAAAAAAACCATAATTTACAGGCTCTTGCTGATCCACCCAATTCATTCTTCAATAAAAAGCACCCTAATATATCAAACCCCTATGACATATACCAATTTTTTTTAATGGATGCCCCTTCCTCTCTTCATTCCTATTACTATTGTATATTATTATATTATTTTCATTAGCGACTGATTATTGATGTTTCCAAATAAATAAGTATTACTAAATTTCTATTTTGATATTCTAATCTAGGATGTATGTATGACTTATTAGGTGTGGCGAACTTCATTATATATTATTATTATTTATTCTTTTTTATTTGGGTTTGAGGTTGTGTGTACCAATTTTTTTTTTATTATTTATTGAACTGCATTCCCTTTTCTTTTTCACAAGGGTGAGGTGGCGGCACACTAGAGTAGAAAGGTGGGGAATGAAATTGGTTACGGTTGTATTATATGCCCATCTATGACTGTCTATGATTTTATATATAATGTACTACGACATGCTAATGTAATCTGTTTGGAAAAGTACGAATGAAATCGAGGCTTTAACTGTGCGGGGTTCAACCATGTCTGAGTTCTAAGGTCCTTTAACAATAAGGAAACGAGTGCCTGACCTACAGGTAGTTCAAAATTTTGTGAGGGGGAAGGAAAATTGAAAAAGAGTTATTAAAAAGAAAAAGATTAGTTTCTCTAGATATAATCGTTAGAGGAAAATTGATTAGTATACTAGCAATGGGCGCATAGGAGCCTGGTGATGACAGATAAGGTTCCAGGAAAGTAATAGGATGTGTGAGATCAGTAAGAAATATTATAATTAGAGGTAAAATCTTTATCGTGATTTATAAAAAGTGACTCGTTAAAACCCCAGTTGATTCGATGACCGATTAAATCCGCAGAAAAATACTACTCAAGGAAGATATATACTAGTGTTTTAGTAGACGATGTTGCTTCTGATTCGTTTTTTCGGACAGACACTTGCATCTTCGTGTGTCTCGTCTAGGAACAAGAGTTAAGTTAGAAGCATGACGCCGGGATTGGTGAGGCTGACATATCTAAAATTTAGGGATTAGTAGCATCCGACGCCGGGACGGTCGGCCGTGTGGTGAAGCATAAATTGTTTTGTAAGCTGCGTGGGTGGCCTTGAGGGGGGAAAGTCGGAAGGGGAGTTGATCAGAAATAGAGAACATAAAAAATCTTGTGCTTAAGAGAGCCACAAGGTGGGAGCATGCGTTAAGGCCCACGCAATGTCCTATTTGGTCTATATAGGTAAAGAGTGCGGTGGCGTGTAGTGCGTTTGCATTTTGTTTCCGGTGCGCCCAATTTTGGTCTGCATTGGTTGTTGGGCGGAACGATGTTGACGATGTGAGAGTGTGCGTGCGTAAGCTGTCGGCAAATGGCGATCGGGTGGCTGTGTCTCTCTCACTTGTGTATTGTTGTGTAGTGCGTTCATAAAACACAGAGTCGAGCGAAAGTTTTGAAAGCAGATATTGCAGCTGGTAGACGAAAAGAGACGGTGAATTAGGGGGTATGGTTGGTGGGTTTGGTTCGTATATATTAGTGAAAGTGGGAGTGGGCGGCGAGAGTGTGTGCTTATTTTTGAATTTGTTTATATCTTATGATTAGTTACCCTTCGCCGGTGTGTGGGGCGGTGGAAAAGCTAAAAGATTTGTAATGTGACCCACACAGGATGTTATGGCTGATGTTGTATTTTTCTGATTGGCTCCCTTTGATCCTTCTTAGGTTTCCAGTTGCGGATTGGTCGTGATGAGGTGGTCTTGTTGTCCCTACTGATGTCGGATGGTTTCTCTTGTTTGGGTCGTGCTTGACAAAAAATAGGCGGGCACTTCTCGTCCCAGCTTCGCCCCTGAAGTCAATTGTTGGTCCTTTGAGTCTGCGGAAGTGGTTCGAGTTTGCGCCTGTATAATACCGATTTTTTCCGTATCTCATGTCACAACTTTACCGCCATTCACAGGAAATAAAGCAGGATGGTAGTGGGATTTGGTTTAGAACACTTTCTAATAGGATTCGCCTTCGCTTGATCTTCGCCACCTGGGGTTCCTGTCGCCTGGGTGTTCGGCCGTTCTTGATGGGTGGGAGTAGAAGGATTTTGGAGTGTTAGCTATGAAGTGGAGGAATAGCTTTTCTTATAACTTGAATGTTTCAGTTCCCTGGGAGAGATACGTCTTAGTTTTTGAAAATAAGCTATAAAACTGTCGGAACAACGAACTCAAGCGAACCTGAGAGAAACAAATCCACTTGCCATATACAAGACAACTCAAAAAACGAACTCCAAACAAGATAGATACCACCGCATCAAACTGGCTGGTATATTCAGAGCCACACCTCATCAAACGAACAATCCAAGCCTCTCGGTCTCTGTATTAGCCTCTCGGAAAGAGGAAATCTTAGTGGTAAAATTTCTCTCAACAAAAGGCCTAACCCATTCGGAAAAAATAAACTTTTTTTTCCCCCCCATCGCCTCCGTACCCCAAGACACAGGACTCATAACCATTGTGCAATAGGCAATTCTTGGAACCCAATTCTCCCACAACGACCCACTTTTTCTCACATAATTGTCTCCACCGAGCTCCGCCATCCTCTTTACATAACTTTTCCTGTGGTCAAAAGGTTCTCCGACGTACACCTATACATCCAGTGCACCATCACAAAAGAACAAACATCATCAGCCCAATTACGCCACAGGACCGACAGCTACAGCCGACTCAATCCAACAACTTTCCCGCGCGAGAGAGCGTGAGCGAAACCCCAACCGATCCGGAAATATAACGCCACATTACACGACCACAATCACGATCTTTCTCTGAGACCGCGGAAACAATAGGTGTGATCAATCGCGGCGCACTCAACGACCAGCTGATCTCCCATTCCGGCCGCGATTCAACAAAGTCCGACATATACGACCACACCCGAAAACTCCCGCCCCATAAATATAGTTTGAAAGGTCTCCCCTACCTGCTTTATGCCCCATAAACAACAAATAAAGACATCGGCCACCCACGGGGAAACCCCGCAATTCCAGAGAAGTCAGAAATTGCTTTATCTCTCCTCTATACAACGAGCACGATGCAGCATAACATCTATCCCCCTGACGCATCTTCACCTATCTTCACTCCTGAAGAAACGGACCAGTCAAGGGCGCTGTCGGCCGAACGAAATCGACCCACCTCTCTATTACTTACGTTTTCATCTCTAGCCCTTACTCGATAAGTCCTCCGTCCTTCCTCAACTCAAGACTATTTTTACAGTCTTTTTCAGGGACTTAAATCGAGCTGATTTTTATAGAGTATACACACTTCTTAATTTCTAACTTCTCTTCTCTACTCATATCTCGGTAAACCATATTCAAATTCTACTTTCTTTTCACTCCCCTTCCAAACTTTCCTACTGGCTGAATCCTTAAACCAGTCTCTCCTCTTACGGCCTAAACCACCATCGTGAACCGCCCTTTACACGACCCTCACTCACCGTATTCCGAAACGCTCCACCACTTGCCAAGCACTCCTCTAACCCTCTCACAACACCCCTTCTGCGCGCGTGTGAGAGGTTGCTTCCGGTGAACAACAACGGTTTTTTTTGCCCAATTTAGGTTCCTTTTATTTTGTTTTTTTGTTTTTACATAGTTGAAAAACTTTGCTTTGTTTTTTCTAAAAGGCGACACCATATCTTATTTATATATAGCGATTATCTAATCATGGCCCACCCGCCGCGGCCGAACAATTATTTAATATGTTTTATATACTTTCCCATTGGAAATATGCAAGATTACAAACCCAAAGCGTCCCATGAATCTGAGACTATGAACCCTCTGAATTGACAATCCTGCCTTTGTATGTCTATCCCTCTAATGCTCTACACCGATCTGTTGAGCCAAAAGTTGGAGAATATAAAAAGTAGTGAATATTATAAAAGAATGAAGCAAACATTTCGTCTCCAAAACATCCCCAGTAAATGAATGTAATTAAAACTGGAAATTAAATAGATGGGATGAGAAAAAAGAAACTCTTGGCCGTCCGTTTCCATTGCGTACCAGGAAAGAAGATTATATCACACAACACCGCAATGGCTTCCGGCAGAATGCGAGTGTAATAACGGTCAAAATGTTATTATCAAAACCGCCCGGTACAACCCAAGTGACACGAATACTATCATGCACTATAAGATGGGGTGCTTAAGGGGCTAATCTGGATTTTTTAAACCATTTTAGCGTACAGGTGGCGTCCAGACAATAACAATGTGTATACCACAACTTTATGAGAAGCAGC
>CALNVZ010001721.1:19875420-19918351 GCA_940671915.1 Paracentrotus lividus
TGATGAGAGTAGAAGAGGAAAATGAAGAGTAAAAGAAATAGAAATTGATAGGCGAGATAGAGAGTAGGAGTAGAATTCGAGGTCATCTTTCGTGATTTAGTCCTGAAAAGGACTGGTAAACCAGGTTGAGAAAGACGAAATACGAGGAAGGCTTGAGTATAGTAGAGTAGAGAAGTGCTCGACAGTTTCGGACAGGTTTGAGCTGTCCGTCTTCAGGAGTGAGAGTGTAGAAGATGCGCGGATGTTGCTGAATGTGCGGACGTGGGAGTAGCAATCGACGCCGGACGGTCGGCGTGGGTGGAGCTTATTGTTGTAGCTGCGTGGGTGGCTGGTTGGCGGAAAAGTCGGGTGTCGAATGCGGACGTTGGTAGAATCGAGGCGCGGTGGCGCTGGCGTAGAGGCGGTGTTCTATTGTGGTCGAAAGAGTCCGGCGTGGGCGTTGCGTTTCCGGCGGGGGTCGGAGGTTGTGGCGGAAGTCTTGGCTTGAGTCGCGTAGCTGCGGCGTGGCGATGGGCTGGTTCTCGAGGTGAGGTGACTGGAATGTTGGGTGTCGGTCGCGAAGTGAAGCAGAGGTGGCGCTGGTAGACGAAGACGGTCCGAGTGGGGTTGGTTTGTTGTGGAGAATTGGTGTTCCAGATGCTATTGAGTAGATCCTGTGTCTTGGGGTACGGTGTTTTATGGCGATGGATTTCGATGGGCTTCCCTGATCCTTCTTGAGTTTCCAGTGGACGGATGGTCCGTGAATGAGGTGCTGTTGTCGCCAGTTGATGCGGTGGTTCTCTTTGTTGGGGTGGCTTGACAATGGCGGATTTGTCCCAGTCGCGAGTCGTTGAGTTTTTGCTTCAAATACAAACGTATCCTCCGATCGGCTACATTCAAGTTAGACACTCGCTCTCCACCAAGCTACACTCAATCCTCTACCTCACCACAAAGGAAAGGAACCCCAATCAACAAGCAACCAGGTGTTACCGCATTCCTGTGAATGCGGTAAAGTGGTTACATCGGGGAACAGCCGCAACTTCGACACCAAGACTCAGGAACACCAAAACTGCAAACGACTCAGCCGACTGGGAGCAATCCGCATTGTCAAGCCACCGCCCAACAAGAGACCACCGCATCAACTGGGACAAACAGTCCACCTCATCACGCATTTCGCCACCCCCCCCCTGCCCCCCCCCCAATCCTCCCGAACAGAAGATCAGGGAAGCCGATCGAAATCCATCGCCATAACACGTAACTCCCAAGACACAGGACTCTACATGCAATAGCATCTGGAACCAATTCTCCAGCAACGAACGCAACCGCCACCTCGAACCGTCTCGTGCTACCAAAGCGGCACGCATCTGCTTCAACTTTCGCCGACCGACCCCAAACATCCAGTCACCTCCACCCGAGAACCAGCCATCGCCACGGCGACAGCTACGCCGACTCAATCCACACACTTCGCCACACCTCCCGACTCCCGCCGGAAACGCAACGCCCACGACGCACGACTCTTCTCGACCACTAATAGGACAAACTGCCCCTCTACGCCAGCCCACGGCGTCGAGATTCACCAACGTCCGCATTCACACCTCGATCTTTTCCCGCCAACACAGCCACCCACGCAAGCTACAAATAATAGCTCCACCACGCCGACCGTCCGCGTCGATGCTACTCCTACGTCCGCACATCAGCTACACATCCGCGCGCATCTTTTCTACACTCTTCACTCGCTGGAAGACGGACAGTCAACCTGTCCGAAACGTCGAGCATCTCTACTACTATACTCAGCCTTCCTCGTATCTCGTCTTCTCAACTGGTTTACAGTCCTTTTAGGACTAAATCACGAAAGATTACCTCTAATTCTACTCTCTACTCTCTAATCTCGCTATCAATTTTTCTCACTTTCTTTTACTCTTTCATTTCTCTCTTCTACTCTCCTCAAGCAGTCCTTTTTAAGACTAACCACATGGTGAACCGTAAACCTCATCATCGTACTTTTCAACGATTACATTAAATGTCGTCATTATTTAAAATCTACAGTCAAAGATGGCATACAGTAAATTCATCCCCCAAAAAGAAAGAAATAATAAATAAAATAAATAAAATAAATAAAAAAAGATATAATAATAATAATTAAAATAATAATAATAATAATGATAAGAATAATACAAATAAAAAGAACAAATAAATGAAAATAATAAAATGAATGAATATAAATAATACAATACATAAATAGAATGAAGAGAGAAAGGGCATCTAAAAAAATGTTACATTGTCATAGAGGTTATATAAATAGGTGGCTTTTATTTGAAATGATTGGTGGATCAGCAGAGCCCTGTAATATGTTATTTTTTTTTTGTGTGTGTGTGTGTTGTGTTGTGTGACGCTTGATATTAAATCCTGAAATACGCAATTAGAAAAACCTTGAAAGAAAATTGAATATTGAATTCTTTGATTGAATTGATTACTAATTTCTGCGTTTAAAAAAATTTTTAAAGTAAATCCGTTTACGATGATAATATTGAATGAACATGAAATAATTAAGCAATAATAACATTAATACCCAATAAACAATTTTTTGGAAATAGTAAGATATTATATATTATAAAACGCACGTGACCGCATCGTGAGCTTTTTTATGTACAAAATATAATGGAATGAAACTTGAAATTAATCTCTCGGAGGGGAAAGAAAGGAGAGAGAGAGAGAGAAAGGGAAAAGGAATATAATGGACGGTTGTCGGGTATATTTTCATTCTGAGGCTAATTATTTTAAAACTGACATAGCCGTGGAGTGTTTATGAAAGGGGGGGGGGGTACTAATGGTATAATAAATAATGTTACTGAAAATGTGGTGTCTGAAACCCCCCCCCCCCCCCTCCCCCCCCTTCTTCCTGGCTCCTGTGCAGGGAATAGAGTCTGGTAGATATCAGACCTGGACTTGACTCTTGATTGCAGCAACCAATAATCACTTATTGTGGATGTGAAATACATACATTACCACAAATTATTTCAACATTCATTTAATGAAAAGGTAAGCCATAATGCAATGATTGCCAGTTAGTTAAAAACCTAACATGTATCCTCTTGATGGAGTCAATAGACAATGCTTGAATTAAAGGTTTAAAGCCAAATAGCGCACCTCAAGTCCTTAACTATTTGACTTGTTCCTGTTTTCCTTACCAACTTACATCATTCTGAGCAGTGTAGTAATAGAATACAGACCACTTGATAACTTAACACACTTACAATTTGCTGTAATAACCGCAAAACAAAACAGGTCATATGTATCCGTAAAATTTTTTACAACTGGGGCCCATAAAAATACCTGTTCTGTTAAATAAATTTCACAAATTTAGAAGTGAAAATTACTATACACCTACCTTTAACAATTAAGAAATCATTTCTTTCTGCATATGATAATGGAGTTCTGGAAAGGATGTTTTGTTGCAAACAGAAATGATATGAATAAATTGCTTTATACAATGTTCAGAAAATATGTAATAGGCACTATATAAAAAGGTATCTGAAATTATTAATTATGTAAATTGTTTCAAGGTTCAAGGGTTTTTTGGTAATTGGAGGATTGATGTTTCAGCCATATTCGATTTGCAGTCTACAGCCTTACAAAAGGAGATGAACCCTAGGATCGTTGATTGTATGAAACAAAAAAATCAAGAAAACGATTTAAAAAAAGTTTGATAAATTGAATAAATAATAAGAAAGTTATGCAACATTTGAATGTTTGATCACTAACGCTAGGAGATCCCAACTGGCAACAGGCCAAGATGTGTGATGTCACACATGAACAACTATCCCCATATGAGCATACCCAAACAAAATACCAAAAAATACTTATTTTTCCTCATTTTTCATGGTAGTAACAAGTTCTTCCACCCATGATTTATAATTTTGTGAACGTCTTAATTTACATGTCTCCACATGAAAATAATCTCTGATCTTTAACGGAATAAATAAAAAAGACAATTTGAGTGAAATAATGTACAAAAGTAATGGGGAAGTTGTTCTCAGTATGAGATCACTACATCTTGGGCCTGTTGCCAATGTGAGGATACCCATAGCGGTAGTCGATCAAACATTAAAATAACTCATAACTTTGTACTATTAATTTCTTTTTTCTCAACTTTTTCAATTGTCAGCATTTTTGATTTTCCTACTGTTTTGTACATTTTAAATGAATTCCTTGGGTTTTCCTTCCCTTTAAGACCAACCATACCGATTTGTTGTTGTTAAATTATTAATTCAAGAGCCTAGGAAATCAAACTTGTCAATTATTGCCAATGGGTGTTGTTAAAGTGTATAGAATCTCTATTGTGTCCAAACTAGTGGCTTTGTAAAGCGTTTCGTACTGATGCTGATTTTCCAATGGGGTACAAAATAACTTAATATCAAATATTTTTAGTATTGTTAGCTATATGGATGCAATGGCCTAATGAGATTGAATGTACAGAACAGTCCTTTTTAGGACTAACCACATGGTGAACCGTAAACCTCATCATCGTATTCGAATCCACCATGCAAGCATCTACCTTCAAACACCGTTGAAAAGTTGTTCCGTTGGAACTGGTTTTTTGTTTGTTTTTGTTTTTTTACTGTGAAAAACTTGGGTTTTGTTTTCTAAAAGACACCATAGATGAGCGATCAATCGGCAAAATATAATAGTTAATACTTTCATTGAAAATGGCAAGATTACATCCAAAGGGTCCTATTTTATGACTTCTGAATATGACGATCCCTTGCTTTGAGTCCTAACCGATCTGTTGAGCAAAGTGGAAAAAGTAAAAAAGCAATGATGGCAACAAACATTCGTCTCAAAACTCGATGTAAAAGAATATAGAGGGGAAAAGAAGTCTTTGCGCGTTCATGCAGTACAGAAGATACGATCGAGCGAGTATACGGCTCAAAATGTATAGGATCACAACGCCTAGTACAACAGGTGAACACGGATATTTACTGCCTCATGCACAGTATAGTAGTACTACTACCCATTTTCGGGCAGTGGCGGCTCTCCGTTCCATTCTCTTTCGGCATCGGCTTTTTATATATAAGATATATTTATTTTCTTACATTTCAGAGTTTTTGGAAGTCTGACAAGTACTGAATCTAGGGACTTGGAAAATATAATCCTTTTTTCCCCCCTTTTATGATCAAATCCTTATTGAAATGATAAGAACCCATTGCAAATTGCTGGATCAATCAGGTTCTATACAACAAGCAATACACTTCTAAAGCAATAACATTTTTACCTGGGGTGGGGAGGGGTGTGCATGAATTGTCAAGTTTTTATCATCGTATGTAACCGTAAGTAATTCTATAGATCTACAGCGTTGCTCTATCATAACAATCATCCATATAACTTAATATAAGCTTGGATATGATTAGCCCAGCTTAATCTGAATTATCATGTTAAATTATGATTATAGGCGTAGAGTCTATTCTAAAGACGAATAATAATGAAGAAACTTACCAACAAATACCACTTTGAGGAAGTGAAGTTTTACAATCGAGACCTACCCGGCCGGTACTCCGAATATATCCGGACCAGGGCTCACTGAAAATTAATTGTTGATGACAATTTGTTCCCACCCCACGTATAAATTATGAAGAAATCATTGTCGCAGCTCCATGGAGACAAAGTAAACTTGTTCAAAGTTGTATAAGCCGCAAACCTGCAGATTTTTCCGAATTTCGAACAGGCGGCTGGGAACGGCAGAAAATGGCTCATTTGCCCGACCAAGTCAATGCGCATCATCATCACACAGCAAACGCCCTACAACTACTGCATCACGCACAGCGCTGTCCTAAAAACCGCTCACTGTGGTCTCAGCCAATCACAATAGTGATTGGCCGAGATTTCGGGGGATTTCCCTAGTCCGTGTTGATGACGTCATCCTCAGCATTAGGCCCAAAAAAAAAAATTGTTTGGTTGTCCAATGAATGCCTTTTTTCAAAAAATCGGGTCGGTCGGTCGGGTTTTTTTTTTTTTTTTTTTCCCCCCATTGAAAAACAAAGAAAAAACAAAGAAACGAATGACTTCCATTTTTGAGATCACTTTTACGTTTTATTGAGTTATGTAAAATGGGACTGCATGGAAAAATAACACATGTATATAATACTGTTTTACTGAAAAATATATACAAATAAATATGAGCTGTGTATTTTCGGCCGTTTGGGTGAAAAAAAAAAAAAAAAAAAAAAGAGGTTGGTCGGTCGGGCCGTTTTCAGAGAGGTCGGTCGGTCGAGGACAACCAAACAATTTTTTTTTTTGGCCTTATTAGCATCGTTGAATAAAAGTTTGTAGTACATGTAGTTTAGTTACTACTTAATCGATCCTTTGGTTGAGACCGGCAGGGGGGGGGGTAAGATGTTATACCCCTGATGTGACTAAACTGCACAATGTAGGCCACCAACATTAGGATCCCTTTCTATGCCCTAACGTTCTTTGGACAATTTAAAGGGGACCAATACCCAAGGAAATAATCATTTTTATAAGAAAGAGCACAATCAGAGGAGCAGTTTAAAAAAAGTTTCATCAAAATCGGTTATAAAATAAGAAAGTTATGGAAGTTTGAAAAGTCTCGTTTTACCTTCTATGGGGATCCTCAAACTGGCAACATCGGCTTCAAAATGGCCGATTTTATGGACAACTCTCCATTTGTTTTGTACACAAATTTTCAGATTTTCCCCGTTTTCTTTCAAAATATGTCTTATTTACTTCTGATCTCAAAATATGTCATGGAAAAATATATTTCACACAACATATGTTGAGCTCAAAAGGAGGTAAGACATATTTTGAAAGAAAACGGGGAAAATCTGAAAATTTGTGTACAAAACCAATGGAGAGTTGTCCATAAAATCGGCCATTTTGAAGGATGTTGCCAGTTTGAGGAATCCCCATAGAAGGTAAAACGAGACTTTTCAACTTCCATAACTTTCTTATTTTATAACTGATGAAACTTTTTTTTAAATTGCTCCTCTCATTATGCTCTTTCCTATGAAAGTGATTATTTCCTTGGGTATTGGTTTCCTTTAAGAAGGAAACAAATTGCTTGCTTTCCACACGTGTTATAAGAGGAGAGGAGGGAGGGATATATTACTCATTTGCAGCAAGTTAAACTTAAAGGTGCTTAAATGGATAAGCATGCTTGTATCCAGGTCACTTTTTAATATCTACTGCCACTTAGGGAGCTATGGGGATATTTTGTTCAGATGAAATAATGCAAGGAATGATGAAAATCTATTTAATTTCAGGACACTTGCACTCACATTATTTTACAGCTTCAAATTACAGCTTCGGCAACACCCCGTCCCTCTCTTGTTTTCTTCTTTGTTTTTGTTTCTTTGTTTGTTGCAGTTTTTACTTTGGCATATTATTTGAGGATTGGCATTGTCCCAGGAGGGGCGACCAAAAAAGGAAAACAACTTTATTTTTACCTTAATTTGTTCTCAGGTTTCAATGTAAAACAGGAGGATATTCGCAAAACATAATTGATAAACATAATTGTTTTTCCTGCAATGGGGATTAGCATTTAAAAACTGAAATGAGAGCCACCCCCCCCCCCCTGATGAATAGAAACTGCGACTGGATTTACGCCAGTGGAGAGAAAGAGAGAGAGGGGCTGCTAACAGTCTCATATAAAAAAGTTCTAATCAATTTGACTTTTGTTATTCCCACTCATTTGAATTCAATTCCATTATTCCTTTATACAGACCATTCTATGAGGTCCATGATTCTATCGACCCCTGTTTATAAACTCTCTGAATAATTGCGACAAGAAGGTAGCAACATGTCTTGCTTCTCATGAATGAAAGTACAACATTAAATATCCGAACTATCATCGAAAGTCTGAATGTGAGAAGGAAATGTGGACAAAGGCTGATTTTTGTCCGAATTTATCATTTTGCGCTTTGCTGCCATGCAACCTATTTAAAAATCAACATGCAATATGATGACACGGATTGTTACCACCTGCTACTGAAGGCAGTCTTGTGAATGTCTTTTTTGCAGAAGCATTTGCTTAGTGTTAGAAAAATTTAAACAAGAAAACTTTAAGGCCCGAATTACCCAAAGCTGCCTAACTTTAAGCCTAGCTTAAATCTGTGGTTTAACTATGGCTTGCTAAAAAGGAATCAACCCTGAAATGTAGATGATCAATTCATCATAAGTTTTGGTCGTGAAACTATTACAAACTGCTTGGGAATATTAAGTACGAAAGATTCCCGTACAATTAAAATACTACTCCAGAATTCAGCGAAGGTGATAGGAACATGCAAAATAGACAGATTGATTCCCTTTTTTTTTAACAAGCCATAGATAGACCACAGATTTAAGCTAGGCTTAAATTTAGGAGCTTTTGAGCATACGGGCCTAAGTCGTTTAGATGAGGTAATATCTAAGACAATTTAAATAACAATGATCAACTCCACTGATTTTACAGATGAATCTTGTAAGACCAACCAAAGTGACTAATTAATTCTTACAGGGATTTTCAGAAAAATTATAGATAATAAACATAACCTAGGCTATTCGGTATATAAAATGTTTTGTCAGATTTGAAAATTATAAAGCCAATTTAGTATAAAATGTTATGTAAGAACTTAAACTGAAAGAACCCTCAGTTTAACTTTTATTGTACTTTTAAATAGAGTAAATCAATTCATGGCTATTCTTCTTCATTATCCCACACTGAGTGGCAAATAATGAACCACAGACAGGTCTATGAATATATTCTCTGACCAAGTCTACGTAAATATTTTTACTCTTTTAATTCTACGTCATAAGATCCGACTGATTTTGTAAATATTCTGTTTTGTCCAAAAATATTTGCTGTGATGTTTGATGAATGAACTTCCCCAATTCTTTATTAGTATTGTCATATTATGTAATACGGTATTTAATTGGAACACCTCTTTCTCTCCAGGAATAAAATTGTATAACATTTTAATTCATTCAAAGTGATTCCATATTATTCTTATTAGTCATAAATATCAATTTCGATAATTGTTTACAATAGTGATAAATAATAGCTTCCACTGATGATCTGATTGTTTATAACATCTTTGAGTCGACTTTACCCACAATTACTGAGTCTCTTTCATGCATTTAAATTTAGGGAATTCAAGACCACCATCAGCAAAGAATGTTGCAAGTGTTATTTTATATGGGTCTTTCCACAGAAACTCAAACATCATCTATTCAAACTCCTTAACAAAATTGTGAGGTTTTTTTAAAATTGGAAGCTATATACATTATTTAAGACTTAACAATTGATGTTCTCAACGCTTGGTTCGTCCACCATGAGAATGTACATTTTATTCAATACAATCAAATTTATTTTCTTGACTTCTCCCTGGTCATAGGAAATTTAAATACCTAAAAATGTTTATATTATGTTGTTGTTTTTTATCCCCTTCTCTGTGCCTATTTTTTTTTCAATCCACACAACTTCTGCTTTATATTAGTTTTATTTGAATAAAGACAAAACATCTTGGAGAATTCCTCAGATTCATTGTATTGGACTTTCATTGATTGTAAGCCTATGCTATGTTAAATACAAAAACAAGTTATATCATAATGCTGTACTTTTCCATCAAGATCAAAAGCCTGAATGTTAGCCTTGCACAAAACAAAAAATAAACAAAAATCAATCCAAATTCAATATGAACAACAAAGGAGCAAGAGGATCACCTTGATGAACACCTCTAGAAAATAGAAAATATCCAGTAGTAAAACCATTCACCAATACTACTTATGACGTCAGAGTGCAATGTTCTAACCCATTGTATGAATGATGACTCAAAATTGAATGCTTCTAAATTTATTTTATTCTTAGTGTTATAAGAAAATCATCTCAAATGATCCTTGTACTCCAAAGATTAGCATTATGTATGCAGGAACTTTTATATCATGTGAATATGTATAAGGTCTATTAATAGAGGAAATTGAGAGAGATAGAAAGAGAGACATCAACATTTTCATATTTTACTTACATTTATTACAAATTCATCGTTTTCTGTATAAAACTTATACATGTGTTATCCTGTACAAAGTAATATTCAATAACATATTCAATCGTGAACAAAATAAAATAGAACTGGAAACATATTATATACGAGTAAAATTGTATCATACAGAAGGCTACATGCAAATAGCAACAATAACATCAGCGTGACTTATAGCACAATTGGTAAGTAAATGCCGCTTATATAATTTGGAAATATCTGATTGAAAATACAAACATAGAAAATGCCTATGACTGATATAATTCTTGTAATGATATAAACAAAATAATGAAGAGTATATTAACGTACTCAAATAAAAGAAGAAAGTCAATCCATGTAGACCCATATAGTAGTATATGAAGAGGAAGACAGAGGAGAGAGAGAGAGAGAAAGGGGGGGGGAGAGGTGGGCGTGACGGAATGGGTGGAAAGATAGGGGAAATAAATCAGTTGCAGGAAGAGGAGAGAGAGGAGAGATGTGGGTGATGAAAAAGATAGGGGGAAATTAAAACAGTGGAAGGAAGGGAGAGGTGAAGGTAACAGAAGCTAGGTATATCAGTGGGAGGGAGATCAAGAGAGATCGAGAGAGAAAGCGAGAGAAAGAGAGATGTGAGTGATGGAAGGGGTGGAAAGATAGGGGAGAACTATAACAGTGGAAGAGAGAGAGAGAAGGGAGGGAGAGGTGGAGAAGGGGAAGGGAGAGGTAGAGAGAAAGGACCCAAGGTAGATACAAGTTCAGTTAAATTGTGGAACAATTATTTAGAAATTAAATATAGGCATAGATGCACACAATAACATTCAACAAAACAATCTAATTTGGCATTCAAGGACTCGTGAAAGCATGAACAAATATTGGACTATATACTTTTCACAGACGCCCTCTACCTTCTAAAAGTCAAATTTAAGAATAGGGCATAGCCAATAAGATAATCTCACAAGAAAATAGGTTATTTGCACTCAATATGTTTAGTATCTTCAGTTTAAAATGGGAAAGTGCCTGCTATGACCCAATATATACACGCAAAATTTAATAAATAAATAGGACTGTTTTAATATTATTTTGACCCAATAGATCAAACCCACAATTAAATCACAAAAAAACAACGACAGAGTACATGATATATCATTGACAGATATTAATGATGCATAATTGTTTACACTTCAGCCCGAGCACTTCAATAAGTATGCCCAAGAAATATTTGGTATCATTACAAGTTTGGATTCTCTAGTTTCATAAAATACTCCAAAATAATATTATTATAGTGACTTGTTGGCTGTTTTAAGTAGACATATTGTGATATGACATAAAATACTATTATCTGCTAATCGATTGAAATAGGAGCTTTTCAAAAATGTATTTTATGAAATCACGTTTCACTTAAACACAAGTAGTTTCAACAACAGATTCTATAATAAATACCATTGTATTTTTAACAAAAAGAATGTTTGTTTGTACTGTACACAAAATCCTTAGATATTAATGAACTTTTGAAAAAGCTATTTGAAACAAAATGTAAATACTCCTCGGAATACGCACAAATGCAATATCTAATATTTTAAATTCAAAGATGATATTGATGGCTAAAAAATGCAAGCAGGTACAAACACACTATATACAATGCAAGTTGATCGTTCTACTATTCAACGCTGAGTACTCTTAAATGATAGTTAATAATTATTGATATGTCAATAAAATTTAAAAACAAGTACAGTTGCATGCAGAATTATTCAACCCCCTTGCATTTTGGACATTTTTGCCAAAAAGAGTAAACTTACAGCTGCAAACTCCTTCTAAATCATCATATTGGTGAACATATTGCAATGGAATACATGAGAAAAGGTCAATATTTAATTCATCGTCCATCCAAAAAATGCAACTTCAACAAAAAAGCAGGTTGCATAATTATTCAATCCCCCTGAAATACACATGGATTAATACATGAATAACGACATATCAAAAGCCATATTCATATTTTTCATGTGCATTCAGATATGACACATACTTACCAGCCTACCTTTCAAATTATTTCATAATACTATAGTACATGTATTTCAACGCAAAGGCACACCCTGTGTTAATACTCCAGATATTGGTTTCCCATACAGTACTAGCAAAATGGTTAAAGTTAAAGAGTGGTCCCAGATGTTAGAGAGGTGATAGTAGATTTGCACAAGGAAGGAAATGGGTACAAGAAGATATCAAAGCTCTGAATGTTTGAAAAAACACTGTTGAATGCATCATTCGCAAGTTCAAAGCCACCGGAAGTGCAGCACAACTTGGTGGTGGACGAAAAAAAAAAGCTTTCGTCAGAATCAAGAAGATTCCTGAAAAGGCAGGGGACGAAGAACTCTCTGCTTACAGCCAAGGAACCACATGAAGACATGGCTGATGAAGGAGGGACTGATACGCTGCACACTGCATGAAGATGGGCTCAATGCCAGAACGCCTCGACGTACACCACTGCTAAAGCCAAACCACAAGAGAAGCCGTCTCTGTATGCTTAAACAAACCTCACAAAGCCACTGAAGTTCTGGGACACCGTTCTTTGGAGTGATGAGACAAAACTTGGGCTCTTTAGTTCTATGGAGCAGCATTACATATAGCATGGACCTACTACATGGACCTACTACTGTCAGAGGTTATAGATCCATGCATATAGAGACCATATAGAGAATCTGAGGTGGGATCTGAGGAAAGGTGTTGCAGCACGTAGACCTAAGAATCTTGCTGACCAGGAGACATTTGCCCATGTGGAATGGGCCAAAATTTCCAAGGGGCTCTGCAAGAAGCTTGTGACAGACTACACCTCCTGTCTAAAGCATTTTCTTGCAGCAAAGGGGTGCTGCACAAATTATTACAAACAAACTTGTTGGTTAAGATGTTGTGTAAAAATTTCATTATTTGAATTAAATCTTGTAATCACCTTAAAACATGTTCATGCGTCTGTCAACCGTCGTTATTCATGTATTAATCTATGTGTGTTTATAGGGGGGTTGAATAATTTTGCAACCTGTTTTTATGTTAAAGACACATTTTTGGATGGAGTGTGAATTAAATATCGATCTTTTCTCTTGTATTTAATTGCAATGAGCTATATGTTCACCAATATAATGATTTAGAAAGAATTTCCAGCTGTAATTTTACTTTTTTTTGGCCAAAATGTCCAAAATGCAAGGGGGGTTGAATAATTTTGCATGCAACTGTATATTGATGGCTATAATGCTATCAGGTACAAACACACTATATAAACCTATCCCTCTTCTATTGAATCTGGAGTACTATTAATATTAGTTAATAATTATTCCATTAATAAAAAAAAAAATTTACATGTATATAAAACTTCAGTCGTGGTAATAACAATTCAAATTAATTCATTGAATAAAACACACTACCTCTATGACTAAATATTGACAAGTGGTATTAATATCAATATTATGTACACAAATCAAAACACATATCACATCATATACTCTGAAGCATAATACAGTAAGTTCACAAACAGAACAAAACAATGAAGTACTAGTATTACTGTAATTATCAGAGGTGGTAATGCAGTAGTGATCAAAAATAGTTCTTATATCTTCACACAATCAAATAACAAGTATGTACACTAACTTTACAGATGCCAAGGTAAAACTATTACATTACATGTATCATATCCCCGGGGGGTCACTCACCATATGATGTGCTACGCATGCGTGTCCCCAAAAAGCGTCGAAAAGGGTCTGTTTTCAGCCTTTCGGCGGCGTGGACGCTTTCCTTAAAATAGGGGCGTTTTTTTTTTTTTTTATTTCAATCGGCACTTTCATAAAAATAGGGTTCTTTTCAGCTGAATAACTGTTTTGGGGTCAAAATTTTACGGTGTTTACGCCATTTAGGGTATGTTTTCCAGTCTGATGTCGAAAAGGGGTGCAAATTTGACTTAATGCAATGAGACGTTTAGGGTCCATTTTTCAGTCCGACATCGAAAAGGGGTGCAAATTTGGCTTCATGCTTTGAAACGTTTAGGGTCCATTTTCAGGGTACGGGGACACGCATGGGTAGCACTTTTTTGTTTGAGTGACCCCCCCCCCCCCCCCCCGGGATCATATTACGGGTATAATCATCTCTTTCATAATGCTAAGGCAATACAGTCATGATGATAGTCAAATACAAATATCATGCCTAGGATTATTTAGTTCAATAACCTTGCTATTATTCATTGATGACATAAAATATATAGTTTTCATGTTTTGCTGTATACATATGTAATAATGCTTTAGTATAATTTCAAATACAAGTTTTCTATTGTAAAGATTTATGTGTTTTAGCATATGCAATTGACTGTACTTCATTGTAGGGTGACATGCTTCCGAGCAACAGCTATCCATATGCTTTTGTCACCCCTGACCAACATGTAGCAATGCTGTTTCTGTTTATGTCATACTCTTATAGATATGTGCATCCTGTTTGTTCAAATAAATGATGATAATAATATTATTAACATATGAAAAGAACAACATTCATTTGAGTACAAATACAAAATTGTTTCATTCTTTCCAAATATGTTAATTTCATGTACAATCATACCAAAATGAATACTTTCCTAGTCACTTATACCTAACTGAACTTTTGTTTTTGTTTTATACTTTGACCAATATCAGGCATGATCAAGATATAAAAAGTAAATTACAGGTAAGTTTAGAATTTCTCCTTTCTTGTAAGAATCAGGAAATACCTTTCACAAAATAGATCAAGCATTTAGCGAATCGTATACAGACTGTATAAAAAAAGAATGGTACTGTCGGGTAAAAAATAATTTAGGTAAGAAATCTCCTCAAATGATATAGGTAAGTGGTACCAAGCTAAAGCCAAAAGATCTTCTATTTTCTTACTGATGCACTTTGTTTTGGATAATTTGCTTTTGTAAAACTAAAGTTATGCTAAAGTTTGTGCGACAAGAAGCGCTTAATTAATGGTCATTAAGTGCACTTCATGTGTTAACCCTATAAAAAGCCATAGAAAAGCATGCGAAAACATACTTTTTTCTATTATTCTCAGAAAACTGATCATATCTCAAGCTCTACATCACCAAATGAGATGAAAAAAAGAAGAAAGCCTGATTTTCTTTCTTCATGGAAACATCAAATACTACTAGATTGTGATTAATTGTCATACTTAAAAAATGTTTTGCAATTGTACCATTTTATTAGATACAGACTCTATATTTCACACTTTTGCCTCATCGCAGATGCTGCGGTCTGACTGAATAACAATACAAGCTTTCTCCTCTTTTCAAATACATTTCCAGTCTTCATACATGTAGATCACAAAACCTTTAACCTGTTCCTTGATTTGAATTACATGATAAATTACAAAGAAATAGCCCTTCTTAGTTTCCTTTGAAGATCACAAACCTTTTTAGCATTCCTTTCATAGATGCTACATCATGATTAGCAAGGACTCAGTGTTTCCAAGCTCCTATATGATCTTTTTTTTAGAAAGGAATATAAAAGTAAGTGTGACAAATGAATAATAGCCAAATGGTCCAATTGCTTTTTCGTCTATTCCCAAATAAATATTTGGTATGTTTCTAGTTTGTTACAGGAATCGACCAAGTGGTGTAATACGAATAGGACATTAGACCAAAATTATGGGAATTAGAGGGAATAGTAAATAGGCGAAGAGAGAATTAGACCAAAAGGTAATTAGACAAACTGGATATAGACAAAATTGAATTAAATCATGTGGGATGAGGCCAAATAGACACTAGTCAAAAAGGGCTTAGACCAACTGGCATTTTACCAACCTAACCACAGATAATCCAAATAATACCGTCTTGTGTTTCCAATGCTCCACGCCTTTGGAACTCCCTCCCTTCTTCACTTCGTGAAATTGACTGCATCGAACACTTCAAATCATGCCTCAAAACTCACTTATTTCGGCAGATGTGTAGTAATTAACTTAACTGGATGAGCCTGTGCCTTTGAATGTTTTCAACAGAAATATGGCGCAATATAAATGCTGTGGATCATCATCATCATGCCTTTCCATCCTTCATGTCCATGGGCGCTGAAAATTGTTTTCCTTTGTGCAGGTCGGTGAGCACTAATTTGTTCAACATTCTTGATATTTGTGTGTGTTTCATGGAAACAAAGCATATGCTCATCAATCAACTACAGCCAGTCGACCTTGCTGTTAAAAAAAAAAAAAATTATAATGATATTATGTTATTGAGAAAAAATGTGGGAAATTTGCATGGCATTACACCGAGCCATCTTCAGCACAATCACAACCCAAAAATTTAAGCTTATCCAAGACTATCAGGGTGTTAGAGTTGTATGCCAAGACTAAAAGAAGGTGACTATAATTTTATTAACTGCATCGGGCCTTTGTTAAATGTTGCGCTTGGTTTCTAAATTTTATTAGATGTTCAAATACATATATTCAACTTTCTTTGGCCCTCAAGCAAAAGATTGTCCTCTTTTTTTAAAGAATTATGAATGCCTTATTAGAAATATTAAAATAAAGCTGTACATACATAGGATACTGACCTCAGGAATGATTCCAGATACACATAATATCATTGACATTCAATGTTACTGACCTGTAACTTTAAGAGCTCACTGAGGAATGATTCCAGATACACATAATATCATTGACATTCAATGGTACTGACCTGTAGCTTTAAGAGTGCACTGAGGAATGTTTCCAGATACACATAATATCATTGACATTCAATGGTACTAACCTGTAGCTTAAGAGCTCACTGAGGAATGATTCCAGATACACATAATATCATTGACATTCAATGGTACTGACCTGTAGCTTCAAGAGTGCACTGAGGAATGATTCCACATACACATAATATCATTGACATTCAATGGTACTGACCTGCAGCTTTAAGAGTGCACTGAGGAATGATTCCACATACACATAATATCATTGACATTCAATGGTACTCACCTGTAGCTTTAAGAGTGCACTGAGGAATGATTCCAGATACACATAATATCATTGACATTCAATGGTATTGACCTGTAGCTTTAAGAGTGCACTGAGGAATGATTCCAGATACACATAATATCATTGCCATTCAATGGTACTCACCTGTAGCTTTAAGAGTACACTGAGGAATGATTACAGATACACATAATATCATTGACATTCAACGGTACTGACCTGTAGCTTTAAGAGTGCACTGAGGAATGATTCCAGATACATATAATATCATTGACATTCAATTGTACTGACCTGAGTGCATTGAGGAATGAGTCTAAACTGTCCTGTGATTCTCCATTGAACTTGAAGTTTCCTTTGCTGATCTGAGGAAAACAATCCTGCAAAATATAAATAATAATAAATATACGTATATACGAATAAATAAAAATCACACAATTGAATCTAACGTTTCCTTTCAAATATAAGACATTTATTTTCTAGTAGTATGAAATTGTATGACAATTCAATTAATGAGCTTTGATTGCTAATAGATAAATAGTATATAAATTATGCTCTCAAATAAAATGATAAGTAAATAAGTAAATGTTTAATTTTTCCAAAACAAAAGCAATTTAAAGGAAAATACCTCTTCTGACTCAAAAATAAAAGTAAAGCAGTAAAGTCCCTAATATAATCTTAATATAGATTCTAATTCTGATGTGTACTGCATAAAATCCACAGTATGGAATGAATGCATGCAGTTCTTCATCCTCCAGGGCACTTGATGTAATTTGAATACAATACCTTCATTGATGGAGCCAATGCCCTGAGAGTGGAACAGAACTCATCATGTAGGTGCATGTCTTCCATTGTCAGCTCAGTCAGATGGGGAAGTGTGCACAGTCCTGATGCAAGATCACCAGAGGCCGGTGCTGACACATTCAGACCGTTCATAGTGATAGATTGGACCTGAAAAGAATAATTGTATGAAATTATATGTTTATGACCAACATTAAACATTTGGATCTGAACAAAAGCATAAATTATGTATGTATATTCCATGTCATAGAAAAAAGTGGCTACATCACCATACATTTCGAGAGACTGGACCTGAAAATAACAATTGTTCAAAATAATGTTTATAACCAATATTGAGCATAGGATCTAAGCAAACTTATTTGCAGTCATACAGGCTCCTTTCATGCCATATATTTTTTTTCACACATGTAGAGATTTTTTTTTTTTTTTTTTTTTTTTAATTAAATACAAATAAAATCAGTATAAAAGTAAAAGGTATTGAGATGAGCAATTCATTGAAAACAACCAAAATAATCCTTGACATTTTCACTATGGTTTCTCATACCTAATTTTATCCCCTATTCATAAATACCTTCATTGATGGAGCCAATGCCCTGAGAGTGGAACAGAACTCATCATGTAAGGGTATCTCATACATTGTCAGCTTAGTCAGATAGGGTAGTGTGCACATTCCTGATGCCAAATCAGCAGAGGCTGGTACTGAGACTTCAACTTTTTCCATACTGAGAGAATGGACCTGAAAAGAATAATTGCATGAAATATTTTGTTTATAACCAATAAAAAGCTTTCGGATATAAGCAAAATGATATGCAGTAATACACATAGATTTGTTTCATTCCATATTTATTTCATTGGAAAAAAACATAGAGAACAAAATTTAGCATTTCATTAAAAAAAAGCAAAATCTTCCCTAACAATTTCAGTTTGGTTTCTCATACCTGATTTGATCCCCTATTCATATATACTTTCATTGATGGAGCCAATGCTCTGGGAGTGGAACGGAACTCATCATGTAGGGTCATGTTTCTCATTTCCAGCTTAGTCGGATGGGGCAGTGTATGAAGTAATATGTTTATAAACAATAGTGAGCAATTGGATCTAAACACAATTATAAATTTTGCAGTTTGCAGTAATACATGTGCATGCAGGTTTATGCGATGCCATAGAAAAAATATCTTATCTTTTTTTTTACACAAGAAATTTTACACTTTTAAATGGAAAATGAATAAAAGCAGTATTAAAGTACTAAGGAATGACTCAGATGACCAATTCTCTGAATACTGAAAAGCAAAACTGTTTCTAATAATTCAATTAAATTTCTCATATGTAATTTTACCACCTATTTATATATACCTTCATTGAAGGAGCCAATCTCCTGAGAGTGGAACAGAACTCATCATGTAGGGACATGTGATACATTGACAGCTTAGTCAGATAGGGCAGTGTGTACAGGCCTGATGCCAAATCATCAGAGGCTAATGCTGGGACTTTCACACTATCCATAGTGAGAAACTGGACGCTGAAAAGAATATATTGTATGAATGTATGTTTACAACCGATAGTGAGCATTTGGATCTGAGCAAACTTATATGCAGTAATATCATGTGGTTTATTACAATTAAGGGTTGGGCGAGAATCTCTACTTTTTTTCAAACAAGATGTTTTCTAAGATAAATTCGAACGTAGAACTGAAAATGAAATTATTTTGCATACGATGACGTCTTACGTGCTAAGGTGCAAAAAACCAAAATGCGCGCGCAAAATAGCGTATTATGCCAATTATCTACTTTGTATAGTATATACCACTTTTATGCGTTTTATATGTCTCTGGGTGTCAGGGAACCCAATATGATTATACCAACATGATTTATCCTACTTTAAGTTGACTGTGTGTAGTTTTTGGTAGTTTAGTTTCAGTCAATATCGACGCAAAAATTCATATATCAAAATCAATAATTACACCTATAACATACTAGGATAACATTTGGTCATGATAAAATTGTCAGATTTGAGCTTCAAACCATAAAATCCATAAAGAAACAAAATAAAACGGTTTATACCTTATAAAGTGTGTGATGATGGGCAAATACACTATTTTGGTTTTTTGCACATTAGCGACGTCAGACATCATCGTAACACAAAAAGTCATTTTTTTGGATTCTACATCACAATATTGCTGAATAGAAGTAACTTGTTTGAAATAATTTTCAGAAAAAGTCATTATTTGGCAACCCTAATTAATAGTAAAACAATATGATTATCATTTCACACAAGAAAGATTAATTTTCTTAATTGAAAAAACAGTAGCAATATTTAACCCTTTGGATGCGACGGGCTTCTACAGAAGTCCGAGCGAGGTGTTCAGTCTGCTATGACGGGCTTCTACAGAAGCCGGATTATTCCCTAATATATTGACAAACTTTTTGGCTTTCACCAGCTTTTGGGTAAATTCTCGAGGAAATGACGAAGTATTATCATTTTCAATATCCATTAAAGAAATAAACCTAGTTACGTGCAAAAAATCGGAAACAGATTTCACTCATTTAACAATACCATATTTTGTTAATAGAAACGAATTCCCGATCTTAACTTTTGGCGTATCGGTACACGTCCGTGGTGTGAAAATTCAAATAAAGCTGCTCGAGGATATATGAGATGAGAAGAGAGAGAGAATAGAAGGTTAAGGGTTAAAATAATATTCATTATTATTAGATATATTAAACATTTAGTTCCATGAGATTAAGCCTGTCAGTTTTACGATTGTAGTTAGGATTATACACAAGATATAAGAGGGTGTGGTTATTATGAACTTTTGCTTGAACTATTTTGTTGTAACTATATGATGTAATGAAAATGTTAGGATGCCAATGCAATAGGGATATAAATTAAAAGTCCACTTTTATTTCAAAACTATACCTGCGCTTTTAATGAATGTTGCTTAGTCAAAGGTGCAATTGTTCAGAGGTGCGAAGCCAGCCGTATGATCTTTAATCCATATTTATAGAAATAATTTGAAAGAAACGAGGACCTCTTCAGTGCTATTACAGTGCGCTCAATATTGGATCGAACCAGTGTGTCCAGCACATGATTACGCACTTTGCATTGTGAATCTACTGGAAAGGAAGAAAGCGGAATTTCTGCCAAATGAAAAAATTTCTTATACAAAATTATGCGTCTTATATTTGGTTTTGATGACTATGCCTTACAGTGGTTAGATAGAAAAATGTCTGCCCTGTCATGTTCCAATTTACTAAATCATGAACAAATGACCGAGTTTAGATGCAAGGAGTAATGAAAGCACTAAGATATCACAAATTTCGTATATACTGTCAGTGTACAAGAAATCGCTCCTGCCCACAGGGGTAACACTGGTTCACGGCCTCGCGCTCAAGAGGTGTTAAGTACTCAGTTAATAAAGTAACATCAGATGAGACAAAAGCAAAATTTTCAGTGAAAAAGCAAAATGTATAATCCAAGTCCGTATGCACTAATCAGTAGAGCGCTCGGGACGAGAATTCACACCACAACATGGAGAAGACCTGGAAATAATACTTGTATGAATAAATGTTTGTTACCTAGATTGAGCATTGGGATCTAAGCAAACTCAAATGCAGTAATACATTTATGTCATGCCATCAAAAGACAATTCCACTTTCTTCACAAGAGAATTTTTTTTTTAAATTGAAAAAGAACAAATTCAGTACAACAATACTAAGATAAGTCAGATAATCCATCCATTGAAAAAAAAACAACAAAAAAAAACATCATCTCTTAATGTACAGTAGTAAATAATGTACATTGTAGGTTTATTTAATGCTATTAAAAAAAAAAATTCAGAAGAATGATTAATTTTTTGAAAACTGAATAGGCCCTACAAACAAAATCAGTATAAACAAAGTAATTGAGATGAGAAATTAATTGAAAAAAGCAAACTTGTCCCAAATAATTTCAATATTGTTTCCCATACCTATTTTAATCCCCTACTCATGTATACCTTCATTGATGGAGCTAATGCCCTGAGAGTGGAACAGAACTCATCACGTAGGGATATGCGTACTATTGCCAGCTTAGTCAGATGGGGTAGTGTGCAGAGTCCTGATGCCAGATCAACAGAGGCTGATGCTGAGACTTCAACTTTCTCCATAATGAGATATTGGACCTGAAAAGAATAATTGTATGAAGTAATATGTTTATTTTGTGCTTTAATGAAATTAATCATAATATCACAAAATTAAATCTGACATAGAGATACCTCCAATATTTCCAGCAGTAACCATGTGAGGGCTTGTAGCTACGTATAATTATTGTGACACAAAGAGTAGTATCGAGGATGAAGTGGACGTACTTAGCTTCGCAAGAACCTTATAGATGAGGTATGTAGTTAGATATCATAAGTGCTTTCGACTGCGATCAATATACTCTGACATGCATTTTATATAATTGTACTGCATCAGTAAATGTGAAGTACATGTGTTGATGACTTTTTATGCACTGAATATTTACAACTACATGTTATAAGAAGTGCCGTTTCAGGTATATTAGGTATTACATGTATATCAATTTGAATGTTTATCAGGAAAGTGAATATGAATTTAACTTTTTAATTTTTTTATTTAAGTTTTTTTTTTTTTTTTTTTTAATATTCCTGTATGTTAGATAATTCATGAAACATCCAACATCAAAAAAACAAAGCTAGTTATTATTCAAATAGCCAAGGTCATGAAAGAAAAGACATCATAGATATTTCTTATAGTCATCTAGTATCTATCCTTATGCTACTTCATGCCGTCATGACAAGATAGTCAAATCTACCAGTGACAAAATGTCATATACTGGACCCAATTATGTACATAATGAACATTATGCAATATTTCTTAAAATAAACAGATGGACAAGACTAGACAGTAAGTTTCTAGCTTAATTTAGTAGATTTTCATTGCAAATATTTGTATTTTATATAATAAGGAGCACCATGTCATGCGCATCATTATTGTTTATTCCAATAGCTTCACTAAGTTGAGTCTACAATGCGCAATATCATGAAATGTATGTCCAATACAATGCAAGTAACTAGAATAATCTTCGCCGGCGCACAGGTCGGAAGCATGCTCCGTATTGCCACATCGGAAAAAAAAGGCAGCGCATGTTGATATTTTAATCCATTTGATCCATGAGTTCTTTGGATATTGACCCAAATCTATTAACAGTTGTATCATCAGAATTATTTTCCAACTCAGAAGGATGGCTACTGATGTATATAAAAGGATGAACATGTTTAAGTTGATCTTCAAGGTCCTACAGAGAAATTGCAACAAACGAGTCATTTACATAAATAACAGTGACTATTGATTCGACTCAGATAATCTATCAAGTTCGTGTCTTCATTTCCCACTGACAATTAAGTCGATCATAAAGGTTCAATAGTTTCAGAGAGAACATGCCATTTATGATACAAGTGACGGTCTGACCCTTGACCTTTGACTTTATGACTCAAATATAATAAATTCATTGTCCTACCATCATGACACATGCCAAGTTGATGTTCATCATTCAAACTGTTCTAAATCGCAAGAACAAGCCATTTTCACAGTACAATGGTCCTCTGGCCTTTGAACATGTGACTCAAGACTCTAATATCGTAATCGTTTTTCGTCACCATATGCACATATGACCTAGTTGTAAGTTGATTCATAACTCACAAGTCATAAGTATACAGCAAGAACGTGCCATTTTCATGTTACAATGCGTCTGTGACCTTGACCTTTGATTTTATGACCTCAATATATAATAATTATTGTCCTACCATATGCAACACATGACCATGATTGATGTTCATCCACAAACTGTTCTTAAATCGGCAAGAACAGCATTTTCACGATACACATGTCTTGTGGCTTGAACTTGACCTGCATGACTCTAAATTTTAATCAGTTTATGTCCGTCATATGCACATATGACCAAGGTTTGAAGATTGTTCTCAAACGGTTTTAAGTTTATTGCGAGAACAAGCCATTTTTCATGTACACATGACTCTGGACTTGACCTATGACCCCAAAATCTGATAAGTTCATGTCCTCCCATTGTAAATATAGATCACAAGTTTGGAAGTTATCCTCAAACGTCTTAAGTTAGTCGCAAGAGGAGAGCCATTTTCATGTACACAATGACCTGTGACTTTGACCTCATGACCCCAAATCTAATCAGTTTATTGACCTCATATATGCACTATGACCAAGTTCATTATCCTAAACGGTTCTTAAGTTATTCGCAAGAACGAGCATATTTCATGTACACAATGACCTCTGTGACCTTTGACCTCATGACCCCAAATTCTAATCAGTTCATTGTCCCTACCACATGCATACAAGATCCAAGTTTGAAGTTGACCCGTCAAACCGTTTTTAAGTTATCGCGAGAACAAACTATTTTTATGTATACAATGACCTCTGTGACCTTTGACCTTTGACCCAAAAATCTTATCAGTTCATTGCCCCTCCCATAGGCACACATTACCCAAGTTTGAAGTTGACCCGTCAAACAGTTTTTAAGTTATGGCGAGAACGAGCCATTTTCATGCATACAATGACCTCTGTGACCTTTGACCTTTGACCTAATGACCCCAAAGTCTAATCAGATCATTGTCCCTACCATATACATACATGATCCAAGTTTGAAAGTGATCCGTCAAACGGTTCTTAAGTTATCGCGAGAACGAAAACGGGACGGACGTACGTACGGACGGACGGACGGACAACCCGAAAACATAATGCCTCCGGCACCACCTTCGGTGGCGGAGGCATAAAAACAATGAATGGATAGCATATTACAGCATCAAATTATTCTGAAATGTAACACTTTATGCCCCAACTTTATATAATGACCCAAATACAACATTCTTTCCCTTCTTACTGACACCTGTATTCCTAGGCAATTTAATTTGATGATATCTCTTTAACACAAAATGGGGATTCAATCAAGTGGTTACACCTAAATATATGCAACATGTCATTCACCTCTGAAAACTGTCCTCTAGCAGCAAGTCTGTGGCTGAAGTTTCCATGAAATGTCCCACTTAGATCAACGATTCTCAGAGAGGGTGAAGAACAGATCAACTCTGCGATTTCATGTGACACTGTTGGTCCACAATCCCGATCAACTATAAGCGTAACCTAAAGTATGAAAATGAACAAATGAGTGTGAAACCGATATGGAATATTAAAGCAATAACATGTATATACATGTACAATATCAAGACACAAATGTACAAACATGCAGTGTATATTTATTATATTGGGTCATCCTTGATTCATGTACAAGATACAGCACTAGGAACACTGTTCATCTAAAGGTACTATATTTAACATTTAGGTCCAATGAGAGCATTAGGCTTTTTTCAATTAGTTCTATCAATACACTTATCCCAGTTTTCACACAACAGGGTCCAGATGATTTAAAACTTTCTACCCCCCCCCCCTAATGATTCCCGGGGTCAAATTTGAACAAAATATTTACCCACTCACAGTAATACCGGTATTATATGACCATGTTCCTGCTGAATAAGTAAAGCAGTTTTTGCCAACTAGAAATTGACAAAAATATTACCAAAAAATGTGGTTGCCAAGTTTGTCTAATTAATGAAAACTATCACATACAAGTACCCAGGGAGTATGTCATCATTTGTAAAAATTAATGAATGTTCCCCTTTTCAATTCACACCTGTCAGTGATATACAGATAAGGAAACCATCACATAGCTAGAAATCGCTTCCTGATCTTTCATAAAGATAAGAACTGCATATACTATTACTTACCATATCTATTCCAACAAAAGTGTAACCAGCTATGGTGTGTGCTGTCATGTCTTCGAGTATTTCCAAGGTTGCATCATCTCGTAGAACCTTGTCCTTTATCAGAGTAGCTGCATGCGAGTTGTGACCTTCAAATGCTACATCTACAAGAAACTCTTTATCATCTCGATATTGAAATGTCCTTGAAAGATGGGTCAAGACATCGATTCCCACTGCTTGGCTTTCAGATGAAGTGAAATAAAGGAGATACCGAAATTGTTCCTTACTGGGAACTACTTCTTCACTCATCAACCTCTGGTATTCATCATTATCTGTTTCATAGAGAGAAGCGAGATGCATTCCAGCCATGAACTCCTGGAAGAGTTTGTGAGGAAAGAAAGCTGTAGACAATGGGCGTTCACGCCTTCCTTTACGCCTTCTTTGCCTTGAGATAATCCTGTTCTCCTGAGAAAGCACCCCAACTCTACAAGCTGTTTGGATGGACAATGGACTGCAGTGCTCAAACTCAGCTTCTGTGAAGACAAGGGTGTTACTCAACAAACCATCAAAGGCAAGACTAGCAATTGGCTTTAGAAGATTGTCAATTTCATCCAGACGATCATCTAGTGAGTCATTTAGGGTCCCAGATTGAGCAAACAATTTCTGTGCATAATGCTCTTTCAGAAAAAGAATCATTTCCTGGAAGATTTGAGAGAATGTTTGAAGTGATTTCATGACTTCTTGCCTTTTCTCATCAAACTCCCTCCACATAAGACAGAGCATAGCAACATAGATAGGATAAGGAGCCATATTTTCAGATATGACATCATTTTCACCAACAAATTGGATCAAATCATTTGCTTTAGCCTCATGACCAGCAAAGTGCTTTTGAATGTACACTGTTAAATTCTCCTCGCTGAAGCCCTCAACATAAAGGAAACGGTACATCTTTCGTAGCTGTTCATTCCCTCTAATCTCTTTGGCCCTCCAAGGGCGTGTTGTTACCATGACCGGGCATTCTTTCAGCTTTTCCGATCGCAGAATTTCTACAATCTCTATGACCTTGTGACCCAAGGATGTACTTTCATTTTTGTTTAGGTTATCATTCTTTCCCTGCTTGGACTGATATTTGGATGAATCAGTAGGGTGTGAAGACTGTGACTGAAGCTCTGTTGACTTTGACCCATCTTCTTCATTTGGTCGTATTACATTTCCTTTGAATTCATCCAGCCCATCAAAGACAATGAAAACCTTGTCTGTATTAGAGCGCATGTATTCCGTCAGTTGACCTACTGTGGCAGGATTATTCTCAGGAAGATATGATTTTGCTATCTCACCAATAGAACATTGCTCATATTCCCGAAGAGGGACAATGATAACCCATTTGTACTCTTGGAAGTACTTCCCCTTGATCCAGTCCCAGGCAATCTTAGCACAGAAAGTTGTTTTCCCAGCTCCTGCTTCACCCTGAACCAATAGACGTCTTGGGAACTTTTCATTGTAGCGGAGTTTCAGGAGGTCACTGTACTCTAGGAGACGCTTGGCTCCTCCATCCTCCGATTCCAACCTAAGATGAGTGTATAAATCTTCAAATTGCACAAGGGAATCATGATTGAGAGGGTCAGCTCTTATCTGACACAGACTTGTTTTGTATGTGTCCTTGAAATCTTGTGCACATCTTTCAATCAGCTCAGGAGAAAGAGGTTGATGGGTCTGTGAATCAGCTGTTAATGAAGGCTGAGCTAAAAAGGCAAACAGATAAAACAGTAAAGAATCAGGTATGCAGTTTGAAAGAGTTCAAAATCTGCTTGGTCTAGCTCCCAGTCGGAACATTAGGGATAAAGTTTTTTAACTACCTTGAAAATGCTCGACATCTTGTTTCATGCCATGATTCATCCAATATATACTATCTCTGTAAACTTTAAAGGAGATTTTATGTAGGTCGACATGTTTTGGTGAAGGTTTTAGATGCCATATACTCACTATTGGTATTAATGTGACTTTCTGTATAAGAGGTTGTTTCCACAAAATTTGCAAGTCCTTCTTCGTGAGAATTTCGACTTCTACAGTACCACCTGAGATCAACATCACAGTTGATTGCCATCAAATGACATAATCTCTGTTCACTTTGTGTACAACTGCACTTAATTAATTGCAATCAGGTGTGACGTTGATCTCAGGCGGTACTGTACGCATGGAGAAAAGTTTCTTCTTTTCTCCATGCTATACATATGGCTATTTACAGTAATGGAAACATCACAAACAAGTGGATTAGTATATTACGCGATGCGGAATATATGTCCCCGCCAATAATATAAAATTCCCATTATATCGCATCAGAAAGATAAAAACGAAAAGTCAATTCTCTGTATTCCTGTACAATTATACAACCAAAATATGTAAAAGCTACAGAAAATGTTCCAAATAATATAAAAAAAAGAATGCTTCTTACAAGCTATGTGAAATTATGTAATAAATGATAATAAGAAAATTACTAGAGAAGGTTGAAGGAGTAGCATTTTGTAAGCAATGTACAATATAGGTCAAAAATCAAGGTCAAAGGTCAAAGGGGTCAAAAGTCAAAATTCTGTGAGGAAGTTTTGTAGTCCTCACCTAGTGCTATATCATAAAGCAAACAAAATTGAAATCGGATGAAAAATGGCGAAGGAGTAGCATTTTGTAACCAATGTACAATATAGGTCAAAAATCAGGGTCAAAGGTCAAAGGTCAAAATTCTGTGAAGAAGTTTTGAAGCCATCACCTAGTGCTATCATATAAAGCTAACAAAACTGAAATCGGATGAAAAATAGCGAAGGAGTAGCATTTTGTAAAGCCCGCGTCACACTGTCCCGATGGTTAGGAGCGATGGACACACGATGGGGGGAAAAACCCAAATTTTGCTCTGAACACGATGGCATTACGAAAGCATCGCAAAAGCATCGGGCCATTTTGGAGCACTACAGACTGTTTAAAAAAGAACGGAACAATGGGGGACAAGTAATTAAATTATGATATCTTCTGAAATAATGTCTGTATTTGGTACTACATTTTTTAAAAAAATGTGCGGAGAGGAGCTGATCGATATTACACACATTTATGTTTCCGGAGCAATGAATTCGTGGCCACTACGCGCAAAACCTAAATAAAGACCATAGAAAAGCATGCCCAAAATAGATTTTTCTTGATTATAGAAAAGCGATCATATCTCAAGATCTACAACACCAAATGACATTTTTTTTTAAATAGGAAATGCTAAAGAATGTCTGATGTTCCCCTTGATAGAACTATTGAATACTATTAGATTGTGATTAATTTTTATAATTAAACAAAATGTTTTCCAAGTTTACCATTTTATTTGATACAGCCTGTATAATTAGCAATCTTAAAACCACCATGACCAACGGTGGAGTTTTTTCAGGCTTCGGCAGCAACTTCCGATACATCGGCAAAATCTTTGGCAGCCAAAAAAACTCCTGATGGAGTTGCGAAGGTTTACTTCGTTTGAGCATCACAGCAGGCAATGCGAAGGCAATGCGAAGGCAATGCGAAGGCAATACGAGGGAAACGCGAACCCGCCCGATGATCTGCTGAAGGCAACACGAGGTCGTGATGCCTTCTTAATGCCATCATGTAGCCATCGTAGCATGGTATGAAGACACAGAATTGTCTTGTGGAATGGAAGAAGAATTTAGTGTTCCTGTTTGTATTCTTTGCCCCATCTATATCATTGTATATTGTTTGATTTTTGAAGTGTCATATTTCCAATCTCATTTCTCTCGAGACCTGTAATGAAAATGAAATGGAAATTTGTAATTTCAAAATCCTTTCTATCGAAGCTGAAGGCAAAATAATATTCTCCCCAGAAAAGGCTTCATTCCATCCATCTTTGAGACTTTAACGTTACCTTGATATTAACAACATGATTATGACAATCATATTCA
Source organism: Paracentrotus lividus (assembly GCA_940671915.1). Lineage (NCBI taxonomy): Eukaryota > Metazoa > Echinodermata > Echinoidea > Camarodonta > Echinidae > Paracentrotus > Paracentrotus lividus. The sequence continues at coordinate 19,904,895 of CALNVZ010001721.1, forward strand.
TGATGATACTGATGAAGGTGATGGTCATGATGGTGGTGGCAGTTGTGAGATATGTTGGTGATGGCGGTTATGAAGATAATAATTTTTTTATCTTAGTTGAGGATGGGGATTAGTATGAAGTTGGTAGGGGTTGGTAGATTTGCTGGTGATGATAATTATTATGATGATAATGATGATGATGATGATGATGATGATGATGATGTTGGCGATGGTGATGCAGGTGGTGGTTGTGATTATGCGCGATGATAATGAAGATGACGAGGATAATTGTAAGGGTGGAGAACAGCACCACCACCACCATAATCATCATTAATATCATTGCCATTCGTGCTCATTATACCATGATTTAAGTTAAAGTCAAATTCTAAAATAAACATATTTTTAAAAAATATTTTCTCTAATCTGTCCAAAGTAACATTGACAAAATTGATTTTGACACAAAATTGTCAAATATCATTTTCTCTGAAAAAGAAAAATAAGTAAATTAGGTGTCATTCTAAACATAAGACTATTAATGTACAATATCTGTGTTGTTGCTCCCCCCCCCCCCCCCCCCGATTTTCACTGGAACTGTTTCCGATCGATTTGAAACTGTCTCTGGTTGCTGGATGTTATTGGAGTCTTCTTTCCTCCATTCTGTGTTTACCAGCTGTATTCTTCCCCTACCTATCCCTACCTGGGGGGGAGGGGGGTGGTGTTTAATTTCAATTTGAGTCAAAGACAATACAAATATAGCTCTACAGTACAGTGTGTTCTGCTCTCGATGAATTACACTGTTCTTCATAAAGGTGGAATATTTTGTTCGGGCTCCAACGATGCTATGTTGCTCCGGCTTGAATTTCTTGAATGTGCTGGTCACCACTTTCACTCGGGGTCCCGGCTATATCTTGGACGTTCCCTCAATCCTTTCCAGGGACTTTTCTTCCAAATAGATGGTCATTTTCGTCATTTTATTTTTATTTTGGGGCCCCTTTTTGTTTACGCGACCCACCAAGGCACCCTCAGTCGTACTCCAAGTAAACACGTCTGAGGTGTAGAATTGTTATTGTTCTTAAAGTTAAATCTTATTATATGGATACAGGCTTGACTCGTTTGTCTATAGGGGAGGGGTCAAAGTTTATTTTGATTGGGGTTCAACATTGATATTAACCACCATGAAAATGTATACCTTCCCTAAATTTTATAGTAAAATATCAGCAAAACATAAAAATACAAATATTTTAAAATATCATCAATAGTTATCATTTAAAATCTTACCATCAAGGCTAAAAAGAAAATTAGGGAAAATGATAATAATTAAGGGTATTAAGGTTGTTTTTATTTCTTTTGTTTTTAGCATATAGGTTGAATACAATATTCCGATTTTTTACCAATCATACTTTTTGTTTCAACCCCCCCCCCCCTAGACAAGAGACCAAGCCTTTCCCGTAATCTAGATTTAACTTAAAAACCAATATAAACAGTACACCTCAGACGCGTTTCCTGGGGGGGGGGAGATGGGCTTGATCGGCCGGGTAACCAAAAAGGGGTCCCAATGACCAAAAATGAGCATCATGGGGGTTGACAAAACTTTTTTTGGAAAGAAAATCTTCATGAAGGGTTTGGAGAATGTTTAAAATATAACCAGGGTATCCCAGGTAACATTTACAAGCATACTTCTGCAAAAATCAAGGTCAAAGGTCAAAGGGGTCAATAGTCAAAATTTCGTGAGGAAGTTTTGTAGTCCTCACCTAGTGCTATATCATAAAGCAAACAAAATCGAAATCGGATGAAAAATGGCGAAGGAGTACATTTGTAAACAATGTACAATATAGGTCAAAAATCAAGGTCAAAGGTCAAAGGGGTCAATCCAAAATTCCATGAGGAAGTTTGTAGTCCTCACCTAGTGCTATATCATAAAGCAAACAAAATCGAAAATCGGATGAAAATGGCGAAGGAGTACATTTTGTAACCAATGTACAATAAGGTCAAAATCAGGGTCAAAGGTCAAAGGTCAAATTCTGTGAAAAACTTTTGAAGCCATCACCTAGTGCTATCATATAAAGCTAACGGAATCGAAATTGGATGAAAAATGGTGAGGGAGTAGCAAATTGAAGATTTGATCACATACGGACGCACGGACGGAGGATGGACGGACGGACGGACACACACACACATACACACGTACGGAGCCCGTTTCATAGTCCCTGCTCGAACTCGTTCGGCGGGGACAAAAATCGCGAAATTATCCAGTTGCGGATATATCAGCTTGTGAAATTACGTTATGCGAAAATATTAGCATCTGTCTTCAATAATCTGTAGGTCGTGTGTCAGGAGTTGGGGGCAAAATGTGTGACATGGTCAAAAGTTACAGAAATACACAATGTCACAATCAAACGTCTCTAGTTGCTTTATACTAAATCAGACCTGTATAAATGTATATATCGAAAGCTTATATTATAAGGAAGATGATTAACATTCTTTTTCACTTGTATAGGGTGTGTCATGTTACAAGAAAACATGGTCTAAAAATGCAACCATTTCTATGGTCAGTAATTCGAGCTACCCGATATACTTCCAGCTGGCGAGATTACCCAACATGCATCTTGATGAGTAGACAACTCCACTTCCGGCTCCATATCAGTAAGAGATAATTATGATCATTGGGCTAGCTTGTAAGCTGCGCACGTTGTATCTTCCAATTTTCTGGCACAAATTGAGCGGTGTGTGTGTATAATGAATACGATGAGTTCAGTCATCGCGTGGAAATAACTGATAAAAAATAGCGCAGCTAGCTGTGCGTGCGCGTGAATATTAAACAGGCCTAAAATAAGTACGCGCGCTAATCGAGCAATTAACATTTATTTGTCTTATTAGGGGACGTCAAGCAAAAGAGATATCTTTTATTAAGAAAAAAATTAAAGTCGATTTTATTTTTATTCTTTCGTCCAAAAAACATAAGTTTGACGCACCTTAGCACTCCCCTAACGGAGAAATTGAGGCAAACAGCGCCTATAACTTTCAGCTAAATTAATCCGACGTATAATAATGGCGCTTACGCATGCTGCTACCTAGCGGAAGTGGAGCTGCCGACGATTTGACCTTTGACCCTTAAAATTTGGCGATAATATCGATACTATCGAACAATATCAATGAATTTTTTGTATTTCAGATCGCTCGAATTCCTTATGCTTGCAACAATTGAAATGAATCAACCTGGATTTGTTAATAAGCATGATAAGACCCTATGCTTTAAAAAAAAAATGTAAACTTGTAAAACAAAAATTATTTTGTCCAACCCACTACAAGGTGTCTTAAAAAGGGAAACAAATTTAGTGAAAAAATGTCATAAACCCTGTCTGTCTTCTACATTGTTATTACTATTTAAACAATGTTTATTCCATGAAAAAATTTTCAACTCAATTCTGTATTTACATACATGCAAAGAAAAGGATTAATAAAATGAAACTGCATGTACATATTTCATGTACTCATCTACAAATTTAATCAATAGATTGATTATTCCATCCATTAATTAAATTTCTGATGTTAAAAATTTTAATACTGAAGAAGAAATATGTCTTTGTTTGAGATTACACATACCAGTACTAAAATACATTTTAAGTGATATTTGTTGCAATATTTGGTACCTGCAATGTATTGTGCATGAGGGTGCATGCAGGAAAGTTTTAGTTGATTAATTAATTAATTAAAATTCCCAGAAGGAAAAACCAGTTGAGACCAGTAAGAAATTCCAACTGGTTCCAGTTGAGTTATACTGGTACCAGTTAAATCTAACTGGATCCAGTTGATTGTAACTGGTCTCTTAGCCCCTATTGAGTAGCAATTTGCAGAAATTGACCCACACCAGTTCTAAATTCCAGTTCACCAGTTGGTTATGAGGCGCCGTTTGTAACACATCATATATAGGCAACATTATTTGTTATAATCATTATATAATAAATAATAACAATTCGATTTTCATTATTTATAAATAATGGAATTACACATTTCATTGTTTATAAATAATGAAAACGGTATAAAATTATTATATATAATTGTTCTTTTTATTAAATAATGACAACTCAAATCTTTATTATTTATATTACGTACTTCATTATTTATAAATAATCGCAATTCACATTTTATTATTTATAAATAATAGATTTGAGTTGTCATTATTTAATAAATAAGAACAATTATTTACAAATAATTTGTATACGTTTTCATTATTTATAAATAATGAACTTTGTACTTAATTATTATATATAATTATAATTCAATTTTCATTATTTATATATAATGAAAAATGTACCCTATTATTTATAAATAATGGAATTAGGTACTTCCTTATTTATAAATAATTAATTCACTTTCCATTATTTATAAATAATGAAGTTATATGCAAATTTCGGACCGCCGAACATGAATATTCATAAGTTGTGTCCGCTATGCTATTCTAGTGTTCAGACACATGTTTTCTTCATCGCACAAACCCGAACGGTAAAACACCTATTGGTCTACAATTAACCTATTGGTCCACTAGCCAAAACGTCTACCTCCATTCAGTTCTAAACCCAATCGTCCACTAACCATTTGGTCTACATCCAATTGGTCCACTAACCTTTGGTCACAACCAATTGATCCACTAGCAATTTGGTCTACAACCAATTGGTCCACTAACCATGTGGTCTTATCAAATCTTCAATAGGGAGGGCGGACAAAATATTTTATCCAAGTTTCCCTCGATCAGCGAAATGCGGGGGGGGGGGGGGGGGGGGCTAACAGGTAAATTTTAAAGAATTGTTTTATTTTTTTAACCTTATTTTCACGAACAAGTTATAGTCATAGGCCTACTGTGTGTCATATTATAAGAATGTAAAATTATGTATTTCTTTCACATTTTATTAAACGCCTGTTGATATTTTGAATAGTATAAGTTAACTAATTTCATCCTAGGCCTACGTTATTTTTCAATTTTTGCACGTTCCGTACTAAAATCAGATCTGTATACAATATCTTGTTCTTCGATTATTCTTTTATGTACTATTCTGCTTTGTAATTGTATTTTTATTATCAATTTTGTATACATTGAGTAAACAGCATGTTTGCTGATCTTTTATTCCTGTATAAATAAATTCAAATAAATAAAACTGCAAAAATTTGAAGGTAATTGACTTTTACTCCTAATTAAGGCTCATTACCGGGGGAAAAATCGACAGGCGCGTATCCAGGATTTTGCACCCGGGGGGGGGGGGGCTACGTGATGTTGGCGTCCCCATTTTTTTTTCCAAAAAAGGCAAAAAGGTAGGCCTACACCCAATTTGTCAATCACGATGGCCGAGGATGCTCACTTTGGCGCCCCTTCGGCGCCTACCCGGGGGGCCTGGGCCCCGAGGCCCCCCCCCCCCACAATACGAGCAACTTTGTTTGTTTACAGCTTTTATCTCTCATAAGATAATTTTGCATGTTTCAAAAATGTCACAGTACATGCAAACTACTATTTGTTCAAAAATCGCATTGCAGTGAGGCGGGCTTAATGTTTATTTTTGTTTTTTTATCGATTAACCTGAAAAAGTGCATTTTTAAAGCGCTCTCTGTGCTATGCTTCTGAAGAGCGCAAAGCTCGAGCAAATTCTTTATGATTCAAGACCAATTAAAAGACCAATAGTTGTACATTGTTGACCACTTACTAGAAGACCATTGCTAAGAGACCAAGGATGCTACATGCTACCAATTGGTTGTCACAAACGCCTAGTAGACAAATTGGTTGTTGGACAAATGCCTAGTAGACCAATTGGTTGGTGGACCAAATGCCTAGTACCCCAATTGGTTGTGGACCAATATGCCTAGTAGACCTATAGTGGTCAATGGACCAAACGGTTAGTAGACTAAAAGGTCATTGGACCTAATATAATAACGGTAGACCAAATGGAAGTAGACCAACTAGTAGTAGACCAATGGGTTGTAGACCATTAGGTTACAACCCCCCCCCCTCCCCCGCCCCCCCCCCCCCCCGAACAGAAATTTCACTTCTCAGGACCCCAAAATACCATTTTACATGTGAATTGATCTCATGGCAGAAGCGTTAATTCGAAATATTTCACTGTTTTTTTTCTTCAAATTTTATTTCACATAATTATCGTATGATGTGTGTGAGGATAAGACTAGCTAAGGATAAAACATATCATGTGCGCATGTGTAGCTCAATAATAAGCTCCAATCCATATGAATATTCATGAGTAAAGATGGCCACTATTAGAACATCGCGATAAGACATAATAGAGGAAGAATTTCATGAATTTTTGGGCTTATTATACAAGTTATGGTAGGCTCCAGAAAAGTTTTTGAAAAGAGTGATTATTGTGTTTTGAAATGCAATAGATCTAGATTAATGAATACATGAATTAAGACTTAAAAATGAATTTGGAGACACTGTCTTTCATGAACAGTGTCTAAATGTCTTGTCTGCATGGTTTGGGCTCGCGCCGCCGCGCCAGCTAGCTCTCTAGGGTCCCTACACGGGGCCAGTGTTCCTCGGAAACTCGTCCAGCGGCCGTGCCACGTACTGACGCCTAGGGTTTCCACAGACAGAGCACAGCCACAACGAATATGGTCAACGTGAGAAGTATAGGTCTAACCTACAATAATTTACGGCTGTAAACCAACATCAAACTGCACTGAAAATGACTGTCCTTCCCCGTCGCCTCTTGGTTGCTGAGGAAACTTCTCAATAATAATTAGGGAATTGCTGGTCGAGGTGGGATTTTAAGCCATATGCATGACGATGAAAAAATAACAAAAACAAAAAAACACCTGAAACAAAGAATAGCATATGCATATAGTGGACTCAACTTATGAATATTCATGTTCGGCGGTCGCGAAATTTGCATATAACTTCATTATTTATAAATAATGGAAACGGCTCGAAAAATTATTTATTAAATAATGAAAAAGTCCGAACATTATTTATAAATAATGGAGAGTGGAATCAATTATTTATAAATAAGGAAGTACAAAATTCATTATTTATAAATAATAGGGTACATTTTTCATTATTTATAAATAATGAAAAGGCATAAAAATTATTTATATATAATTGTTCTTATTTATTAAATAATGAAAACTCAAACCTATTATTTAAAATAATAAAAGTGAATACGATTATTTATATATAATGAAGTACGTAATTCATTATATATAAATAATAAGATTTTGACTTGTCATTATTTAGTAAATAATAACAATTATATATAATAATTTTCATACCGTTTTCATTATTTAAACAATGAATGTGTAATTCCATTATTTATAAATAATGAAAATCGAATTGTAATTATTTAAATAATTGTGTTATATTAATATATAATGATTATATAACAAATAATTTGCCTATATAATGATGTTACAAACGGGCGCCTCATATGGTACCGTAACTGATTGTGTGAGTTTTATTTCCAGTAAGAGTTAGTAAGACCAGTTGGAATATTTTTTTTTTTTTTTTTTTTTTTTTTTTTTTTTTTAATAATGATTTTATTAGTCCAATTTAATGTAGACTAACGTCAGATCCATTTTTCATTTTCATTTTTTCATTTTTTTTTTTTTTTTTTTTTTTTTTTTTTTTAAAAATAATGATTTTATTAGTTCAATTTACCGTATGTAGACTAACGTCAGATCCATTTTCATTTTTCATTTTTTTATTTTTTTTATAATTTTTTTTTTAAATTTGTTTATTAATCTTCTTCTTTTTTCTTTATTTGGTTGGGAGGGGTGTTGAATTGTATGCCACTTGTTTAAATTAGATATAGCAACAGGGCATAGACTAGATATAGGCTATCCCATCATAATGTTTCAGCCAATCAGCAGAGAGTATTTTTGAAATACCAGCATTAACATCATCATTAGCACTCAGCTCAGTTTGGCGCATGTTTTCCTCTGTGCTACAAGCGGTTTGATGTTAGATTTACCAGTACAGCTAATTTCCCTGTCAAATATCTCTGGTTGATATGATGGAATGTAGATCTTGGATAAGTTATCAAGGTAAGAAATCATAAATTATAGTAACTTAGTAGTCTATCCCATGTAAGTAAAAACAAATTGATCCATCTATCGCTGAATCCACATGTGTATTGGCATGTGCCCACATATAGTTTTTTTATGGTGGGTGTTTTCTAACATGTGGCAGCATGCAGCATCGATGCATCGATACCGTTGCCGTTGGCAATATAGTGACTTATTAATATGGTTTTGCCTGTAATTTGTGCATGAATATAATTAGTGCTGTGTCTTCTGAATATATTATGATTTTACAAAGCGTTACTTTGAAAGTTCAAATAATGAGGGTCTAAAATATATGCAAATTTGGAAAATTAATAGTTTTTTCTTACTGAATTGATTTTTTTGATAGAAACATTTCTCTGTTCTCTCCTCCTCTCTCACTCTCAGTTGTGAGTTTGAGCTAAAAGAGGCCAACGCTCAACATGATATCAGAAAAATCAGAGATAATTTAAACTTATATTTAACGAAAAGAATGTTCGTGGCGGATCAGATGGGGGGGGGCACCGGCTTAAATGTTCAAATTTAAAAAATACTAGTACGGTCAATGAGTGGTTATCAAATTAATAAATTATATTATAGGGGGCGCGCGTTGCTGCGCCCCCTAGCCTAAATTGCCACCTAGAATGTTTGATTGTTTTGCTGGCACGTCGTCATGCATTCAAATTTGAATATTTAGATTCTACGGCCAGCGCGGTGGTCACAACAGGTTGTATGTGCAACGTGCAACTGGCTTTGACGGATTTCTTAAGAGTTAGAATTCTAGTTTCTTTCAGATACACACATTGCAGGTATGACATGCAGGAGGTTTAAATTACAAATGGCCCAACGACAGCTATAGGCCTATGCAAGGCAGCTTATGGTTATGCGGTGGTCACAACAAGGCGTAGCTACGGGACAGCACGCAATGCTGTTAATCACACGCCTGGCATGCATATTGCCATTTTTCTTGCATGTAGACGTTTGGCCAATTTCTGTGATTCCAATTATTCCTGTTGTATTGGTAAGGTATTGTAAAAACTTCCTATGTTTGTACCTCCAACCTACCTGCAGGTACATTGATGCATAAATTTTACTAACGAAATCTTGTCATAGAGAGTACATTGCTGTACTTATATATTCTTTTTCTATTTATAATTTTGTTGAATAAATGAAAGTACAAATGTAATCTGAAAACATTTTTTTTTTTCCCTGGTTATGTTTGGATTTTTTTTTTCTTCAGGTATTGTAATTAATTAGTTGATGAGCTTTTTTTGTGTGTATAATTACAATCATTTTAATTAATATATAAGTTTGTACATTTATACAGAAATTGACTGCTCTATCCTGCATCCAAAATCGAGATGGCTCACATTCATCATCGAAGCCTGCAAACTGTACTAAAACAACACCGTGTTTCCTGAGACAGAGGTAAGGAAATTATCAATGTAGGCCTGAATTGTGTATCCTGTAATCATGGTACATAACAGGTAAATAATTAATATGGGTAACATCCAACCGCCCTTGTACTGTTACTTGTTGCATGTTTATGAGCAGCGCACCTGTGAGTTTATATGGGTTTTCTTTTAAAATAAATTATAAATTTTTTTTTTTTTTGCAATAACAGGGTTTTTAGAAAATAAAGAGAACAGTATGTGTGGCTAAGAATATCATTTATCTTTTCCATATAAAAATAAGAATCTGATACGGGAAGATAATCTTAACACTACGTTGAGGTGAAACGTTAATTGATGAGGGCTAATAATACATTTGTAGGATCAACACTATTTTGTTTTATATAATGCCATCATCTTAATTAATTCATATTTGTACATTTATACAGAAATTGACTGCCTCTCTCCTGCAATCAAATATCGAGAATGGCTTCACAATTATTCATCAAAGCCTGCAGCTTCGTACTGAAAACAACACGTGTTTCCTGAGACAGTAGGTAAAGATTATCAATGTAAGCCTGATTGTGTACCTGTAATCATGGTACATAACAGGTAAATAATTAATATGGGTAACATCCACACCCCCCTTGTAACTTCTACTTGTTTTGCATGTTTCGTCAGCCACCTGTGAGTTTTAATATGGTTTTCTTTTAAAAATAAATTATAATATTTTTTTTTTTTTCAATATGGGGTTTTAGAAAATAAAGAGAACAGTATGTGTGCTAAGAATCAATCATTTATCTTTCCATATAAAAATAAGAATCTGATCAGAAGATATCTTACTCTTTGAGGTGTACAGAAAACTGTTAATTGATGTAGGGCTAATAATGACATTTGTAAGGAAATCACACTATTTTGTTTATAATTACATCTTTATTAATCCCATATTTGTACATTTATACAGAATTGACTGCTCGTTCGTGGCATCCAAATCGAGGAGCGCTCACAATTAATTCACCGAACCTGCAGCTGTCTATAACAACATGTGATTCCTGAGACAGAGTAAGGAAATTATCAATGAAAAGTTGAGAAATAGTTGAATGATTGTGTCATGTAATCTGGTACATAACAGGCAGTGGTCGATTCGCAGGCGGGGATGCAGGGGACGCGCTCCCCCCCTATAATTTGAACCTTTCAATTGACCGCACGTACATGTTAAAATCCGAAGATCCGCCCCCCCCCTCCTCCCTATCCCTGAAGTCCTGGATCCGCCACTGCCAGGTAAAAAATTGATAGGGTACATCAACACCCCCCATGTACTGGTTTATTTGCATGTTTATGGTCAGCAAGCTGTGAGTTTTATATGGTTTTCGTTGAAAAAAAGGTATAATTTTTATAAATCTTCCTTTCAATTGGGTTTTAGAAATAAAGCGAACAGTAAGTGTGCTTAAAAATGATCATTTATCCTTTTCCCATATAGAAAAAAGAATCTGAAACGGAGACATGTAACTCTTTGAGTTGTGCAGAAATACTGTAATTGATGTACATTAGGGGCTAATGATACATTTGTAGGAATCACATCAATTTTTTTTGTTTTTTGGTTTTTGTTTTGGTTTTTTGGGGGTTTTTTTTTAACAGCATTACTACATGTAAATATCATTTGTTTTATTTCCATCTTCCCTCTTTGCTTTAGGTGGCTACTATTATTTGAACTAGAAGAGACTATCTGAAGTTAAATTGGCAGAGAAAACCTCAGCTCAATTGTTGATGTCAAAAAAACGATTGTTTGCAGATTCTGAGGCAGAATTACCAATGCAGTATTTGTATCTCTCCAAAGTAATTGCCACAATGGATTTTCTCATTTAACCCAATAATCTACATGGCTAGATGTATTAGCGCAATTTAACATTCAATCTGCACACGATCAAATGCAAAAGTGTGGAAAACAATTCTTATTGATTGAACATGACATAAATACTTTGGAAATAATGAATATATTAGCAAGCATTTGTTTGATACCTGATATGGTGCAACAAGAGACAATATATTCCGCTTGATCAGCTGCCTTCAAATTCATTTTCAAGACGAGAATTGGCTTAGTATGGGCTTGACCCTACATTTACTTTGGGAATCGCTTTCAGTGTGTTGGGGGCAATGATAATTTAAAAAACTTTGGAAGCAATCCTCATATATACTAGGTAGTGTCCCTTCCTGTAATCCTTTGCTGGCTCTTCATTGAAATTCTTTACAAAACTATGAATATCAACTTAGTGAACCCAGATCATTCAAACTTCTTTCCTCAAAGTACAATGTATGTAACAGGAGACACACTCCTGGTGGTCACTGGTGCTCCATTTCTTAATTTTTATTGTAGCAGTACCCCGACCGTACCTTGTATTGAGTATGTTTTTGGATGGCCATTTATTCTTTTCTTACATGTGGTAAGAATGTTCTGATCTTTATATTTGTAAAAAATTCAGTCTTTTTGTATACATATGCCGTAATGGACGTGCATTTGGTTCTTATAAGAAGCCCCCTATTCAATGATATGTATTACAACAAATTTGAGGACTTGAAATGCCTGATATAATCTATCAAGGCTCATGACAAACCAGGACTTCCAGATTTCATGAAACATACCTTTAATATTGCATAAATTTTTTTGCACAGGTCTGTTTAAAAATTTTAAGGTTTTGAAGTCTTTTCATGTAATTTGGCTGAAAATATGTTTAGGTCATGTGATGTATGATGATAGATTCGGTTGGGACATCTTGTACTATTTTCCTTGTACTACTTGGCTGCGGACCAGTTAATATTAACGTGCTGGCCATTTGTACACTGCGCGAAACCGATCGTAATATTAGGTGCCATGCTATTTGTCTTGAGCTTTGTCTGCTTTGACCACACCGCGCCACGCTTGTCATACCCGTTACTGTTTGCAACTAGCATCATGGCAGCAGTCAAGTGGTTAAAATGTTTGGGATGGGAAGGGGGTGCAGATATTTGTTCCAAAGACTCCTTTCATGCATGTAACTGTTTTGAATACCCTATAATATCAAAAAGTTCACAAAAGTTATCTATTAAATATACCTTGATAACTAAATAATAATGCTGAGATCAATCTACTTTGTGTAAATAACAATTAGAATTCTATTGTGATTATTCCAGTAATCAAATGTCTATAACCACTATTTTTTATTCTGGGAAAATACTGACTTGTGGGAAATATTTGTAGTACATTATTTTTTTTCAAAGGACATGTGCACATGCTTGATATATGTTATCTAGGAGTAGAACTCTTCACTATGTTCAGTAATTCTTTTAACACAAATTATTTATATTAATTTCGTATTTTTGTTGGCCTTAAGTCCAGAAGGGTAATAGTAGATGAATTGCAGTATGATAGAAATTTGGACTTACACTACATAATTGCACGTAACCGACATATAACTGATCGCTTGTTGAATCATTAAAAATAATAAAATCAGAAACTAAAGGAATTTTTAAACTGTCGCTATTTCTCTTTATATTTTTTTACATTGCCAAATAAATATTGCTTCCTGTTTTGCATAAAATATAATAAAGGATTGTAACCTTGATCTTATAAACTTTTAACATCATTCAATATTTAAATTACATTGTAAGAAACATTGGGCGTGAAATTGAATGTGCCATTTGTTTGATTGTATCCGATAACTAGTGGGATAGGTGTTTTTTAGGCGTTGCCTGGTTATTTCAAGTGCATATATAAGTCCATGTATTCAAGGTGATTTTTTTAAACTGGTGGGAAAGTTTGTCGCCAAGTTCAAATGTTACTGTCCCCCAACCAGTTGAATTGTTACTGTGGTTCCAGTTGAAAATGTTTATGGTCCAGTTGAAATGTTACTATGTCCAGTTGAATTGTTACTTGGTCCAGTTGAATTTTACTGTCCAGGTTGAAAATGTTTACTGTCCAGTTGAAATGTTACTGGTCCAGTTGAAATTGTTCTGTCCAGTTGAATCGTTAACTTTGGTCAGTTGAAAAAACCTGTTACTACTGGTCTGGACAGA
>CALNVZ010001721.1:19926592-19938758 GCA_940671915.1 Paracentrotus lividus
AAAAAAAAAAAAAAAAAAAAAAGGAGAAGAAGGGAGAAAGAAGAAAAAGGGAGAGAAAAGAAGAAAAAGAAAGAAAGAGAAGGAAATGAGGCCGATGCTTGTACTTTTGCCAACTTTATTCAATAAGAAGCGTGAAATAGGCCTAATTGGGTTCTAAACGATCATAACAAGCGGCCTTTAATTGGGGGGGGGGGTCCACTGGAAGCCGATTTTTTTTTGTTGTCATATTGTATTTTGCAATATTCTGCTCAAATGCCGGTTTTTTTGGTTTTGTTTTTTTGAAAAAGAAATAGGCCTACATAAAAAATTAAAGTTTCAAAATTTCTCAAAGAAACGTGGCCTCCGGGGCCCTCGGCCTCGTGGTATACTAGAAAGAGCCCCTTTATTTATTCCATACATCTTTTAAATCCCCAAATTTTTACTAAATGATAATGCACAAATAACTCTAATTTTTACCTTAAGATTTTCAGCTCGCGCTTCGCACACGCGGATACACAATAAGGTTTATAATACACAATTATCTGGAAAAAAAATAATACAAGAAAGTGCCCCTTTATTTATTCTTTATATCTTTTAAAACCCAAAATTTTCGGCTCGCGGAAACTAAATCATAATGCACAAATAACTCCAATTTTGAGCTCAAAATTTTCGGCTCGCGCTTCGCGCTCGCAGATACCAATTTAGTAGGGTATATAACGCACAATTATCTCAAATTCTAAGCTAAAAATTTCCGGCTCACGCTTCGTTTTGCTTTTTTTCATTAATGAAAAAACACATTCTTAAAAGCATCAATTAAAATGCCATTTTTTTGGGGCGCACCCCCTATTTATCCGAATACATTTCTTTTTATGCCTCTGGTCTCAATTGCCCCCTTTTCAGTAAAGACGCCCCTTTTCCGTCGTGACTCTCCCCACTTTCAAATTCGTTCCACCGCCTCTAGCATAACAACTTGGGCATAACATGCCGTTCTTCCAGGTAAGTAAATGGCAAAGTTTTGTTTAAAATATTCAGATTTCAGTTTTTTAGTTTTTAGTTGTTGTTGTTTTTTTTTGCAATTAGATTATTTTGTTTTCATTGGAGTAAAAATAAAATTGTTTAAATTCCTCGTTTCAGGTCAGTATAGGCGTATAAATCGGGGAATGTTTTAAACTCGCTCGTTTGCTCGCTCCGCTCGCAAGATTTTTTAGTCAAAATTGGGCCTCCCCCCCCTCTGGAAAATCCTGGATCCGCGCCTGTTGCATGTTGATTTTTAGATAGGTTGCATGGCGACAAAGCGGAAAATGATACATTCGGACAAAAATCAGCCTTTATCCACATTTCCTTATCACATTCAGACTTTCGATGATAGTTCGAATATTTTATGTTGTACTTTCATTCATGAGAAGCAAGACATGTTGATTCCTTCTTTTAGCAATTATTCAGCGAGTTTATAAACAGGGGTCGATAGAATCATGGACCTAATAGAATGGTCTGTATAAAGGAATGATGGAATTGAATTCAAATGAGTGGGAATAACAAAAAGTAAAATTGATTAGAACTTTTTTTTTTATATATGAGACTGTTATAGCAGCCCCCCCCCTCTCTCTCTCTCTCTTTCTCTCCACTGGCGTAAATCCATTCGCGGTTTCTATTCATCAGGGGGGGGGGGGGCGGTGGCTCTCATTTCAATTTTTAAATGCCAGTCCCCATTGCAGGAAAAACAATTATGTTTATCAATTATGTTTTGCGAATATCCTCCTGTTTTACATTGAAACCTGAGAACAAAAGTGAAAATAAAGTTGTTTTCCTTTTTTGGTCGCCCCTCCTGGGACAATGCCAATCCCCAAATAATATGCCAAAGCAAAAAACTGCAACAAACAAAGAAACAAACACACACAAAGAAACAAACAATAGAGCGACGGGGTGTTGCCGATAAAAGTTAAAACAGACATTTGAAGCTTTAAAATAGGGTACATGCAGGTAATATGGGCCCCCTAAGCTCATTTTCCTAATTTGCATAAAATTACGAAATGACACACAGTCTAATCTTTGTTTATATGAATCAATAACTACTGCTCTAACTTTTATTGTGAAGAAAAACAATTATCACCAACCCCCCTGTCTGCAATATTCAAATGTTGACATCATTACCAAAGTGCCCATATTACCTGCATGTGCAGGTAATACGGGCACATGTATTTAATGTATTTAATGTATGTTTTAAAAACTACAATGACTCTACCATGTCTGGAATTTGCTTAAAATGTTGAAAATCATTAACTTTAAGATATAATTTGAAATTATAAGACCCTTCAGTAAATCCTTTGACTATATATTTCATTGTTATGTATTTTGTATATTATTTCTTTTTTTTTAAATATTATTTAAATATTATTTTCATTATACAAGTCAGTATAGGCCTACAATAAGTTATTTATATTAATTATATACTGTGAATATACCCCAAAAAAATCGTAGCAAAAAGATTGATGCCTCATCACAATACTAAGTACCAGAATCATTTCCGCCATTTTGGATGTCCCATATTACCTGCACTAATGTTGCTGTGTCAGGCATGCATTCAATGCCACATTGCACCCCTTCACTAAAACAAATTGACCTGTACACGCTAGTATGATCAAAATGAAACTATGAGCTTACTAAATATACAAAACAATTGAGGTTACCCCCTCAAACACTCTTTCACCATCACATTCTGTGAAATATCAAATTTTACATCAGGGTAAAAAAAATGCCGTAAATTCTACCTACCTTGTTTTTTTCAGCAATTTTCTCAGAGAAATTTCGGCATCAGATGCTCTCACGACAATATATTTTCGTATACAGTTCATATGAACAACATTATGGTGCTCACATCGGTCACCGGTCGACGGTCACGACGTGATTTGCTTCAGGTGGCCCATATTACCTGCTGGCCCATATTACCTGCATGTACCCTAATGTCCTGAAATTAATTCATTGCATTATTTCATCTGAACAAAATATCCCCGTAGCTCCCTAAGTGGCAGTAGATAAAAGCATGCTTATCCATTTTGGGTATACCCCTCCCTCCTCTCCTCTTATAACACGTCGTGTGGAAAGCAAGCAATTTGTTTCCTTCTTAAATTGTCCAAAGAACGTTAGGGCATTTAGAGGGATCCTAATGTTGGTGGCCTACATTGTGCAGTTTAGTCACTTCAGGGGGTATAACATCTTACCCCCCCCCCCCCTGCCCGGTCTCACCAAATGATGCTGAGGATGACGTCATCAACACGGACTAGGGAAATCCCCCGAAATCTCGGCCAATCACTATTGTGATTGGCTGAGACCACAGTGAGTGGTTTGTTAGGACAGCGCTGTGCACGGGTGCAGTGGTTGTAGTGCGTTTGCTGTGTGATGATAGTGAGTTTTCGCAGGACTACGGGGAGCTTATCTAGAACGTTAGCAAAAAAGAGGGCACTATTTTCAAAATTGCCTGCAAACCCTCGTTTTCTATCTTCTTCAATAACTTTGAATAAAAGTTTCCAATATAACTGAACATGTTCCCTTTGGCTTGTGAGACATTGTACCGTCTATTGTTGCAATAAGAATTCAATACAAAGGCTATTATTTATTGTGACAAATGCATCTATGCGTATAACAGCTGACCTAAAACATTGCTGATATGAAAAGAAATAACCTACCGCCCAGCCTTTATGATTAGTCAAATCAAAGTATGCTTCTTTTATGTTTTAGCAAAGGGGGAAATGCCTGTATACATTCCTATCAAAGCGCTCGCTTATTATAACTGACTTACCATGCTTACGTTCTCAGCTGAGAACCGAGATACGTTCTACGTTCGGGAGAACGTACATGTACGTACATTTTCCCAAAATAGCGTTGTAGATTTTGACAACGGGGAGCTATCTCTTGTAGCTAGGGGAAACCCTCGTTTGTGCACACGAGAACTTGTAATTTAAACGCTTGCCAGCCGTTTCTAGCAAATACCAGTTTTACATACTCTTTTTCCTGTACTAACAGTATGCAGGAGTTTGGGGTTTGAGCTATTTTGAAAATAAAGTCATTCATAAAGCTAACGTTCTAGATTAGCCTCCCCGTAGTCCAGCGAAAGCACCCTGATGATGCGCATTGAACGTACTCATCATTGACTTGGTCGGGCAAATGAGCCATTTTCTGCCGTGTCCAGCCGCCTGTTCGAAATTCGGAAAAATCTGCAGGTTTGCGGCTTAGAACAACTTTGAACAAGTTTACTTTGTCTCCAACTCCATGGAGCTGCGACGATGATTTCTTCATAATTTATACGTGGGGTTGGAACAAATTGTGATCAACAATTAATTTTCAGTGAGCCCTGGTCCGGATAAATTCGGAGTACCGGGTAGGTCTCGATTGTAAAACTTCACTTCCTCAAAGTGGTCACACCCTGCGTGCGTTGCATGCCTGCACAATCTACCCAGGGGGTTCAGGCTAGTTGAACTTATTGGTCTACTAGTATATGGTGGATCGGTATTTGTTGGTAAGTTTCTTCATTTATTCGTCTTTAAAGACTTTAGACTAGACTCTAGGCCTATAATCATAATTTAACATGATAATTCAGATTAAGCTGGGCTAATCATATCCTAAACCGACCAGCCCCCGTCGCGACGCGGCTGTGTAGATCTATAGTAAATCATATCCAAGCTTATAAGTTATATGGATGATTGTTATGATAGAGCAACGCTGTAGATCGATCTATAGAATTACTTACATACATACGATGATAAAAACTTGACAATTCATGCACACCCCTCCCCACCCAAGGTAAAATTGTTATTGCTTTAGAAGTGTATTGCTTGTTGTATAGAATCTGATCGATCGCAGCCAATTTGCTATGGATTCTTATCAATTTAATAAGGATTTTCTCATAAAAACTGGGGGGGGGGGGGGGGGGGAACAGGATTACGATTTTCCAAGTCCCTAGATTCAGTACTTGTCAGACTTCAAAAGACTCTGAAATGTAAGAAAATAATGTGGGGTTTTAAAATGAACAGTTTGTAGTGAAGTAAAATAAGCTCAAACACTCATCAGTCAATCAAATAACAGCAAACGGAAGATTCAGGAACAGGACACAAATAAATAAAACTTAACAAGAAGAAGTCTGGTAGTGCACTGATTTATTAAAGGGGCTACTTTGCCACATCACAAAGTAATATTCAAGATAATTTACATATTCAAATTAAGACAGATTAACCAATAGAAATAAAGAGAATGGAGGATCCAACTCAAAATGGAAAAGTCCAATTCATAAGAATAACCAATAAGAGATAAGAGGATGAAGATGAATAAGATGATGAGATGATTATGTAAAAACTAATAACAATGTTGAACAAAAGAATCAGATGTTGAATGTAGATCTAATGAATAAAGACATCTGAATAGGAAAGGAATGATAGAGAAGGAGGTTGAAAGTCAAAGAGGAAATGGATGTAAACAAAGCTGAACTAAATACCGAAGCTGAATAGAAATAAGGTCAACTAACAAAGGAAACCTAGATCTAAATGTACAAATAACAGTCCTACAATAAACAAAAATCTGATGTCGAAAGAGAAAGGAACTGAGAGCCACCACTGCCCAAAAATGAGTAGTACTAAGTATACTATGCATGAGGTAGTAAAAATCTGTGTTCACCTGTTCTAGGTGTCATGACCCTATAGATTTCGAGCCGCATACTCGCTCGATCGTATCTTCTGTACTGCATGAACGCGCAAAGTCTTACTTCTTTCCCCTCTATATTCTTTGGGTATCGAGTTTTGGGATGAATGTTTGTCACCATCGTTGCTTTTTTACTTTTTCCACTTTGCTCGACAGATCAGTTAGGGCTCAATTAAAGCAGGGATCGTCATATTCAGAAGTCATAAAATAGGACCGTTTGGATGTAATCTTGCCATTTTCAATGAAAGTATTAACTATTATATTTTGCCGATCGATCGTTCATCTATGGTGTCTTTTAGAAAACAAAACAAAGTGTTTCACAGTGAAAAAAAAACCAAACAAACAAAATAAAAAAGCAGTTCCAATGGAATTACTTTTCAAAGATTACATCAAATATAGTCAATATTTGAAAACTACAGTCAAAGATGGCATCACAGTAAATTCATCACCCCAAAAAGAAAGAGAGAAAGAGAGAGAGATGGGGCGGGGGGAAGGAGAGAGTGAAAAGGGCCGTTATAAATAAAAACACGATACCACCCCCCCCCCCCACCCAAAAAAAAATAAAAAATAAAATAATAATAATAATGATAATAAATAAATGAATAAATAAATTAAATAAATAAATAATAATAATGATAAGAATAATATAAAATAAAAAAAATGAAAAAAAATGAAGAAAAAAAAAGGAATGAATAAATAAATAACTAAGTAAATAGAAGAGAGAGAGATGGAGAGAAATGAGAAAGGGACTTATAAAAAAAAGCTACATGTTATAGAGGAGGTGGAGAGGAAGGAGAGAAAGAGAGAGAAATAAACGGAAATTGTATTAAATGGAGTATGGAAAGCCGGAATATAGAAAAAGAAACCCAACCAGTAAAATCATGATATTTCAAAATTAATAAATATCACGTTATAAGAAAAATCAAATAAACTAAATGGAAAATTGTTCTGCCAATGGAATAAACAGAAGAAGCCAGCAAAAATTTAGGGCAAGTCCACGCTATTTGTTCCCGAGATAGTGATTTTTCGACTTTTTGACAATTTTTGTGTCAAGTGTGTCAGTGGGTTTGTAAAGGTATACATATACCCTTTTCAGACTGCTATTTCTTAACCCCGTACTATCCTTAACCCCATACTATCCTTAACCCCGTACTATCTTTTTTTTGCTTTCAGACTGTGTTTCTTAACCCCATACTATTTGCTTAGCCGGGGTTAAGAAATTCAATGCTTTTCACACTGGGTATTCCTTAACCCCAGACTATTTGCTGGATCATGAATATTAATGATTTCATTCTCTTTCTTTATGTTCTTCATTGTTTTTTTCTCTCTCTCTCTCTCTCTCCTCATGTTATTCATTGTTTTTCTCTTTTTGCTTGTGTTATTCCCTGTTTTTTTTTTCCTTATGTTATTCCTTGTTTTTTCTCTTTTCCTTATGTTATTCATTATATTATCTCTCTTTCCTTATGTTATTCATTGTTTTTCTATCTTTCCTTATCTTATTCATTATTTTATCTCTCTTTCCTAATGTTATTCATTGTTTTATCTCTCTTTTATTATGTTATTCATTGTTTTCTCTTTTCCTCATGTTATTCATTGTTTTTATCTTTTTCTTTGTTATTCGTTGTTTTTCTCTTTTTCCTTATGTAATTCATTGTTTTTCTCTTTTTCCTAATGTTTTCATTGTTTTTTCTCTTTTTCTAATTCATTCATTAATTTTTTTCTTTTTCCTTATGTTATTCATTGTTTTTTCTCTTTACTTGTGTTTATCAGTTTACGAATAATTATGCCTATTCATGGACCACATTTTCATTGATTGGGCAATGCTTAGCCCCGTTTCCTTAGCACGGTTTTGGCTTTCAGACTGCACTCTTAGCACCGCAATTGCCCGCGGCTACTCCGCAATTACCCTCGGCTAACCTCTGCTTTTAAGCAGGGCCCAGATAGTACCCGTACTATTTTACCGTGCTGAGCCTACTTTGTAAGACGTTAGGGTCTGGAACCGAAAGCGCTGCTAAGCTTAACCCAGGAAAAGGTGGTACTAAGCCCCCCCCTACCCCCTCCTAGCCCTACTATTTCTGGGGTTAAGGATTTTAACTATAGTCTGAAAAGCATAAATGTGTCATATATCACCATAAAGGGTATGAAATGAACTTAATGCAAATGAGGTCAAAAGGTCATTTCAAGGTCATATGACGTCACAAGGCTCATTAGTATTCATGAAAAAATATAAATAGCATTAAAAATGCTATTTTGAACCATTAAAAAAAAAAGAGGTTTGTCATAGGAGTACAACCAAAAAGTTAGTATTTTCTGTTTTTATATTTTCTTGGCTAACTCTGGTGAAAATATTACGAACCTAGCACATAGCTTTCCTTATTTTTTAGACTTAAAATATTCAGGTCTCAGAAAAAGTCTCACAAAAGTTACTGAGCAGATGTAAAATCATACATTTTTATTACCCACCCTCCCCGCCTTTAGAAATGAAACAAAATAAGTTTTTTCTTACATTTGTGTTTTGTATTATGTTTCTTTTATTTTATCAGAGAGATTTTTTAACAAAAGATGTTGCTACGCCTTCGCTACACCAATTGTTTTATAAAAAATATTACAGGGAATAATTGTCCTGTGTGTTAATGTCCAGTTTGTTACCTGACATAGTTTTTAAAACTTGACCTTTGCCAGAAAACTCGAAGTTGTATTAACGCTAAAATATGTCCTTACAATGTTTATTACATGCTTAAGAGGATATGACTCTGCAAATTTAGATCTACCTTTTTAATTCAGAGTTATATGTGAACAAAGTCCAAATTTGAAAACACCATTTTTTGCGGTCCGGTTTGTTACCGACGAATAATTGATCATAAATTAATTATGAATTGAGTTATTACAACTATTTTGTATGTTTTTGTTGAACATTCTTAGTACCTTCAGGAATATACCAAAGGATTGAAATTTTATTTCAGATTTTTCAAACAAGCCCTATTTTTGGCTCTGAATGTCCCGTTTGTTACCGCGCAAAATAGCTTGGACTTGCCCAATGGTAATTAAATAGACCGCATATCACTTTCATAATTGTATAAGTAAAATATCATAATTTTGTTTTTCATACCTAAGTGACTTTTTTGAAAAGGAATGGCTTCAATTTAACAGATAAAAGATGAGAAAAATACTAAGGGGCCAAATACGGAAAGGAAAAGAAAAACGGAAGAAAAACTATGAGAGGAAAGAGAATGAAAGAAGAAAAGGAAAAAATAGGTGGCTTATTTTGTGAATATGCATGGTGGATCAGCAGAGCCTGTAATATGTTTTTATTTTTTTTTTATTTTTTTTTTTTTGTGTGTGTGTGTGATGTGTGTGTGATTAATATTAATTCCTGAATACGCAAATCTACAGAAAAAATTTGAAAGAAAATCGAATATTGAATTGTTTGATTGAATGATTCTATTCTGCGTAAAAATAAAATAAAGTAAATAACATTACGGTGTAATATTGAATGAACATGAAAAAAATTAGCAATAATAAACATTATTAAAGATTGTACAGAATACGAGAATTTTATAAAAATTCTCTTGAAATAATGAGCTATATAAATTATGAAACGCACGAGACCACCATCAGGGAGCTTTTTATTTTATGTACAAAATATATAGGAATCGAAACTTTAAATTAATCTCTCAGAGGGTTCACAGATAGAGAGAGACGAGCAAGCGGAAAAGAATATAAGGGTGGTTGTTTTCATTGGTATTGAATTATTTTTATTACTCCTTTTTATTTAAAATTATAAAAAAAAATGGGCGTGCATGGGTTGAGAAATTATGTGGGTTTTTTAAAAGTCAGATTAAAAATTTTAAAATTAAACCAAACCATAGCAAAATTAGATGCTTAACATGTACATGTATGTGCCTCCCCCTGTGCTGCCAAATTCGCTTTGCTTGCCTTTTAGTTAATTTCTTGAAACAAAATATCAAATCTTTAAAATATTTTTATTCTCCGAGGCTGATTTTAAAAACTGGACATAGCCGTTGGAGTGTTTATGAAAGGGGGGGGGTTAAATTGATAGTTATAATACAAAATATGTTTACTGAAAAAGTGGGGCTTGAAACCCCCCCCCCTTTCCTTCATGGCCTACCTGCTGCAGGGATAGAGGTCCTGAGTTAGATATCAGCAACCTGGACTTGACTTCTGAATTGCAGCAACCAAATAAAATCAACTATTGTCGATGTGAAATGGCCCGTTTTCAAATTATTTCAAACCATTCTGAAAAAGATGCCCATAACTGCAATGATTACAATAGTAAAAACCTAATCTTGATGGAGTCAATAAGACAATGGCTGACATTTCATGGTTTTTAAAGCAAAACGAACCAGCAGCTGTGTACGTAAGCATCACATCCCTGACTGGACTAGCTTCGACGGCCTGCGTATCCAGCTAGACCTCAAAGTCCTACTATTTTGACTTGTCCTGGTTTCCCCTTACCCAACATACAACATTCTTGAGCAATGTAGGTCTCTATCACGTATGTTCGTCGTCGGATCTTGCGTGGGCCAGAAGCTGTCGGTGGAAGCTAAGTGTTTGGGCAACGAAGCGTATTCGGTTAACTTCTTTTCATGATTTTATCATTGATGTAAATATGAGTCTGACATTTGGAATATTCTAACAATCCACTGAAAATACTCAAAAAACCGTGCCAAAAACGTGAATTATACACCTCTTCACATGGAATTGAAATATATCAAATAAACCTAACTCAATCAGATAAAAATCTTTCCCTTTCTTTACTTAGTTTCGTCAACATGTAATATTTTCATCAGGCAGTGTCAGTTGTTTATTTCTTCATTATATATTATAAAATAAATCTATGGAGATGTGGAAAGTACCAGGTTGGTATATATATGTCTATGTTTCGTACGATCAATGCTGCCTTGAAAAGAGGATATACTGGTTCATATTTCTCATGTAAAAAGTCAGGTCCTCTGACCTCCTCGTTGAGTGTTACAATTTAGAGGAAAATACATGAGCGCCGATTTCTTGCTTGAGGCCGATATGATATCAGCTTCACGATTAATCTTTCGGCTCACATAGTAAATAATCCGTTTACAGTTCTTGCTATTCCATATTGAATGGCCAAATGGGACCAATGCCCGAAATGCAGTTTCAAATCCAGCGGCGGAAGTCTTGAACATTACATAACCCATTCATCTCTCCGGTTCGTGAGACAAATTACTCAGTTGATGGGTTTAAACCAAATGCGGAATTTATATGGATTAGACCGACCAGCTCCCGATGCTTTGGCCCGTGCCTGTCTCAAGCAATTTACTAATTACAGCTAATAGGTTGTGATTTCCGCGAGTGCGACACGTATGCATCTTTAGCACATATAACTATTCATATATATAAGAGTACACGGTTTATTCTTTCAAATCTTATATATATGAAAGCTCGATATTGCTCTCAAATAAAAACTTTCGAATAAATGTATGTTTTTTGATCTGAGAACATCCCAATATTGCGACTGACTTTTTTGAGCATCATCATAGAGACAATCCCATATTTTCGATTAGTCAGGTGCGCGCTGCATTATACAAGAAGGTGTCGCTGGTTTAGTGCGGGGGGCGGGACACCAATGACGGGCCCGGGCCCCCCCCCCCTAGGTACAAAAAAAAAAAAAAAAAAAAAAAAAAAAAAAAAACGATTAAAAAAAATAAGGGTGTTGAAGGCAAAAGTAATATACATAGAATTCGCGAACGAGAGTGCTCAGATCATTATTATTTTGTATCTCCCACCGATTTTACCCCCATTTGTTAGCATTGCAAATTAGTGCCGAATAATACGAAATTATGGCTCAAATGGTACTAAAAATTAATTGATCGACGTATGATATGAAAATTACCATATCTAATTTACTCTCTGAAGTGTATATGATCTATTAATTATCATCAGATAAAAAAATAAAAGAAAACAATGATGAGCTAAACTACTTAACTAACGATACAATATTTCAATCACATAGCAAATTCAATAATTTAGGATTAATTTAGAGACATACGAAGTCTGCAAATAATTTAATCTCCTCAAAATCATGTATATGAACCTTACTTTTGATGGCCGAAAGCCGGAAAAGAGATAAATACATTATTCGACTTGAGCCCCCACTCCATCGTTTTTTTCCCGAAAATGAATGCCTTCTCCCTGCAATTGATTTTGACAAAACAATGAAATTGACCGGCGGAAAACCTAGTATATCCAAACTTAAACAAAACCGTGTGCACGGTATAAGCAAAAACCAGGAGTGTACATCTATCTTCCCACCCCCAAATTTCTCGTTTTGGATTCTTACTTATCATCACATATATATTCGAAAATTGTTTTGCACATCTCACCTATGTAAATAAAATTGGAAAATTCGCTGTAATGGGAGTGTTGCGGCTTCTACCATTTAGATGCTTATTGAGAAGGTGCGGGTCAAATACGGCTCGCTCGTTTGAAGTTTAATGTTATG
>CALNVZ010001721.1:19938872-19958739 GCA_940671915.1 Paracentrotus lividus
AGCAGCATTGATCCTACGAAACATAGACATACACTGTATTTCCACACTCCCAATTTTCATCTCCATGATTTATTTTATAATAAAAATGAAGAATAAACAACTGACATGCCAATGAAATATACATGTTACGAAAATAAGTAAAAAAGGGAAAGATTTTTACCTGATTTCAACGGCGTGTCCACAAGTCAAAAAAACTATAACATCTAAGCAAACAACGGCGTCAGTTCAGAAACCTTCTAATTTCATTGTCATAATATTTTCAAACTATTAAAAATACACCAGATATTGAAAAAGTAAAAGTTTATAAAAGCTTACATAATTTCTATATTTTGATGTTCATTTTGATGTTGCTTTCAAAATGCATAAAACTGAACAAAAAATCTGCCAATTATTTGATGAATTGGTTTATTTGATACATTTATATCCAAAGGAGAGGTGTATATTCACCTTTTTGCCGGTTTTTGAGTAGTTCAGTGGATTCATACTACCATCAAAATGCGTTGGCATCTGAGCATCCTTATTGAATCAGGCGCGGATACAGGGGCGGGACAGGGCATGACGGCCCGGGCCCCCCCCTAGGCAAAAAAAAAAAAAAAAAAAAAAAAAAAAAAAACGATTAAAAAAAAATAAGTGTTGAAGGCAAAAATAGACGGCGAGCCGAGTGACCTCCAAACCGTACCCCTATAAGCTGATACAAATTTCGAATTTCATGAATTATTGATATTAAAATCACAACTTGGATTATCATCACAGAAAAAGAAAAAAAACACTAGATATTCTACCAAAATCAATTGAACATAGAAAAATCCATAATAAACATACAACTATTTACAAAATCCATGATGAACCTCGTTGATTATGTAGGCCGAAAGCCCGGAAAAAAAATATATACCTACCCCCCCCCCCCCAATTTTTTGGATTTTATATCAATAAATTGAAAAATTTGATGTGAATTTGTATGAGCTATAGGGGTACGTTGGAGTCAATCGGCTCGCTCGTCTATTTTTGCCTCTCTTTTTTTCTTCTTTTTTCTCCCCTAGGGGGGGCGGGACCGTGCGGCCCGTCGCCTCCCGCCCCCTGTATCCGCGCCTGATAATAAGAATGCTAGATGCCAACGCATATGGATATTAAGAACAATTTTTTAAAGTTTAAAGCTCTCCCGGTTGTATGTTGAAAATGAAAATCATTGAAAATATGATGGCAACATGTCCATCATCTTGCTGATAGACGGCCACGGCGAAGGCCATGGAGCTGGTGCGGTCTACGTAATCACATAAACCAGGGTCGTCATTCGCCGGCTTGGGTGAAATGTCGCATTCAATACGGAATGGGGAAACTGATGTCTGGCCGAAAGACTGGCGATATCCAATATCTCAACACACGACTCATATTATAATTCGGCGACTTTACATTAATATTAAACCCAGTATTCTCTTTTCGAATATTGAATTGTTTGATTGAATTGATTCTATTTCTGCGTTAAAAAAATAAAATAAAGTAAATACATTTACGTGATAATATTGAATGAACATGAAAAAATTAGCAATAATAACATTATAAAGATATGTACAGAATACGGAATTTATAAACAATTCTCTGAAATAATGAGATATATAATTATGAAACGCACGAGACCACCATCAGGAGCTTTTTATTTTATGTACAAAATATATAGGAATGAAACTTTAAATTAATCTCTCAGAGGGTAAAGATAGAGAGAGAGAGAAGGGAAAAGGAATATAATGGGTGGTTGTCATGGTATTGAATTATTTTTATACTCCTTTTTTATTTAAAATTATAAAAAAAATGGGCGTGCATGGGTTGGTAGAAATTATGTGGGTTTTTTTAAAAGTCAGATTAAAATTTTAAAATTAAACAAACCATAAAAATAGAGTTACATGTACATGTATGTGCCTCCCCCTGTGCTGCAAATTGCTTTGCTGCTAGTAATTTCTTGAAACAAAATATCAAATCATAAAATATTTTTATTCTGAGGCTGATTTTAAAACTGGACATAGCCGTGGAGTGTTTATGAAAGGGGGGGGGGTTAAATTGATAGTATAATAAATATGTTACTGAAAAAAGTGGGGGCTGAACCCCCCCCCCCTTCCTTCATGGCTCCTGTGCAGGGAATAGAGTCTGGTTAGATATCAGCACCTGGACTTGACTCTTGATTGCAGCAACCAAATAAATCACTTATTGTCGATGTGAAATGGCCCGTTTCAAATTATTTCAACATTCTGAAAAAGGTATGCCATAACTGCAATGATTACAATTAGTTAAAAACCTATCTTGATGGAGTCAATAGACAATGGCTTGAATTCATGGTTTAAAGCCAAACGAACCAGCAGCTGTGTACATGTAGGCATATAGCAGCACCTCAAGTCCTACTATTTGACTTGTCCTGTTTCCTTACCCAACATACAACATTCTGAGCAGTGTAGTCTTATCACGTATGTTCGTCGTCGGATCTTGGTGGGCAAAGTGGGTGGAGCTAGTTGTTATGGGCAACGAAGCGTTCGTTAACTTCTTTTCATGATTTTATCATGATGTAAAATGAGTCTGACATGGAATATTCTAAAATCCACTGAAATACTCAAAAACCGGCAAAACGGTGAATATACACCTCTCACATGGATATTGATATATCAAATAAACCAATTCATCAATCAGATAAAAATCTTTCCCTTTTTTACTTATTTTCGTAACATGTATATTTCATCGGCATGTCAGTTGTTTATTTTTCATTTTTATTATAAAATAAATCATGGAGATGTGGAAATACAGTGTATGTCTATGTTTCGTAGGATCAATGCTGCTGAAAAGAGAATACTGGGTTCATATTTCATGTAAAAAGTCGCCGAATTATAAATATGAGCGTGTGTTGAGATATTGATATCGCCACGTCTTTCGGCCCAGACA
Organism: Paracentrotus lividus; assembly: GCA_940671915.1. NCBI lineage: Eukaryota > Metazoa > Echinodermata > Echinoidea > Camarodonta > Echinidae > Paracentrotus > Paracentrotus lividus. The sequence goes on from CALNVZ010001721.1 coordinate 19,941,795, forward strand.
TCAGTCCCATTCCGATATTGAATGCCCGACATTTCAAACCAGCCGGCGGACTGAACGAACCCCTGGTTATTGTGATTACCGTAGACCGACCAGCTCCCATGGCTTGCCCGTGCCTGTCTTCAGCAAGATGATGACATGTTGCCAGCATATTTCCAATGATTTTCATTCAACATAAACCGGAGCTTTAAACTTTAAAAAATTGTTCTGACATACTACCATCAAAATGCGTTGGCATCTGAGCATCCTTATTGAATCAGGCGCGGATACAGGGGCGGGGGGCGGGCTGACGGCCCGGCCCCCCCCCTAGCAAAAAAAAAAAAAAAAAAAAAAAAAAAAAAAAGAAAAAAAAAAAAGAGAGGCAAAAATAGACGAGCGAGCCGATGTGACCTCCAACCGTACCCCTATAGCTGATACAAATTCAATTCATAATTATTGATATAAAATCCACAACTTTGGATTATCATCACAGAAAAAAAAAAAAACACTAGATACTTTACAAAATCATATTGAACATAGAAAATCATAATAACATACAAGCATATTTACAAAATCATGATGAACCTCTTTATGTGGCCGAAAGCCCGGAAAAAAAATATATACCTACCCCCCCCCCCCCAATTTTTTGGATTTTATATCAATAAATTGAATTTGAATTGAATTTGTATGAGCTATAGGGGTACGGTTGGAGGTCAATCGGCTCGCTCGTCTATTTTTGCCTCTCTTTTTTTCTTCTTTTTCTCCCCTAGGGGGGGGGGGCCGGGCCCGTCGGCCCCCCCCCCCTGTATCCGCGCCTGATAATAAGGATGCTCAGATGCCCAACGCATATGGATATTAAGAACAATTTTTAAAGTTTAAAGCTCCGGTTTATGTTGAAAATGAAAATCATTGGAAATATGATGGCAACATGTCATCATCTTGCTGAAGACGGCCACGGGCAAGCCATGGAGCTGGTCGGTCTACGGTAATCACAATAAACCAGGCGGTTCGTTTCATTCCGCCGCGCTTGGTTTGAAATGTCGGCATTCAATATCGGAATGGGACTGATGTCTGGGCCGAAAGACGTGGCGATATCAATATCTCAACACACGCTCATATTTATAATTCGGCGACTTTTACATTAAAATATAAACCCAGTATTCTCTTTTCAGCAGCATTGATCCTACGAAAACATAGACATACACTGTATTTCCACACTCCAATTTTCATCTCCATGTATTATTTTTTATAATAAAAATGAAGAATAAACAAACTGACATGCCAATGAAATATACATGTTACGAAAATAAGTAAAAAAGGGAAAGATTTTACTATTTCAACGGCCGTGTCCACAAGTCAAAAAAACTATAACATCTAAGCAAAAACAACGCGTCAGTTCAGAGAAACCTTCTAATTTCATGTCATAATATTTTCAAACTATTAAAATACACCAGATATTGAAAAAGTAAAAGTTTATAAAAGCTTACATTAATTTCTATATGATGTTCATTTTGACTGTTGCTTTCAAAATGCATAAAACTGAACAAAAAATCTGCCCAATTATTGATGATGAATTGGTTATTTGATACATTTATATCCAAAGGAGAGGTGTATATTCACCTTTTTGCCGGTTTTTGAGTAGTTCAGTGGATTTTAGAATATTGCAGTCAGACTCATTTTTACAGCATGAGAAAAAACATGAAAGAAGTTACACGACGCTTCGGTTGCCCATAACAAACTAGCTCCACCCACTTTGCCCACCAAGCGAAACACGCAACGCAGGGGCGGATCTAGGTTTTTTCCAAGGGGGGGGGGGGTTGAGGGGATGAAAAAAAAAAATCTTGCGAGCGGAGCGAGCAAACGAGCGCGGAGCGCGAGTTTTAGACAATCCCGATTCATAGGCCTATACTGACCTAAACGAGGAATTATTTAACAATTTAGAAGTTGGAGTTATTTGTGCATTATGATAGGCAGCGAGCGCGAAGCGCGAGCCGAAAATTTGGGTTATAAAAGATATATGGAATAAATAAAGGGGCACTTTTTAGTATTAATTAATTTTTTAAAGATAATTGTGTATTGTAGACCCTATTAAGTATCTGCGAGCGCGAAGCGCGAGCTGAAAATTTTGAGCTCAAAATTGAAGTTATTTGTGCATTATGATTGTATCAACGAGCGCGAAGCGCGAGCCGAAAATATTGGGTTTTAAAAGATATATGGAATAAATAAAGGGGCACTTTTTTAGATTATTATTTATAAAAGATAATTGTGTATTGTAGGACCCTATTAATAGCGACGAAGGCGCAGCTGAAATTTTGGAGCTCAAATTGAAGTTATTTGTGCATTATCATTTAGTATCAGCGAGCGCGAAGCGCGAGCCGAAAATATTGGTTTTAAATAGTATATAATATATTATAAGTCCACTTTCTAGTGAGTTAAGATTGCTGCATCCAACTTAGACTAGATGAGGAACATAGTAGTGATATGGACGGGGGGGGGGTGTGACCATATATGATATTGTCCAATGCTAGTGCTGAGACAGGATGCTTTCTTTAGGGACATATATGTGAGTCTGGACATTATGATGGCATTTTTCTCCATGCACATAATTTTTTTTACTAGGCAGCCTGCCCAAGGGGGTGGCGGGGGTGAACCCCCCCCCCCCCCCGTAGATCCACCACTGCCTTCTCTTTCTTTCTTTTCTTCCTTTCTCTCCCTCTTTGCTTCTCTCTCCCTCTTTCCTTCTTTCTCCCTTTCTCCTCCTTTTTTTTTTTTTTTTTCTTTTTTTGCATCCCAAGGTGAGCGCGCGTCGTATCTACGCAGTGCGTTCTTATATAACTGATTGATGCAGTCTGTGCTGGGGTCAACACCCTCCGGAGCACTCGGGCGGGTGGGTGCGGCGTGTGTGTACGGCCCACGCCTGATCTAGCTACGCCGGTCCGCCGGATTGCGGATGGGGGGGTTTGAACCCCCAAACCCCCCCCACCCCCCCCGTAGATCCGCCACTGCCAACGAATAAGCGAGGAAACATACGTGTTGATAGAATACAGACCCACTTGTAAGTAACTTGTACTCACACGTTAGCAATTTGGTGATTCAATACCGCAAAACAAAACTGGTCATATCTCCTAATTTACACCGGCATATACCCTGTTCTGTTAATAGAAATTACCAAATATAAAGAGTGTAATTAAAACATGTAATGTAGGCCTACTTTTAACAATTAAGAAGTACATTTGTCGGCCATGTGATGATTGAGTGCTGAAAAGGACTGTTTGTAAACGAACAGAAATAACATGAATAAACTGCTCTACACATGTATGTAGAAAAATATGTACATGTAGGCCCATAAAGCACTAAATTAAAAAGGTATTAAAATTATTATAATTGTTTCAAGTTTCAAGAGGTTTTTGTAATTGGAGGATTGATGTTTCAGCCATATTGATTTGCAGTGAACAGCCTTCGAACCAACCCATGCTGATTTGTTGTTGTTAAATTATTATTCAAGAGACCAAGGAAAATCGAACTTGTCATTTTGCCAATGGGTGATGTTAAAGTGTATAGAATCTCTATGTGCCGAACTAGTGGCCTTTGTAAAGCGTTTCACACTGATCTGATTTTCAATGGGGTACAACAATCACTTAATACACATATTTGTAGTATTGTTAGCTATATGGATGAATGGCCCTATATATTGGAGATTGATGTACAGCCATCTGTATCTCTACATGTATATCTTTGGGCAACGCATTTCATATTGTGGTACAACATACATGTAACTATTGTACATATTTTCAATGCTATATGTTCAGCCATATTGTGAATCTGTCCCACAAAGAAGCACCAGTTTTATGCTTTGTAATAGTTCATGTTCTGAACGGTCTAAAAAAATATCCCAATGTTACAAACTTTGAGCTATAACCTACAGGTGTAATATTTGTTTGGTGAGAGTGGCCTAGTTTTCAAATTTTCAGTGAGTTTGAGGGCTCAAGACCCCCCCCCCCCCCCCCCCCCCCCCCCTCCCACTTTGCAAAGTGCCTAATTTCAGAATATAATATCAGTCGTTCTGTGTAACTCGAAGCCCATTGCTTAAAATTTCAAATATAGCTAATGAAAAAATATAGTACTTTTTGGCTAGGTACATATTCAAATGGTATAAATCTGAATTTTCATTACCTTTTATCTTCAAACAACCGAGTTACACCACCTCAAAGAGACGACAAATTTGCTCCAAAAAGTATGTTTTTTGGTAATGATTTTAATATTACTATTTATAGCATGTTCCACAGCGAGTAGATTCATAAATTTTAGTATGCTGATTTACTTTATACCCATCTTGTCATATCACATTGGTTCCTGCATTTATGTGAACCGAGCTTGACAATATTTCAAATTGAAAACACCCTCGAAATGCGTCACATGAGTCACAAAAATACACCCATATCTTAGTTCACTTAAAAAGAAGTAGAGTGTATGATTTGTAGTTGATAAAAAGTAAGGAGCTTAGGGTACTCCATCATACCACAAAAGAAATTTTTCAAGTACAGACCCCTTCATTTTGAAAAAACACCCAAAAGCACTGTCACGCGAGTCACTTTAGGGTTTCTAGGGTACTGTCACCAGTCCACATTTTACAAAACAAGCAAAGTTTGGGAAAATAAAGATATGATTAGGATTTGTTGAAAAAAAATCTGCCTTCAAATAAGTCTTGTAAAATTTTCTGGTTATTGAGGATAATTGAGGATAACAATTGGGTTATTTGGCAAAAATGAGAAATAATAGGTAAATTTACATTGGAATTTTGGTGAAAATGAGAAAAATGGGATGGATTTCAGCCCCATGAGAAATCTGCCATGGAGTTATAAATCTTCTGAAACTTGGCATTCTGTAAGGACATATTATGAAATATAATCCCTCAAAGTTTCATACCTTATCTTGAATATTTTTTGAGTTATCAAAATTATAAATCATAGGTTTTCATATTTGCTTTTCTCTAACTTATGTTGCTACAATACACAAATCAATGGGAAAATCACTATTTTGCATTGCATGTTCCAAGACCTCCAAATCTATCTTGAATGATGTATGTAATTCTTTTGTTTTAAGTTGTATGTGATACAACTGACTATAAATGTTTTGTTGGTTGAATTGTGACCCATGTAATCATGATAATTGGATCAACTTTAGTCCAAAATGACATTTGTCACGCGAGTCACACTCCTGTGTCACACGAGTCACATTTTGAAATGGTGATAGACTTAAAATGATGCGACAAAGGATAATGAAATTTTAACAGGTCATTGCTTAATGTTTCAAATTATCTGGGCCATTCCACGGTCGGGAGGACATTTGTTGTTTTCTTCTTTTTGCTTTATCTCAAATTAAGGTAGTACTTTGGGCTTTAAACTTCTCTGAAATTATCATTACATTGGGGGACACAAATTAAGTTGGATTTTACCTTCAAATTGTATGTCCTTGTAGGACAATCAGAACATACATATTTTGAAGCCCGTGGGACTACATGCAAGTTTAAAAGTTTTTTAGACTTTGACAGAAACTATAATTCCTTTTGCAATTTTTCCAACTGGATAATCTGAAGAATATTAAGTCACACCTAAATTAATGAAATTCATCTGAAGTCACAGATAAGCTTTGAAAATTCAAAATATATCTTGACGGACAAACTGTAACGCGAGTTACCGTAACGCGAGTTACCGACATTAACGCTCCTGTATTTACCTGTTCATTTTTCTTCACTTTTATTCAGTTGATAGGTTAGAAATATGCTTAGTTCAGTTTATGATAGGAAATTTTTGGCCAACATGGTGTAGTTTAGGAACAATTAATTCACCCTAATCTGCATCATGATTTTGACCATGTCCTTTTTGCGTAACGCGAGTTACCGAAGTTTAATGACCGAGAATCTGAAGGAGGTTGACAAATATTTTTCTTTTAATAATCCATTTGGTTAGTCTATGTCTCCATAACATATGGTGGAAAAAGTAACTTGTAGATCCTAAACGTTTGAAAGATAGAGGACTTTAATCGTGAAAGGTACCGGTTATTTGTAACGCAAGTTACCGTGGAATGGCCCCTCTCTAGAAATTCTCATGTACATCGGATAAGTAACTTCTGAGGAGATTTCAGTCAAGTACAGTAAGGTCAGAAACCTTCATGTCGTGTCACGCGAGTCACAGGAACAATTGAAATATCTCTAGTTATGACTTTGCAACCAAATTTCTTTGTGCCAATGTGTAATGTCATTACCTTGAATAAAATAAGTAAGAAAACAGGTCTGCATCATGAAATTTTTTAAGTAATAGCCTTAACAAGTTGAATTTTGTGTAAATGTCACGCGAGTCACAGTGGAATGGCTGATATACTGAATTGCATTTGGGTCAAAGCCAAAAATTTTAGCTGCCATTTACCCTCACTATTATGTTATGTCAAGCTTGCTCGAAAGTATCAACCTGCAAAAAAAATAAAATAATAAAAAATTGAAACGTGTTTTGTTTCACGGCAACGGGGACGGAATGAAATATCACTGGTTTTTTAAAAGAAGATTGAACAAGAACTCTATCTAAGTTAAAAGCAAGGCTGACCATGTCAGGTGGTTTCTATTTGTTATGTTCCATAGATTACTAGTACAAAAAGGACTAACAATTTAATGTAATAGATTTCGATTTGTTGACAATTAACTAAAAGGCATGTCAATTCCATTCCGTCGCGCGACGGGACAGAAAAAATGTTCAATGTACAAAATGAATGGGAAGGGAAACAATGGACTGTGTGATCTCAAATTTTCTAATCACCATAGCGACAGAACTAATGACCAAAATTTAGTAAAAATGGTATCATTAATTGGAAAGGGGATTAAAGAGACTATCTGAAAAAAAGATTGTTTTTTACTTAACTTGTCATGACCTTTTGACCTTTATTTTGACCTTTGATTTGACCTTGTGCATCGTGCAACCTTGTGCCTATATTTTGATATCTGAATCCCATGACACTCTTTTCACATGTACATAGTAATAACAGTCTGGATATATTATTTGTTTGTTTTCGAGCCCTACATGTATCAAAATTGGCGTCACTGCAAAAAACAGTGTAATTACCTGTGTTCTATCAATTTAAAGACCTACAATGTAAAAGCGCGACGGGACAGAAAATGTTAAAACGTCATAATTTTGGTATGAGTGGAGTATCATTTCAATTAATGGCAAGGATGTAGAGCCCCACTAATAGATCGATACATTCTAGAACATGGGTAACTAGTCTTGTGTTTTTCATAGAGATAAAATAACAATTAGGTGTCAAAGTATAAAAAACTTGACAAAACATGATTTTGGCCCTAAAAATGTGAAATTTGACCCATAATATTAATGGTTTTTAGGGTATTACATAATAAAAGTTGATTTTGCCCTTACTTTTAAAGTTTTAATGTGAATTAATTAAATGTAAATGATCCATCCCGTCGCGCAGAGAGGGCGCTTTTTCCACATTCATAGGCAGTTGTACATATTGGACATACATGTATACATTTCCGAAATCTATGGATTCTCAGCTTTCATATGATGTTGTTGGGATGGTTTGTATGAATTATTTTGGTGAAGAAATATTCAATCTGAACAATCAATCAATCACAAAAAACAAATGCCTCGACACAATTATCAAACAACATCCCAAACTTTGCTACGCGATTTCCAAGATAAATAAACACTATAAACAAAAATGATTTCGATTCAATTGTTGAGATTTATAATAAGGAATCCACTTGTTTGGTCATTACATTTGAAGAAATACACTTAAATCAACTCAAAAGAGTTAATGACCGGTCAGTGTATTGAAGGCAGAATAAAATATCTTACATATGAAACAGTATCAAAAACCTGTAAATCGGTTTACTCAAATATTAAAGTTATCCTGTTTAAACAATAAACAATAAAATAATACTTGGCAGAAGGTTGTAAATTGTAGAAGAGAGACAAAACAAATTTCCTTTAAGTTTGAAATGTTACTTGGCGAAATTCAATGTCCAATGAGCAACTCGTCACTGAATGAACTTGCAGAGTAGCGTGGGCGAAGACGCTGACGAAGTCACTAGGAAGGTTTGCTCTGGACAATGGATTATGAAGTTCGTTGACTCGAGTTGCGAAGAAATCAGATCATAACGGATGTGTCTCGACAAAGACCTATGGTGGGACGTCGCTCGGGTGTCTCTAGGATATCACTGGAATGTCACTTGGACGTCACTGGGATGTCACTGGGACCAGATAAATATCAGGAAAAAGGTCGACGTGTAGTTACAAATGAGCAGCATTCAATAAACAGGTAATTTTCTCCTCTGCCCAGACAGCACCAGGGAGGCATGAGCTTAGCCGGATCGGCTCGGGGAGGCATAGGTTTAAATTCCCCGTCCAAAATTAATGTAAATTATAATGTAGAAAAGTCAGGATACAAAAAAAGGCTGCTCAACTCTGATGGTAGCGATTAAGGCTGGATCTGCTCTGTGTAACTACGCGTAATTACGCATACGATAAAAAATCCTACGAAACCGTTCGCCCCAAAAGGGCACATATTGATTGGTTAATTTACGTAACAAAGAACATTCTGATAGGTTACTTTACGTAACCAAGGATAACATATTTTACATACGGTAATTTATTAAAGAGTGCACAAGTAAATACTTCTTTTAAAATTAACATGTCTTGAAATACTTTCCTTTTATAACTAACAAAAAATGGACTTTTCTTTGTGTCCGAAGACATGAATAAAGAAATACAATACTGATCTGCGTAGAGTCGTGTTTACACTACACTTAATGGTGTTAGAGTTGTCTTAAACTACTAGTAAATCAAATTACAGTTGTGTTTACACTACAATGTATAATACTCGTGCACATATTCTGGGGGGGGGGGGCCTCGGGGCCCGGGCCCCCTGGGGTAGGCGCCCAAAAGGATGCACAAATGATCTTACGGGGGCGCCAAATTGACCTTAGAGTGGCGTCAAAGTGACCCTATAAGTTTTTTTTTTTTTAATGATAATAATTTTCACTTATACCCGATGATACATGTATGACCGTACGAACGGCCGACGACCCCCCCCCCCAAAAAAAAAAAAAAAATTTCAGCACGCTTATCGAACGGCCAGCCTGACGAGAAAAAATTGAGTGTACCTTTGGGGTCGCCTGGTGTAACGGGAAAAAAAATTGGGTGTTCCATTCACAATCCACCACTGGGAAGCCAAATCAAAATTAGTCAGGCTCCCCAGGGTGCAAAATCCTGGATACGCGCCTGATACTTGATATAACTGCCCGTTTGAAAATTTGACCAAAGTGAACACTATATTTGGCTTTGACCCATTTACCTCTCATATTACTGGGTAATGTATCCCAAATTAATGTTTGTTCCACTAAGACTCAAGAGGACATTCAGATGTTTCAAACAGTTATACCCCATTCACAGTGGTTTTTAAATTTATCCCGGTGCTGTCGCGGTGCTGTCACGGTGCTGTCGCGGGATGGCAACACCGCAATAAACCCGCTATAAATGCATTCACAGTGGAAAAGTTATCGCGTGACAGTCCCGGGATACATTTCGTGTACCCATTCACACTGCAGCGTGTGATTTTTATGACCACCGTTACAAAATACTTGCATTTCTTTGATTTTCTCCCATCCTTCATTATTTCCTATGTATTTCTTTGTTTTTTCTCTTTTATCCATCTTTTATCTCATCATTGCTAATGTATTTGTTTGTTTTCTCCTTCTTTCCCTTTTTTCCCCTATTATTTCTTATGTATTTCTTTGTTTTTTCCTTCTTTCCTTTTCTCTTCTATTTTCTTATGTATTTCTCTGTTTTTCCTTCTTTCCTCTTTTCTTTCATTTCTTATGTATTTGTTTGTTTTCTCTTTCCTTCCTTTTCTTTTCTATCATTTCTTATGTATTTCTTTCTTTTTCTCCTTCTTCCATCTTTTATTCACCATTTCTTATGTATTTCTTTGTTTTCTTCCTCCTTTTCTTTTCTTTTCTTTTCTGTCATTTCTTTGTTTTTCTCCTTCTTTTCTATCATTTCTTATGTATTTCTTGGTTTTTCTCCTTCTTCCATCTTCCATTTTATCATTATTTATGTATTTCTTTGTTTTCTTCCTCCTTTTCTTTTCTTTTCTATCATTTCTTATGTATTTCTTTGTTTTTCTTCTTCTTTCCTCTTCTTTTCTATCATTTCTTATGTATTTCTTTGTTTTCTCCTTCTTTCCTCTTCTTTTCTATCATTTCTTATGTATTTCTTTGTTTTTCTCCTTCTTCCATCTTTCATTTCATCATTTCTTATTTTCCTCCTTTTCTTTTCTTTTCTATCATTTATTATGTATTTATTTGTTTTTCTTCTTCTTCCATCTTTTATTTCATCATTTATGTATTTCTGTGTTTTATCCTTCTTCCATTCCCTCTTTCGGAAATTCTTATGTTTTTCATTGTTTTTTATCCCGGTGCTGTAGCGGAGTGCCTTCACACTGAAGGCACACTGCGACAGCAGCAGGACTGTACCGGTGCTGTTACTATATGGTTTGAGCGCGATAGTTTATCGCGGTGTTATAGCGGAGCGAGGTTATCCCGGGATAGTTTATAGCGGGTCCAAGGATTCACACTAACAACACTGCTTCAGTCGCGGGACAGTCCCGCGACTGTAGCGGTGTTTGAGGCCACTGTGAATGGGTTATTATTTATTCCTGGAATTACTTTAGGAATAAGAATTATATAATAAATTTATATTTATATATGCCAATTTTCAAAATCCTTTAATAATGTAGTTGAATCTTGCCAGGTGCTACATGTATTGCATGATCAACAAACCTGTGTTTGACAGTTGAGCTTCAATTGGTACACAATTTACAATTATATGTATATGCCAAAATTTACAACTTTTTGCTTTTAATAGCGGGCAGTTCCAAGGGAATGGCGTGGCATTCAAAAATAAATTTCAGCATTCAAAAAAAATTATCATCTATACTTAAATTTTTTTTTTTCTATAAAGAAATTGTACATGACAATATTTCACCTTTTTATAAGAGAATTGGTTGATTATTTTGTTAATTAGGACTTAAAACTTGAACCCATCTGGTTTCCTTGCGAATTTTGTGAGGGGAAATGCATTAAAATAATTGTAAAGACGAGAGTCTGTTATAGTATTCCATGATACTTTTGTCAATCAAAAGCCATGTCAGATCAAATTCCTGTACAATATTGGCAATTTAGCGCTCAAAATAGCTCATACGCTGCATAATCTTGCACCTCGATGACGCATGATTATATTACAGCTTATTATTCGCATAATTTTTAAAAGCTTGAATTCTCAACTTTCCTAAGATGGTACATTCTTTTTGATTGGGTGAAAAAATGTTCTGTCACTTCAAACATATTCTAAGAGACCCTTTCCGCGATTTGTCAATGTTTATGTCTGTATGCCTATGCATATTATGAATAGAAACTGATGTGTTTGAGTTTTATTTTGATTTTATTCACTGAATGATAATAAAAAAAACCCCTGCTATCAGCCTAAAAGGCTGCTTTTCAGCAAGGCCGTGCATGTAAATTTTTACAACAACATAAAGATGTGATACCTGTACAAGGTGTGACCAATATAACTTTTTATGCCATTGTTTCCAATTAATAAACATCAAAATACTGGTATGTGAAATACAGATTTTGATTACAACTTTAGCAAAACCATATTATAGGCTTGCCAAAATGTTCTTTCCTCCATCTGGTCTGAAGCATATTACTCACTAAAACCATGAAATTGAAAAAAATTCTTTCATCTACACAAATAATTTTCTTACGTAAACGGACAATCCCGTTCCAATCCAGGGAAGTCTTCTTATGCGAGTTTTTGTGCGCTAGCTTCGGTAGGTACACATTTAGACGACATAGTTTTAGGGCCTCGGCGCCACATTCGTTGCGTCTCCCCTCCTCAAATAATGGAGGCGCCGTGGTTAGTTTACCGCAATATATATGTTAGATTTACACTTTACATGCTGTAGAATTGATATGATATTGTAAAGAGGTCTTTGTGTTAATTTAGATCCTAATTTACAATTTACAAATGCACAGTACAATGTTAAAGTTTCAGCTTTATGTCCACTTTTGCTTAGAATTGCCCATGTTTTGCAACATGAGACCTATCTTTCAGGGCCTGCGCTTTTAAGCAAAGTGTTCTGTGTTGATTTAAATTTTAATTGCAGTAATCCAAAAATTTCCATATATTATTTACTACAATATTTTAATCGCATGACTACGAGATATATGGTATAAAAATCTGTTGAATTTAAAATTACTTCACAAATTTTATTTAAGAAGAATATATAAAAATAAACTGGACTATGTCCTTGGAAGGAACAAACCATGATTCATCATCAAAGATGAACAAGAAATGAAACAAGGACAAATTATGAGAGTTGTATATCTCTTTAATCCGTAATTACAATGTATATAGTGTGTGAAAGATGGATGAGTGACATGACATGTTATTTATCCTACAAGATTGAAACACAGGATAATTATGATAAGTAAGTTATGACAATATGTAAAATTAACTTTGGTGTATGTGCCCCTCTTTTTCTAAATCCTGGATCGGCCACTGACATTATATTATACCATTCTTCATTTCATTCTGAGTTCATGAAATCATGATCAAATTGTGACAAAACGTAATAGAGAATAAGGAAGTTATGGCAAAAATATCAACTTTTGTGTTGGCGTCCCCTTTTTCAAATTTTGTATCTGCAGGTGACAATTATTTATGCATTTCACTCTGAGTTTATGATACTCTAAAAATTTGAGACAAAATGTTGTGAGAATGAGCAAGTAAACAACTAGTTGTATATGCGCCCCTGTTAAAAAAAAATTCTGTGTTTACGACAGGCTGAAAGTTTAGAGTTTATCATATGGTCCCCTTATTTTTTTCCAAATCCTGGATCTTTCACTAATGGTACATACCCTTTTTTCTTAATGCTGGGTTCATGATAGCTTGAAAATTTCTCACAAAATGTAAATTAAAATGAAAAATTCATATAAGCCAGCTTTGGTGTATATAAGCCCCCATCTTGACATTTCCCCCCAATCCTGGATTCACCTATCATGAGTTGATGATCTAAAGTTTGAGCTAAAATGTATTGAAATTGAACAAGTTCTGGCAATTTATAGATTTATATTATATTTGATAAGCACCCTTCTTTTTGAAATCTGTTAAGTGCCACTGACTTAAAGTTTATAGCTTTCATCTGTTAATTCTGATTTTATGATACTCCACTGGATCCGCCACTGACAATACACCTTTATTCCTTTGATGCTGATTTCATGATAGCTTGATCGTTCCTGACAAGCAGGAAATTAAATGAAAAAGTCATATAAAGCCGACTTTGGTTAATTAGACCCCTCCCCAATTCTTTTTGTCTCCCCCACCAGGGGTGAAGGTGAGACTTCTACAGATTCAAATGGCATCTGTCTGTCTGTCGTCCGTTTGTCACAAATGTTTATGTTTACTTGCTAGACTCTCTTTTCATGCATAACCTATAGCTGGCAACTGCTAGTCCAATGGCAACCAAACTTGGGTGGTAGATGCACAAGGCTAGGGGTACCATCATGTTTCTCACGCATCTTGCGTGAGAATCACACATTTTGGGTCCGTCTCACGATCTCACGCAGAACACCCCATTTCTCACGCAAAATGAGAAAAGTAGCATTATTATAGATTTTTTTACCATTTTGGAGTCTCAAAACCCTAAATATATATCGGCAGTTTTGTCGCGCATCAATCCCTATAGCCTGCGAGTGCGATGTTCAAGCAGGCGATCGTTATATGATATGCAAGATAGCATACTATGTGAAAAGTGTAGCGTGAGCGCGCGCCTCCTTTGTGTACAAACTACTACTGCGCGTGCACACATGTGGTAACGCGCGCCGCGTGAGCACTGCTTTCAAACACGATGTGAATAATCTCACGCAAATTTTATTTTTGTGAACTTGGCAGCTCTGTGTTTCGGTGCTGTTGGAGGTCACATGGTGAGGTTAAAGAATGTTTATTTGCAAAACTCTGTTATGACAAGGCTAGGCAAGAGTGGCTACCTTTGCAACTTAACTTGTATCACAGATGCACTTGTGTTGACCTTTGTGTTATAGTGGCATCGGATGTCACATGGTAAGGTCAAAGTCCATTTTATTTCAAACATTAAGGCCCATATTCTGCTATGAGGACTGAGTTTGTATACGCCACAAGTTCGTGCAAAGCTATTGTGCGATCTGCACCAGAAAAAAAGATTGCACGGGTGGCACAATAGCTCTGTACGAACTTGCAAGGCATACAAACTCATAAACTCGATCATCCTTTAATCAAATTAACGAGGGACTGCCATGTGAGCCGAGTATCGGAATCCATTGGTGGCAACCCCACATTTACCAAACTGAACATCTGCCGACCTCTTTGCTGGATCTAGTTCCTACATTGTACAAGCAGGGGTGCCAAAAATAATGATAATATCTGGGAACAAGAAAGTGTGCCACATGACTTTAGAATATGAATATAATCAGCAAATGAAAACAAAAGTGAGTGTGAGAATTACAGAGGTATTAATCTACTTTCAATAGACTTCTTTTTTAATATATATATATATATATATATATTCGGTATCATAGATGATGCGAAAAGTTGTGTTTCCTTCAATTCACAATATTTTATTTAAAATGACAAAAATGCTTTTTTCATATATTTAATGTCAATCTCATTCATACTTTTTAAATGACAAGGGAATAGGGCCTTGGACATAAAAAAGAAAGGAGGGGCTAACTCTCCGGCGTGGTGTTGAGCCAAGGTGTTCCTGGTGCTTCATACATTCCGGGACAGGACCTTAAAGGCTTTGGACGTTGACCTCTTGGCATCCACGTCATCGTCTTCACCATAGTGGCTCTCGGGTCAGAAATCATGATGGTTTTGCTCTGGATGCTTTCTCAATCCGTTTGGGGTTCTACGTGAATACGATTTTAAAGTTACCTTCTTTCAGTCTATTCCTTAGCTTCTCCAGAGCAAGGCAGATCAATCAAGAGTGTATACTAGTGGCTCCACGGTGGGCTTTATCGCCTCTATCAGGGATTATAAACTACTAACCCAAAGTGCTCTATCTGAATGTTTGGTGGTTGACGGGGAGGTGGCTAGATCTTTCAATTTTTCAAGGAGAGCCTCTGAGTTCTTAGGCGTTGAGAGTCTATGAGATTTGTGTTCAACTCTCGGTGTCAGATGTTTCATGTTTGGTGTGAGGAGCTTGGATAAGCATCTCAACTAGCAGTTATTGCAGACTTCTTGATAGTACTTTTTGATGAAGGGAAATCAGTTCACACTATGCTGGTTACAGATCTGCAGTGTCGGCTGTTCATCCTGGATTTCCTGATGGCTCATGTTTGTCTTTTTCTCCACAGTTGTCAACGCTAATTTGTGGTTGTTCAATTGCTCGCCATTTCATAGGCATTGAAATTTGGGTAGACATTTCTTCTCCAATATCTTCACCGTGACCATCATCGGCTTATTAAGCTGTAGGCCTACATTCTAGAATACCCATGAATTTTTATTTTCATACAAGTACATGTATGTGACACCGTTCACTGCATAAATTGAGTAAATTAGCTGTGCAGTTTTGTAAAATTACCCTGATATATCTATAAATGTTCAATGGGTTAGACTATAGAACCTACATGTAGGGGAGACATGTAGGGGTAATTATGGTCCCCTTTTTCACATTTCCTATTACTACCATTAAATGAAAAGTCCAATTATAGTCTAAATATGTAAAAATACAGTCGGTCCATATACCTATAATATACAAAGGAAAGTATAAACCTGCAACTTCTCATTTGCATACTAATTACCATTATGTTAACAACTTTTGGGGGCCATAATTACCCCACGGGTTGGGGTATTTATGGCCCCTATTGCAATGACTGTATGAATTCAAAGATATTATGCTAATTAATGATGGTAATGTATAATAAATGTTGCTGGGTATTCCTAATACACTTATCAACCACCAACAAGGATTTAGTCAATAATTGGTTCAGCCAAAATGAAATTTTGCAATCAAAGTAATACATATATTTATGTACAAAATCGTACAAGTTAATGTCCCCATCTACATTTGTACACTTATCTGCGCTTACATATACACTGTTTATGCATTGGGGGCCATAATAACCCCAAATGACACTTTCAATTTGATTCCCCTTTACAGCTCTACTATTGAAGATATTCAGGTGGAAGTTTTTCTGTTGTGTCTTTTACTTCCTGTTGTTTCAGTTTCAATCAAAATTTCACCTTAAATGATTTTAATTAATGATATCACACCCCACATAAAAAAGCAGACTTGCCACTTTCCAACGAACAGAATTGTAATTGCCGTACATTTTAGGCTCCCCTAAGCACAAAATTTCATGTAAATGGCTTATTTTTCTCATATGATAGTAGGAAGAGTTTAGCTACATGTAGGCATGTGTAAAAATTAAATTATCATTGTGTAATGCAGCAAAGAATTATAAGCTCTCAAAGACAAAGGGGCCATAATTACCCCAGTCATCCCTACTATCATTATTATCTTTTTATTGCTATTTCAGAAATCCATGGTGCAGTTTGATATTCTAAGCTGATGTAGTCACAGGCCATCTAACATCATGGGTGGATTGCAGCTTCTCTATCTGCGAATTATTCTTATGAGATCGGGGGACATTGAAACAAACCCAGGACCAAACACGAGGTATATTACATCATATCCTTAATATTTCAGCAATCTCTGTTGAGATTTGCTGAGTTTATTTTAGCATTAACCGTAATAAAAAAAGGCCTACATAAATACATCTATAAAGTGCCTCTATTACTATTGGATCTAGCAATGATTTCACTAACATTTCCCAGCAATGCTTCGTAAGACTCATTTT
>CALNVZ010001721.1:19963102-19979004 GCA_940671915.1 Paracentrotus lividus
TAGGACCGGAATTTCTGCCGATGAGTCGAATCGCTTGTAATCTATTGGTGTCTTTAAGAAAGCAAAAAAAACGTAATTCACAGCAAAAAAAAA
The DNA here is from genome assembly GCA_940671915.1 of Paracentrotus lividus. Lineage (NCBI taxonomy): Eukaryota > Metazoa > Echinodermata > Echinoidea > Camarodonta > Echinidae > Paracentrotus > Paracentrotus lividus. The sequence goes on from CALNVZ010001721.1 coordinate 19,963,196, forward strand.
AAAAAAAAAAAAACAAGAGAGAGAGAGAGAGACAGACAGAAAGGGGGGCGTCATAAAAAAAAAAAAATGGGGAAAAAAGAAGCAATGAAATATACATGTTAAGAGAAGCTGAGAGAGATATTTTTTTTTTTATTTTTTTTATTACTATATTAAAGTAAAAAAAAGTAGCAGGGAGAGGGACAGAAACCAAACCACTAAAAATTTGATCTTCTTTTTTTTTTAAAAAAGTTAAGAACCTATATTACGTAAAATCGCGCTACTGTGTAAATCATATAACGAAATTATCTCATATTACCTGTCTCAGTCTGAACTTAATGTCGGGTATTTTTTTTTTCGTTTTTTCTTCTTTTTCCCCCCTTCTTTTTTAAAGTATTTTATTGGGCTTCTTTGTTTTGATATTTTTGCCGTTCGGGAGGGCTGGCGCGCTCAGATATGTTTGTGATAAAATATTTAATACCTTGAGATGCATCACATCCTGAAAAGGATATCTGTCATTCATAACCATTTAATGATAATGAGTAAAAATAGTGGCAGACAACCGGAGAGGAAAAGGAAAAAGAAATAGGTAAGAGTATAGAAAGAGGATGGAACGAGAAAAAGGATAAAAGTAAGTCGGTGACTATAGGATATTTTGATAATTCGTTGTATTATCAGTGGCCTGAAGATGGATATGTTTTTTGTTTTTGTTGTCTGGTTGTGTTGTTTTGTTTCTTGTTCTTATATATGTGTGATGATTAATATTAATTCCGTTAATGCCAAAGTTTAGGCAAAATCTAGGCCAGAAGGAAAAGAAGACTAATCGCATATATAAAATAATGGTAATAAGAAAGAAACTTGCCTCGGAGGGGAAAGATAGAGAGAGAGAAAAGAAAGAGAGAGAGAGAGAAATGGGTGGGAAGGAATAACAATCTATGGCGGACGGTTGTTCAAGGTATCAAATACATTTTTAACATGTAATAATATACAACACGATATTCTAACTTTTATTAATATATAATTGTATAACAAAACAGTAACTAAAAAAAAAAAAAAAAAAATAAATGGGTCGGTCTGAAATTGTCTTTCGTTTGCTTGGTTATTGTTTTTTTTTATTTTATTTTATGAATAAATTTTAAAAAAGGGCGTCAAAAAAATATAACAACCCAAAAAGAAGAGAGTGAACAAAAAGTATCGTCATGTAATAATAATAATTTTAAACATCCCATCTATGGATGATGTGAGTGAGGATGTTTCTAAGAGATATAATAAAATCTATAGCACAGTAATAGGTAGCCGGAAAATAAAAGAGGAAACCATTTATTCAAAAATTAAAAATATTTAAAAATAGACATAATTTTCATATGATCGAAAACAAATAATATTTCAAAATGAATATAATATTTGTTATTACGAGGAAAACTCAAATAATAAATGCGGAAATCTGTCGACGCAATCATGGCCCATCAAAGAATCATATAAGCTCTACAGATTTGTTTACCCAGCTACAGTCACTTAGATGCTCCAAGTAGTCCATTCGACCCATTCAGATGTCATGAAATAATATAGTCATGACAAACTGTTATTAAAATGAAAGATATTGTTTATAGAGGAGTGGACGAGGAGCGGAGAGAGAGAAGAGTGAGAGAGAGAAGAGAGAGAGAAATAAAGTAAAATAGTAAGGAGAGTATAGGACAGCCGGGAAATAGAAAGACTAAATTTCAAATTGAATATAATATTACGTTATACGGGAAAAGCAAATAAACTAATGCTGCAGTCACACAGACACGTACGTACAAGATACGTTTTGTTTTATTTCTTCTTCTATTCTATCACTTCTATGTAGCTCTCTGTTTTACTTGGATGAACGAAATTATCAATATTTCCACTGCTGACTCCCTTACAAAAATTGTCCAATGGTAATTAATAGGTATGCCCTAATGGATTGATATGGGACACTATGGTGTATGTATGTATATCAGTGGTGATTGAGTGGTGTTTCAATGGTGTATTTTGGTTGTAATGGTATTCTTGCTGTTCAATGGTAATGAAATGGGGTCCGAATGGTAGGTGAATGGTAGCACAATGGTGTATGTGGTATATCAGTGGATTTGAGTGGTGTTCAATGGTGTGTTTTGGTTGGTAAATGGTATTTCTTATGTCTTGCATGTTCAATGCTGTAATAAAAATGGGGTCGAAATGTAGGTGAATGGTAGCACCAATGGTGAATGATTATCAGTTAGCGATTGAGTGGTGTTTCAATGGTGTGTGCTGGAAAATAAAGTGTATTCTTGCATGTTTCAATGGTAACTAAATGGAGGTCCGAATGGTAGGGGAATGGTAGAAGCAGTGGCGTATCTAGGGTCAAGTGGCGCCCGGGCAATTGTTGACTTTGCGCCCCCCCCGGTTACTCCAGTTTTGCTCAATCACGATTTTGTTTAGTTTTATTGTACCAGTGGCATATTAAATACATGTCCCAGACCTGGGGATGATTTGCTGTCCATACATATACGTAGCTTATCAATTTTTTATTTCCTCTCAAATATTTTAATTTAATGCGAGCGCGAAGCGCGAGCGGAAAATTTGGAGTTCTTGCATTACTCGGAATCTTGCATTTCAGAATCATGTATACAGATTTCGTTATCAACGAAGGTACAATAAAAAAAAAATGCCTTACCTTCAGGGTGTCAAAAGGCCTTTTGCCAAAATGTTTTGGAGTTGTAGCGCCTATGCATCGGATTCGGTTTTTTTTTAGTAGGAAAATAATGATTTTTAAACCTTTTTTGTTGGTCCTCCTCAAATGATTTGAAACATATGATATAATGCGAGCGCGAAGCGAGCGAGGAAAATTTCTAGAGCTCTTACTTTGAATAAACTTTGAAGAAACAGGTCTTGAATACCGAATGGTCATAAATACCGAAACAAAGACAATTGACAATAATGAAGAAAAAAGGAGTAATTAGCAGCACGAGAAAAAGCATGGACATGAAAAAAATAAAATCCTTTTACTTAGAGGACCTTTCATGTTTATCTGAAGCGGGAAGGGGGGGGGTCAAATTGATCTTGAAATTTGAGGCGCCATATTGATTTTCAACTATTTAAAGGGGCTCTAAATTAAATTGAAACTCAGGGGATGTCAAATTGCTTAAAATTAGGATTAGGAGGGCACACACCGGGTACCGAGCACACAAATGATCTTAACATTTATAAAAGGACGCTAAATTGAAGTTAAGGGCGCCGATTTGATCTTCAATATATGGCCTATACAGGGGGGCAAAATTGACCCGAAATAAGATAGAAGGTTCTAAACACTAAAATTACTTATAACTTTGGGGCGCCAAAAAGTTAACCTTAGTGGTGCTATGTAGGGGGCGCCAAAATTAATAATGGGAGGAAACATGATCCCAATATTCACTGTGGATTACCGATCTCCTTTTTCTTCCTCTCCTTCTTCTTCTTCTTTCCTTTCTTCTCCTTTTTTTTTTTTTTTTCCTTTTCCTTTTTTGCGCCCCCCCTGAAGTCCGCCGGGGCACGTGCCCCCCTTGCCCCCCTAGATACGCCACTGGGTAGAAGCAACGATGGAGTATAGTTAGTGGTATTTAGGTGGTGTGAGCTAAATGATCATTGATGTTTTAATGGTGCGTGCTGTTAGTAGGTGGTGTTCTTGTCTATATAATAAAGCCGAAGCCGAAGGACAAGAAAACGGAGAGCTGCCACTGGCCCGAAAACGGGTAGTATCCATCTCCTGCGTGTTGTGCGGGTCGTGCGCAGCGAGACCCTACACGGTTTCCATCGTATCCGTACTGCATGAAGCGTGAAATCTAACGCTTTCCCCCCTCTATATTCTTTGGTATCGAGGTTCGGTGCGCAATGTTTGTGCCGTCGTTGTTTTTTTAGTGTCAACACTTTGCTCAACAAATCACTTAACAAAAAAAGCAGTGCAACGTAACATTCGACGTCATGAAATAGTTACGTTTGGATGCAATCTCTGCCATTTTCGATGAAAACTGCACACGGAATTTCTGCCGATCGATCGCTATAAGCTATGGTGTCTTTAAGAAAGCAACAACACGTTAATCAGAGCAAAAAAAAAACAAAAACAAAACAAAAACAAAGAGAGAGAGACAGAGACAGAGACAGAGACAGAGCCAGACAGAAAGGCGCGTCATAAAAAAAAATAATAAAAAATATACGTGTTATATAGAAGTGAGAGAGAGATACATATAACAAATAGTAAGGGAGGATGGACAGCCGGGAAATGATAGAAATCAAACCACTAAAATTATAATTTTTAAAATGATTATAGGCCCATATTACGTTATCGGTTACGAAGTAAATCATAAACTAATTATTCATATACCTCTCGTCTAACTTGATTCGGGTCTTTTAATTGTTAAGTATTTTCTTGGGTTTGTTTTTGATATTTCCGTTCAGGAAGGCTGCATGCTTCAGAATAATGTTTTAATAAAATATTTTATACCTGAGATACATCTGAAAAGGAACGTCTTCAATTAAACCGATATAAGGTGAGTAAAATATATAGTGGCCAAAATCCGGAAAGGAAAAGAAAAACGAAAATAAACAATGTATAGAAAGAGGATGGAACGAGAAAAGGACAACAAAAAAAAGAAGTGCTCTATATTATATTTGAATAATTTGTTGATCACACTCTTAAAAAAATGAGTAAAATCTTACCCAATATTGAGCAAAAAGGTAACTCGCGTGAAATTGAGTAAAAAATATTACTCATGCGGTTGAGATAAATGTTACTGAGTAAAAATATTACTCATGCGATTGAGCTAATGTTACTCAAAAAAGAGTAACTTTTAATCATCTATGTATCATTCTAATCTAGCTTCGAAAGGAGTAAACCATTAACAATTAGTTTACTCATTTTTCTTGCGAATTACTTTTGACTCTGTTAAAGAGTAAAAAAATTTACTCCGTTGGGAGTAAAACATTAGTTTATTCATTTTCTTGGAGTTACCTTTTTTTTAGAGTGCAGCAGAGGTGAGCTGGAAATGTTTTTGTTTTGTTTGTTTTGTTTTGTTTTTGTTTTGTTGTTTTTTGTGTTGTTGTTGTTGTTTTTTTTGTTTTGTTTGTTTTTTTTTTTTTGGGGGGGGGTTATGATTGATATTAATTCCGAATGCAATGTTAGCAAAATCTGGTAGGAAAAGAAGTCTAATCGTATATATAAAATATGTATAAGAACGAACTTGAAATAAATCTCTCGGAGGGAAAGATGGAGAAAAAAAGAAGAGAGAAAGAGAGAGAGAGAGAGAAGGGGAAAAGGATATAAAACAATCTATGGTGGACTTCAAGTATCGAAACATTTGGTACATGTAAATAATAACACGGTATTCCTCTTTTATTGAATATCATATTTTTAAACATCAGCAGCAATTAAAATGAAAATGAGTCGGTTGAAGGCGTTTTTTTTTTAATGTCGGAATGAAATTTAAAAAAAAAGGCGTCATAAAAAATATACACCCCCAACCAGAGTGAGAGAGAAAGGGGCGTCTTATAAAAATAATAATAATAAAATCCATGTTATGGAGGAGGTGGAGAGGATGCGCAGAGAGATATATAACTAAAACAATAAGATAGCCTGAAAATAAAAGAAATCAAAATATTAAAATTATGATATTTCAAAATAGATATAATTTTCAAAATAATGATTGAAATCAATAATATTTCAAAATGAATATAATATCGTTATATGAGGGAAAATAAAAAAAAATTGGAAAATTGTTCTACCCATAGCCCCAAAGAACATGAACTCTCAGAGTTGTTTGTTGTTTATCCATTAACAGTTCAGTTAGGGCTCCAAGTACTCCATCGACCCTTCAGGTGTCATGAAATAATACAGTTTGATTAAAATGAAGAAAAAAAATGAAAAAAAAACAAAAAACAAACAAACAAACAACATGTTATAGAGGAGGTGGAGAGGAGGAACGGAGAGAGAGAGAGGGAGAGAGAGAGAGATAAAGTAAAATATTAAGGGATATAGGACAGCCGGGAAATAGAAAGAAACCAAACACACTAAAATTATGAATATTTCAAATTGAATATATATTACGTTATACGGGAAAAGCAAATAAACTAAGGGCAAAATTTATTGTTCTGCCAATGGACCAGAACAAGAGAGCAAAAACGTAATTCGAAGCAATTAAAGAGCTTACATGTCACTTACACGATTTAATCCATGCAGATATCATGCACATTGTAATATATACTCCTCTTAGTCTAACTATACCTCTCAGTCTAACTGGATTGGTTTTTTTTGGGGGGGAGGGGCGGGTGATTTTGATATTTGGGTTGATGGGCACACTTGAAGGATAATGTTTTGATAAAGCATTCATATCTAATTATTATAAGTTTCTGTAAAGGAATGTCTCCAATTAAACTGATATAAGATAACTAAAATATTATAGAGGGGAAAATACGGAAAGAAAAAGAAAAACAGAAGTAGAACTATAAGTACATGCGCGTATTTTGGGTGGGGGGGGGGCTTAAGGGGACAAAAATTTACCTTAGCGGGGCGCTAAACTGACCTGAAGGGGACACCAAATTGGTCGAAAAGCAATAATTAATAATAAATAAAAATAGGGGGAAAATAATTAACACCCCCTATATGTCTGATATGTGACCTTCTTTTCTTAGAGCCTGAATGCCGATTTTTTTTTTTTTTTTTAAAAAAATTAGGAGAAATTATAGGGGAACGGAGAAAGGGAAAGGTAATAACATCTATGGTGGACTGTTGACATGATATCGAATATGTTTATTATTATGATAAACATTTCAACGTTTGTTTTTGTTTGTTTGTTTGTTTTTTTTTAACGTCAGAATCAAATTTCTATAATGTACAAAACCATATAAAATAAAATCATGTGCCTCCCCCTGTGCTGCTACGGGCACTGCTGCTAGTTTGTAATATTTTTTTGATATTTACAATATGCATGTTCAAGGTCAGAGGTCAAAAGAAGTGGGTCACGTGTGTGACTTCACAGAACAGCATGATTTTGAAAGTTCAATTTCATTTTGAAATTCCTGTGAGTTTTAAAATGATGAAATGTTCTTATTGCTGTGAGACATGCATTATGGACCTGTTAACAAAACCTACACTGGATAGGAGATACTCTGAAATTTCTTTTTTTATCTATTAATTTATATCGTGATGTCGGGTCACGTGTGTGACATTTTAGTGGGTCACTGTGGTGACCTATGGCAAATTGTACAGAAAATGAATATATTAATGTATTAATGATAAATGTACATTTTGAGCAATTACTATATCCGCTGTGGTAAAAAATTTTATGAACTCAACCCTAGTCAGTCAATGGGGTGTTTTGGTAGCTGTCTAGACTGGGGGAGGGGCGGGTAAGGGAGGGGGGCCATGATGCCCCTATAAGATCTTGGCTGTTGAATCGCGCGAGCGCGCCGGAAATTTGCACGATGGTAGGGTGTGATATAACTACAAGAAGGCATTGTTAATTTTCCATAATAATAATAATTTATTTATATGAATTAATTATGCTAATTTACGCATTGCATGAAATCATAATTTTTGTTCTAATTGACAAACTACAGTTTCTGGAATGCTAATTTTGTGTTTGCGTAATCTTTATAGGATTCCTAACCATTGTAGGCCTACTTGGAAAAAAAATTGATATCGAACTAAATTCTTTGAGTATTTCATTGTTTTATGAATTTCTTATGTATTTCCTTGTTTTTTCGACCTTTTGTTTTGTTTGTTTGTTTGTTCTTTTAGTTGTGTTTTTTTTTCGCAAAAATTATTGCAAAACTATTTTGGAGCATAATAATGCTAAATTAATTAATTTCAGCCAATGAAAGTGAAAATAATCAGAATTTATGACCGCCCCCACCCAGCGGGTCACGTGTGTGACCAATTTGTTTGCTAATTAATAATCAAATTAAAACTTGTCATGGGTTCATATTTAGTGAGATGCAAGGTACATTAAATCTAGCTTTGAAGAAATAATTATGATAATACCAGAGCCATGGTTAAGACGGGGCATAAACTTTTTGTGTTTTCTCGTTACTTGTGTGTGGCATTTTGAGGGCAATTCATTTCCAGGGTTGATTATCTTAATATAATCAATTTAACAACATTATTTTTGGGGGTTAGATTAAAAGGAATAGAGGTAAATAACAATATAATGACAGTAATCCAAGTAAGGAAGTCAGCATATCCATTCCAGTCAGGGTTAAAAAAATGATATTTTACGTACCATTTTTCTATTCAAAATTTTTGCATGTTAATTTATGCAAAAGAGCATGAAAAATTTGTAAAATTAAGATAAAAAATGCATTTCATGAAACTTCAGACAATGATCTATATGAATGTGCAGCTTAAAAACAAAAAGGACAAACTTTATTTTTTCCCAAAAAGGTTCACTTTTCAAAGAATCGCCCAGGAGTGGCTTTCGCAAATAAACAAATTCAACAAATGCCTGTTTTGGGGTTCAGTTCTAGCTTATATAGTTTGTTCAATATATGCGTTTTACTTTACACCAAACAAGTTGATTATATGATATCAAAATGTATTATTTTATATGTTTATATTGAAAGTTTATAAATGGAAATAGATTGAATCTTGAAAAGTTTTGGAGAATTAGGTAGGCCTACTAGGGGCCTATTAAGTATTATAGAGAAATCTCAATAACATTTAATTCCTTCGGGGGGGGGGGGGGGACGTGATTTTTACCCCTTTTTCATTTTAGGACTTACGAACCTCTTTCATTTTGGACCTTCCGAACCAACATACGAAACTTCGTAAGCACGAACCTCATGATTGGACCTTCCGAAGAATATTATAAATAGCATCCACGAATTCAAATTTTACCTTTGTTCACCTTTGTTCACCTTTGATTGTCAAAGACCTTCTTTAAAGTTTTCTTCATTCTGTTTTTGTATTAAATTTTTTTTTTTTTAAATCCATGGTTCTTTTTTTCAAGACCAGTCATCGAACTAATGGACACTTCAAAAAGGAAAACCTACATTCGCATAAAGCATTTTATTGAATGTTAGTTCAGGATTAGATCCAGGATTAATAAATAGAGGGGGCGCCAGGCCCGATTAGGGGGTGAACCACCGAAATTGTCTGATTTTAATATGTACAGTCAATGGGTGGTTTCCAAATTATAGAGGGGGCGCGCATTCCCTGTGCCCCCGTCTGGATCTGCCACTGTAGTTGAAGTATTTTGATTATGTTTCTTCCAAAATTATTGAAAACAATCGGTCGTGGAACCAGGGGGTTGGTCTAACATTGGACAAAATAAGAACAAAAATAAAACATATAAATTTCAATTGACAAGTGTCACAAAATCAAGCTGAAGAATATTCTTGCCTCAACGCAAAGAAAATACTCGTGACTCAAAGCTTTGAGAAAAGGTTGATTTTATTACAGGTTTAAGATAAATCTCCAACTCACAGGACGAGGTGTATATATTTCAGCACAAGCTCCAAAACATTTTTTTCCTCTTTCGATGCTATACCATCTTCTGATGGGTTGAGGCTATTTCACAGGACCACATACATTCTCAACAATGAAAACTAAAACTTGTTGAATAAAATGAACAGAGGAATAATACTCCTTCTAAAAATAACCAGAAACAGTGATTTGTAAGTTCACTGGCCATGCCGGCCAATATTCCCTTCTTTGAATACTTCCATTACCGGTATACCTCCCAATTTGAAGAGGTGTTATTAGTTAATCCTCTATAATGAACTCTAGAAACCACTTACTGAGAGCTTTCAGTTACCACTTAAATTAGAAAATTAGATCTGAAAGAAGAGTCAAAGAGTTCTTTAATACAATAGGAGGATTCAGGACAATAGACACTAAGTCTCAAGTAAATAAATGAATACTGACAGAGACAGACAAAATACAGATAACTATACAACTGTGAGAGAAATGCTTCGTCACAATAAGCATGAGATATTATTTATATATTCAAACTATCAAGCTAATATTTTCGTCTTCAACTATATTGGCAAAGGATTATAATCACAAATTGTCATTTGGCCTGCATTAAAAAAAAATGTTGCTTTTTTTCCTATCTCAGGTCAAAAATAAAAATTACTTAGCACAGAAATTCTAACTATGCAGTTTAAAAAAGAAGAGCAAGTTTTTTTATTTTACATTAATTTTGTGAGAAGAAGAGCAATTTTGAGTTGTTTTGCCTGTAGTTTGATACCATATCGTGCCTGTCTCATGACGTCCTGTGCCATTGTGATGCCGCGGGGATGAAATATGCCAGGCATGAGTTTCAATGGAATTTTCTCCCAGATTGTAGACAAAAGATTTCTGCCTAACTACAGACTTACTGGCCACTTACAAAACAAAATATGCTTTTGTAATAATAATTACTTTTCGTTGCCTCTGGTCGGATAGTATGAGCAGACATATCGCTCACTTTCACAGGGGAAAGCGAAATACATGTTGCAATATTTCTTGAAATATGACTTGAAATTACTCGACTGGCCGCATGTGGCCGCATTATGTGACACATTACATCGCAAATAAATATATTCCAACAAACTAATCTTAAATTTTTTGTGCTCTGGATGTTTGTGGAAAAGTGTAAAATGTTGATTTAAAAATTGTCGAATTCTGAGGTATTTCATATTTTACAACTATCATCATACAATATTTCGCCCAATTTTAGGACATAATAGGGCTTTGATATTTAATATCCATGTTCTGTGATCAATTAAAATAGAAAATATTCCTATTTTTTTTATTTTCAACACAAATTACTTTTCAGTTTTCCTATGAAACTGGCGGCATCACAGGTCGCCACCAAAGGTAATAGTGCACCTGTAAATTGGAAGCGTCATGAATTAATTTGCACTTCGTTGTCACTTCATGTCTTGTGTTTGAAGCTCCTTGATAGGACGTAATAAGAATATGACGTAATCTTTTTCAAAGCAGCCCCTTCCCCCGGCTCCCCTCCGTGTTCTCTACAGAGCCCGTCCAAATAGTATAGTTTGCAGTCACAAATCCATGTTGTTCGCTTACTATAGAATTTAAGAACTAGATTCCTCCAAATAGCACATCAAACATCTCTTCGATCCGTATAATCAATATGGTAACAATAGGTAACCAAAGAGTCCTTATATGACCCGGTCTCAGTCGTGCATTGTATACACCGTGGCGTCATCGGATCCAAGATGGCGCCTGCTTGGTAACGCCACGAGAAAGTGCATTAATTTTGATAGATCTGTATAAAAATATAGTTGAATGTCGCTTGAGAACACCAATTTGGTTCACGGTAAGGCATACTTGAGAAAGGGGTGGCCATTGTATTTTTATAGCAAAGTGGTCGGCGCCTTCCGTCATGCATTTTCTATTGTATATAATAATTGACTATAATACTTCCTTATACCTATTTATTCCATTGAAGAATATTCCTAATGGCAGTCATGTAGGCCTACCTCTCCGCATGAAAAAATCGGATAGTTTAATAATCATTAGCAAATATGGCTAACAACATTTATTTTACTACAAAAAAAAAAAATCTTTTACTTAAACACTATACTATTATTATCGTGACATTTCATGGGCATACACATTTTTTACACTCTAACAACGGTAGGCTTATAACGATTAACGAGCAAAACAAATTATCACAAATATATACTATTATTCCTTTTCAGCTTGTAATATGGAAAGACTCGGGACAGCATTTGTTCTTTTCATGCTATCATTCTTGTACATAGGTAAGTGAATTGCAAAGGTTGTGATTTTCGTCAATAAAGAATATTATTATTTCTCTGCAATCTCATGTGCTAACGAACTTTGTAATCATCATGGCTGGTACAAAGAAACAAAACGTGAACCAAAATCAAGATAGATATATATTTTGCTTGACTTTCTGGTAAACGAATGTTATCAGAAGGAAAGAATGCAGTTATTTAAAGGGAAAGTCTGGCCCCCAAATAAGTTGTTCTTATCACAAGGAGAAAAGAGTTTTAAGAAAATCGGACTACTAGTAAGAAAGTTATTAATTTCTTTATGATGCAAAAAAAAAAAAAAAAAAAATCTGATCACTATACCAAATCAGCAACAGCGGTGATGTCATAGTTGCACTATACTTGCCACGCATTTTCTATATTGTTTTATGTTAAATATTCACTTTTAATGCCAAGAAACTGTTTTCCTCGTAACTTTGCCAAGGTTATAATGATGGCTATATGCTATTCCATCTACACTAATATTGTAAAATCAGCATTCCATCTATAAATACAAAACAAAGATTTTAAGTAGGTTATCAGTATAAAAAAAGATATTCAGGGATGTTGAAATTAAAAAAAAAAATATCACTTTATGCACAATGCATAATGCTTTCTGCATAATGCATAGATGCAATAACATATTTCCATCAATTCAACTCCGGGAAAGTTATGAGGAAAAACTTTATCTTGACAAATGAAGTGAAAATTATGATACAACAATATAGAACATATATGGCAAGTAGTGCCCTTATGACATCACAGCTGTTGCCAATTTGGAATAATGATCAGATATTTTTGCATCGTAAAGAAATTAATAACTTTCTTTAAGATCTATTTTTCTAATTTTTCTGCTTCTGATAAAAACAACTTATCTTGGGTCCAGACTTCCCCTTTAAAATTCAAGCAAAAATATGGAACTAAGATGTATCTTAATGTTTACATCTAGGCCTATGCATTTGGAAGCACGTTCAACTCCGGGTTAAATTATGTTTTATTCCCGATATCAACTTTTGGTGAATTTCATAAAAGTTTTTTTTTTTTTTAATAAAAAAGTAAACAAACCCCCCAACTTGTATTCCACCTAAATTTGGTGGCAAATGTCAGGATCTATACCTACTCATGCCAGTTAAAAAAAAATCCAAACATTATTTCACAGATGGTTGCTGATATGGGGATACTAGTAGGTAGATTGAAATATACATGAATATGATTATAAAAACTATATTTCAAATTAATTATGAACCTTACCTAATAGTTGGTATTTGAAAATGATATATACAAAGAGAATATAACGGATTTTTTACTTTTTATTTTTTATATATTTTTATTTTTTATTTTATTTAATTATTTTTTTGGCGGGAGGGGGGGGGGCTGTTAGTCCTGTGCATGTTCTTAACATAAAATATGTTGTCTGGATAATGATTAACTTGCATTATTACAGGGGATTCTCAATCGTCATCAATTCTAATGCTTAAGTATTACTATTATTACAACGACAAATATACAACGATTATTAATTGATCATATTTATCTAATTATAGCGGATGGGAATGTGATAAGTTTAGGGAGTATGCTTGAATGGTTGGATTCTGATCTGACATCTATGTTTGGAGCTTACGGGAGATTCAATGGATATGGATGTTACTGTGGTATCGGCGGATCAGGAAAACCTGTGGATGAGATAGACTGGTAAATACTTGAATCGTTTTCTAGTTTCTTCAATTATCTCTTTTTTTGTCCTCTTCCAATTTAATTGTCTCATTCTCTTCTTCCATAATTATTGTCATCTATTTTGTTTTCCTTTTCACCTCAATATTTTATTTAGTCCTTCTTATCGTTCCTCTTCCTTTTCATATTTTATCATAATTCATTACCTTTCTGTATAATTCTCTTTTATATTTTATATCATTGTTTATCGTTCTGAACTCACTTCAATGTTTATTTCCTAGTTTTGTTTGATATAATTATCCAATGTTATATTGGCAGCGGTGGATCCAGGATTTGGAAAAGGTGGGCGCAAACGGAAATTTTGAAACTGAAAGAGGGGTTTAAGATGGCAGTTTTCTTAGATATACAAAGTCATGTAGGCCTATGTGTGCTTCACACACACGCACACACACACACACACACACACACACACACACACACACACACACACACACACACACACACATACAAACAAAAACAAACAGATGCATTCAGGGGCGTAAGTTTGCACCCCGCCTGGATCCACCATTGGTATACATTTCATGTACGTTCATGATTATTTAGGCCCGTAATTTGTGTTAATCCATAGCCTACAATAGTAAACACATATTAAAATAAAATAATGGCGACTGAAAAGAAAATAATTGAGGTTTTGTTGATCCTTGCAATAGTTGAGGGCCTACCATAATACACCATAATACAGAGCAAACTATATACATGATATACATGTATACAGTGCGTCCCAAAAAGAACTATACACTTTTGAAATGGGTACCACATACAAAATATATAATTCTTGGGGAAAAGATTTATATGTATATTAATTAAAGCTTACATTCTCAATTATCACTATGACACCCAAAATTTCGAAAATAACGCATGCTTCAGTGGGTAATGTCCACTTTTGTTTAGGACACAAATATTGGCCTGCGCAGGAATTCGCTTAGCCCCGGGACGCTGCCACGAAGTGGCAGCGTCCTGAAAGAAACCCTCCAAAAATTTTAAAGTGCGATTTGGAATGGTTAAAAATACCACTAAGAATTGGTAAAATATAGCAAAAATATAATTCATATAATGTCACTTACCTAAACAGACTAGACATGCAAAACAGATGTTCCTAAAAAAAATGTGTGCACTTGAAGAAATCTTGTATTTTCCAGTCCATTTCAGAGTCTCCTCCGATCTCTGTCAAAATACTAGCGTGTAGAGTATATTATAGCTGCTGCCGATATTGCGCATGCGTGTTGCAAACTACTCACCGCGAATGTGACTCATTTAACTACACTGTGACAACAATTCTGATGCCATTTTTTTGCTTTATGATCATCATAAAAAATGAGGATAGACATCCGGCTAGTATTGTTAGTACATAAACTAATAAATAAACTAGGTTTGTCCATCTTTTATTCCATAATTTTGACATTCTTGTCTGGAAAAGGGAAGGCACCTCATGTTTTGATGCTAATAAAGCGTAGCCCGCACACTTCGTGTGCGGGCTAGTCGTAGTAAGATTTCGCTATGCATTTATCACCTGGTTATGGCCAGCCATAACGGAAATCAGCCAACATAGTCAAAGATAAACCAAAAGTCAGAAGTGAACAATCAATGTTATGCAAAAATGTAATATTTAACCGTTTTTTTTTTCATATCATTGATTTTTGCTTTGACTTCAGTTTATTTTTGTCTTTGTTAGCCGGTTTATTCCATTATTGTTTTTAGCTCGCCGTTATTATTTATTTCCGTTATGGCCTGCTATATCAAGGTGATATATGAATAGCGAATTCCTGCGCAGGCCAAAATTTGTGTCCTTTACAAAAGTGGGCATTGCTCACTGAAGCATGCGTTATTTTCGGATTTTTTTTCCCCCCGAGAACAATATATATTTTTATTTGGTAGCTATTTAAAAAGTGTATAGTTCTTTTTGGGACGCACTGTATATGATTGGCAAAGCACTACAATAACGACCGTCTGACACTGTCTTTTTTCAGTTGTTGTCAGATGCATGATGAATGTTATGAAAGCCTTACAGACGATGGGACTTGTACATCAGGAGGAACATTCAGTCATCTCTATACATTCAAGAAATACAAGAGAGATGGAAAACCCCTAATCAAATGCAGTAAGTATAAAGAGCCCCTATTTCCCCCTGAAGGGTATATCTCACAACGGCGAGTGTTTGCAAACTTTTCCTTTGCATATAAGAAATTAGAACATGCTCAAAATTGTCTTTGCAAAGAACGTTAAAAATCTGATGCATGCGAACCATAGGGTACATGCAGGTAATATGGACCCCCTAAGCTCATTTGCCTAATTTGCATAAAAGTACGAAATGACACACAGTCTAATCTTTGTTTATATGAATCAAT
>CALNVZ010001721.1:19979401-19991715 GCA_940671915.1 Paracentrotus lividus
AGAATAATATACAAAATACATAACAATGAAAATTAAGTCAAAGGTTTTACTGAAGGTCTTTAATTTCAAATTATATCTTAAAGTTAAAGGACTCATCCGGCTGGAATTTGCTTTATAAGAAAATAAAGTAAAATCGAAAAAGCACAACACTGAAAATTTCATCAAATCGGATAAGAAATAGCAAAGTTATGAAATTTCTTAGGTTTTGATTGTTTAGGATACAGTTCTTCAAATTGGCAACCTGATGATGTCACAGTCCCCTACTTTCTTGTTTTTTATTGTATGAAATACCAATTATCAAGATTTTCTGCCCAAGGACATAAAAACACGGATTAATCCTTGTGGAATGTTCAGGTCACAAGTGCTTTTACTTATTCAGTATAGGGACAGATTTTCTGTATACGCAATATATGAAAAAATGAGATAAATAGGATTTCAATAATAAAATACACAAGAAGTAGGGGGACTGTGACATCACCAGTTTGCTCATTTGAATATTCAAATATTCAAATGAGACAATGAGACAATTGCGCAGAACTGTTTTACAAAAAAAATTGACGAATTAAAAATGCATAACTTTGTTATTTTTCATCCGATTTTGATGAAATTTTCTGTGTTGTGCTTGATGAATTTTACTTAATTTTACAAACTTTTTCATTTCAGCCCGGACTCCTCCTTATGATTTTCAACATTTTACAACATTCCAGACATGTAGAGTTTGTAGTTTTAAAACGTACATTAAATACATGTCCATATTACCTGCACATGCAGGTAATATGGGCACTTTGGTAATGACGTCAACATTTGAATATTGCAGACAGGGGGTTGGTGATAATTGTTTTTCTTCAATAAAAGTTAGAGCAGTAAGCGATACCATCGGGATGGTATCTCATTTTCTTTGCTATTTTTTTCATATTTTATATTTCTGGTCAGTTTCCTTCGTTGTTCAAATTCAATCCGAAATTCGTTGCAATCGCAGGGCCCGCGGGAGCGTTTTTTTTTTTTAAGTGGAGGGGGCTGAACAGCCCCCAAATGATAACAATAAGATTTTAAAAAAGTAAACCACAAATCTATGCTTATTTCCGCCTTTTTTTACACGCTAGCTGAAAGGGGGTGGGCTGCATCAACCAGCCTCGCGGCCCCTGGATCGCAAGCATTCGCCGTTGATGACGAAAACGTCAGCAAACCATTTGCTCAAGCGCGGCGATTTCATGTCACGACTGGGGGGAGGGGGGGGGGGACGGAGACACCCGAAAGTGAAAAAAATAATACACTAAAAATTCGCATACTTTGCACATTATGCAGAAACTAATGAAAATGTTTCCGAGCGCGAAGCGCGAGCCGAAAATTTTGACTTATCATATCAATTATACTCCACGTAAAATGTAAATCTAACGTATGACATTAATCTTAACATAAAGACGCGTCCATTATTTGAGGAGGGGAAACGCGACATTACATTCATGAGTTTAGCGGAAATACAGCTGAGCGGCGCAGAAAATTATACGGCTCGCCTAAGAAAACTTCCCTGTGGTGGAATGGTATTGTCAGTCGATCCGTTCGAGCAAATTACTCGTGGATATGAAATAAATAATTGAAATTTTATCATAGTTTTCGTAGGTAGGTGCTTCAGACCAGATTGGGTAAAAATACATTTTGGCAAGTCTATAACACCATTGTGCTAAAGATGTAATCAGAATCTTTATTTCACATAGATTGATGTTCCAAACGATTATTGATATAAATAGTGATCTTGTCACATCTTGCGAAGATGCCGTCCACATGCGATATGCATGTGATATGCGGAAATATTGATCCATCAAGTAAAGATTCGTTTGTGATAATGTAAAAAGTGACAACACTTTTTCTTATAACCAATCGAAATTAATGTACCATCTTTGGAAAGCTGAGAATTCAAGCTTTTAAAAACTGCTTGAACAGTAAGGTGTAATATAATTATGCGTAATCGAGGAAGATGACTATGCAGCGATGAGCTATTTTGAGAGCAAAATTGGCCATATTGTACAGGAAATTTGATCTGACATATGGCTTTCGAATTGAAACAAGTGACAGAACTTTTTCTTTTCATTCCAATTTGTTATTCCTATTATTAAAACATTCAGAATATTAGCTTACTTACTCAGAGTGAACATTTATTTGAAAAAAATGTTGCTCGCCATAATCAAGAAAACAAAGTGAAAAAACTGTGCAAAATCCAAAGTGTCTATGGCCGCGTTCGCTTTGAGAGTGATAGCGCCCTCTTTCCCTTAAGTTTACAACTAGAATTGATATGATAACATTTAGCATTGTATTTGACATACATTTTACCTCTTGATTAGCTTCACAAGCTAATCACTACATAAAGAAAATTATACATGAACTGTAAACCATGCACCAGACTTATTTTTAATCGTATCCTTGTTATGCCTACGTACCAGGAGATGGGTTGAACCAAATATTTCATGATCCGAACGATCAAATCAGTAAGACAGTGAGGCTTATTTTGATTTTGTAAAGCATCATATACAGTCAACTCTACATACATGTATAAGTCGACCAGTCGAATAATCACCTAAGTCGAGGATTTTTTTTTCCAGTCCAGCTTATTATACAAGACATAATATTATCTACCACTCGTAAGTCAAATTTCTCCTAAGTCGAAAAAACTTACGATTCCAAGAGAACCGACTTGGGAAGAGTTACCTGTAATTAAACAATATTACAACGTCTGCTATGCACCCCCATTATTTTTAAAATTTCCCTGTACATCCCCATATTTTTAAATGCATGATCCCTAACTGGTATTGGGTTTACGACAATAATAAAATCATTATTATTGGTTGATTATTTTCTCTGCAATCTCTTGTACCAAAATAAAATGTAAACAAATAGAGATAGATTTATATGGCTCTGACTGTTAATTGAAAATGCAGCTTGAAAATCTGTCATTTATGTAACAAATCATGCTGTCTTTTTTATTTACAGAGGAATCTGGCGACCCATGCGCTAATAAACTGTGTGATTGTGACAAGAAGGTAGCAACATGTCTTGCTCAACATGAATCAAAGTACAACATGAAATATACGAACTATAATCGAAAGTCTGAATGTGACAAGGAGATGTGGATACAGGCTGATTTTTGTCCGAATTGATTATTTTCGCTTGGACGCCATGATGCTATTTGAAAATCAACGTGGAATATGATTATAAGGATCGTTACCATCTTCTGCTGGAGCTAGGCAGTCTTTTGAATATGTGTTTGTATTGGTCGGAAGCTTTGGCTTCATTAAGCTTAGGGGAATTGCTAAGCTAAACCTAAGCTAAACCCCCATTTTCAGCGCTCATACCAAAATTTATTTCACGGAAATTTACACTGTTCGTCATGAAGGTGGATTTGTTTGTTTGTTTGTTTGGGGGTTTTTTTTTTTGCTTCAGCAACATCATTTCGCCCCAGTTTTAACTTTTTGATTGTGTTTATCCCCGCTTTCATTTTCGGGACCCTGGTTATATCTAGGACGTTCCCCAGACCTTCCCAGTGATTAAAAAAAAAAAGAAGAAAAAAAAAAAAAGATTGTCAACCGGCCCCAAAATGTTCATTGTTGGCTCAGCCGACCAAGGCCCCTCAGTAATACCCCAGGAAAGACTTGTTTGAAAGCAATCTTCAAAATATATTGCAATATGGTGAAAACCTTTGAATATGATTATGTATGCTAAAAGAGGTTACATTTATTTTGGGCTTTCGAAATATTAGCGTGCAATGTAAATTCACCACGAAACTCTTTTAAAGTTGTTTCAAAATTTGTATGTGCAAAAGGTTGGGAATTAATTGTTCCTATTGTTATGACAAGGTCGCAACATAATAAAGCACAACGTGCAAGCATTTCTACGTTTGCACTTACGACGTGTAGTGATCAAAGCATAAATACAGAACATTAATTTTATGTAAACTAGGTCTAAGCAGTTCAGTGCATCCAAGAAAAGGCGAAACACGAATGACCAGTTATTTCCTTCGATGAAAACAAACAATGATTTATATAATACATTATTTAAAAGGGAAGTTTTTCTTGTTTACACACCAAATACAATCCGAAAAAGCTACGAATACATGAGCAAAAAGTATTTCAAATTTAACTGTCAAAATAAAATTGCGCAGAATAAGTTGCCAAGATATCACAGGCTTGCGCAAAAAACAAAAAAAAAGGGGGGGGGGGGAAGCTTAATAGCACTTCCCTTATATGGTTTGTTACATTTTACAAATGAAATCTATCAATGATCGTGAATCACTTGCAGACAGCTTCCAGCATTTTCTCTGTGTTCTGATCTACGCAATTTGATTTTTACATTAAATTTCAAACTCTTCTTGCTCATGCATGCGTTGCTCTATGTATTAGATGTCAAAAGAACGAAAGCAAAAATTAACTTTGAACTGACATATTTTATTTATTTTTTTGGATCGTCTGTTTTCAGTTCGAAAGTTGACTGACCATTTGAATTCTACCTTTTCTGGGACGCACAGTACACTGTACATGTATTTTATGAATATACATTTTTAAAAATCTTATATGCAATTCATCTTTGTTTATTTAGATTACATCTCAAGGTGTTTTCATTAGATTTGTGTTAAACAAACAAAAACATTTAATTTATCACTTTTACTCTCAAATACTTTTAAATATATATATATTTTACAATACCAAATTTCTCATGTTATCATTTTTTCCTTATATCTAAATTAATTTCATTTTTGTCTTTTACAACTTAATGATTTAATAAATGTTGTGACATCACAAAAACAAAATTAAATCTAAATTTGACCAGATTATGTACATTTAGAAGGATGATAATCAAAGATGAATCAATTGGTTTTTACGAAAACAAGCAACAGACAATAAACCTTATCCTTTCTTTTTTTTTCTTTTTTTCTTTTTTTTTTTTTTTTTTTTTGGGGGGGGGGGTTAGGTAATTAATATTAATAAAACAATTTAAAATACACTCTAAACAGGGGATCATTTTCTGTTATGAATATTTCCTTCTGCTTTTGTTTAGCAATGATCAATTGTAGATGTCTGCTCAGAATATATCATTTTTAAAATTTTTTTATCCTTGAGCCTATTTTCTCTAATCCACATTTTTCAAGTTTATTTGAATGAAGACAAAACATTTTGGAGAATTCCACACATTCCTTGAATAGGACTTTCATTGATTGTATATATATATATGCCAGGGGCCGCGGAGCGTTTTTGAAAGCGGAGGGGCTGAGCCACAAGTAGAGGGGGGGGGGCTGAACAGGCTAAAAAACACAAATATATGGCCATTTTTGCTTCTTTGTACATGTCTGCTGACGAAAGACGGGGAGCTGAAGCCCCCCCCCCCCCCCCCCCCCCCCCCCCCCCCCCAGCCCCCGGCTCCGCGGTCCCAGTATGCTACCCACTACTGATGCTTTCTCAAACACAAGTAATATCATCAGCATAAAGCTGTATACTTTATTAGTTTTCAATCAAGATCAAAAGCTTAAATGTTAGCCTTGCACAAAACAAAAAACAAACAAACAAAACTCAATCCAAATGCAATATGACCAACAAAGGAGCAAAAGGATCACCTTGATGAACACCTCTAGAAAATGGAAAATATCCAGTAGTAAAACTATTCACCAATACTGCTAATGACGTCAGAGTGCAGTGTTCTAAATTCATTTTATTCTTAGTGTTAGAAGAAAATCATCTCAATTGGTCTTTGGACTCCAAAGATTAGCATATGGATACGGGAACTATTCTATCGTGTGAATATGTAGAAAGTCTATCAATATATGAAACTGAGAGAAAGAGAGACATCAACGATTTCATATTTCACTTACATTTATTATAAATTCATTGTTTTCCGTATGAAACATATACATGTGTTTATAAAAATGTAAATCCTGTACATAGTTATATTCAATAACATATTCAATCATGAACAAAATATAGTAGAAATGGAAACATTGTATATACTAGTAAAATGCAGAAGGCTACATGCAAATAGCTACAATAACATTTACTGCGGCATCAAAACATGAGGTGCCTTCCCTTTTCCAGACAAAAATGTCAAAATTATGGAACAAAAGATGGACAACCTTATTTTATTTATTAGTTTATGTACTTACAATACTAGCCGGATGTCTATCCTCATTTTTTATGATGATCATAAAGCAAAAAAATGTCATCAGAATTGCTGTTACAGTGTAGGTAAATGAGTCACATTCGCGGTGATTAGTTTGCAACACGCATGCGCGACATCGGCAGCAGCTAATATACTCTACACGCCAGTATTTTCACAGAGATCGGAGGAGACTCTGAAATGGACTGGAAAATACAAGATTTCTTCAAGTGCACACAATTTTTTAGGAATATCTGATTTGCATCTAGTCTGTTTAGGTAAATGACATTATATGAATTATATTTTTGCTATATTTTACCGATTTTGAGTGGTATTTTCAACCATTCCAAATCGCACTTTAAACATTTTGATTGTTTCTTTCAGGACGCCGGGGCTACAATAACAGTTTTATAACGTTATAGCACAATTAGAGAGAAAAGGCTGGGTATATAATTTGGAAATATCTGATTAAAAATAAAAACATAGAAAATGCTTATGAATGAATGATATCATTGTTATGATATAAAACAAATAATGAAGAATACATTAACATACTCAAATAAAAGAAGAAAATCAATCCATGTAGACCCACAAAATACTTAGTATATGAGGAGGAAGACAGAGGAGAGAGAGAGAGGTGGGCGTGACGGAACGGGTGGAAAGATAGGGGGATACTAAAACATTGCAGGAAGGGAGAGAGATAGATGTGGGTGATGGAATGATAGGAGAAAATTAAAACAGTGAAAGGAAGGGGGAGAGAGAGGTGAAGGTAACGGAAGCTAGGTATATCAGTGGGAGGGACTGAGAGAGAGACAGAGAGAGAAAGAGAGAGAGAGAGAGAGAAAAAAAAAGAAGAGAGAGCTGTGGGTGATGGAAGGGTGAAGATAGGGGAGAAACTATAACAGTGAAAGGAGAGAGAGAGAGAGAGAGAGGAGAAGAGGGGGGGGTGAGGGAGTAGTGGAGAAGGGAGAGACACGAGAGAGAGAGACAGAGAGACAGAGATAGACAGAGAGGGGGAGGGAGAGGTGGAGAAGGGAGAGATAGAGAGAAAGAACCTGGGTAGATACAAGATCAGTTGAATTGTGGAACAATTATTCAGAAATGAAATATGGGCATAGATGCACACAATAACATTGAACAAAACAATCTAATTTGGCATTCAATGACTCATGAAAGCATGAACAGATATTGGACTATTTACTTTTCACAGACGCCCTCTACCTTAGTCAAATTTAAGAATAGGGCATAGCCAATATTAAAAAGATAATCTCAGAAGAAAATAGGTTATTTGCACAACGTTTAGTATCTTCAGTTTAAAATGGGAAAGTGCCTGCTATGACCTAATATATACACACATACTTTAATAATTCAATAGGATTATTATTTTGACCCAACGGATCAAAACCACAATTAAATCGTAAAAAGAACAACAGAGTACATGATATATCATTGACAGAATGATGCATAATTGTTTACATTTTAGCCTGGGCACTTTAGTAAGTAGGCCCAAGAAATATTTGGTATCATTACAAGTTTGGATTCTCTAGTTTCAGAAAATACTCCAAACATAATATTATTATAGCGACTTGTTGGCTGTTATAAGCCAGTAAAGTAGAGAATGGAGGTACATGGTTACATATTGTGGTATGATATAGGAATAATGCATTACGCGGAGTTGTTTAGCGAGTGTGCAGTGCACGCAGAGGTTTCTTCTGAGCATGCGCACTCCACACGAGCCGGAGGCGAGTGAGGAGTGTGCATGCAAGAAGAAACTTCGAGTGCACTGCATATCGCTGAACAACGACGGGAAAATGCATTATTCCTTTTATAAGATGGCTAAGTAATTTCGAACGGGAGGTCAATATACCTTGGATGAGAAAGAAATAATGAAATAAATCAAATATCAAAGATATCTGAAAATATCTAAAACTGTGGAGAGGTTTTGCGATATTTTACGTGACCTCATTTTACGTGACCTTATTGAGCATAAGCTATGCATGGTACTAATCGAAATCCCGACTTTTGAGACGCTCACTATTTTACGTGACCTCATTGAGCATAAGCTATGGTACTAATCGAAATCTCGATGTTTGAGACACTGCACTGCGCATGCGCCAAATCCGTGCATTAGACAATTTGGGTGCGCAAAAAATGCACGGGCGTGCAGGGATAGACATTTTCTGC
Source organism: Paracentrotus lividus (assembly GCA_940671915.1). Taxonomy (NCBI): domain Eukaryota; kingdom Metazoa; phylum Echinodermata; class Echinoidea; order Camarodonta; family Echinidae; genus Paracentrotus; species Paracentrotus lividus. Next base: position 19,987,721 of record CALNVZ010001721.1, read on the forward strand.
GTATGATCACGTGGTACGCTTTGACCAATCAGCAAGCTGGAAATTACTTAGCCATCTTATAATATAAAATATTATCTGCTAATCCATTGAAAATTACGAACTTTTCGAAAATGTAATGATGCAACTTTTCACTTCAACACAACTAGTTTCAAATAGCAGATTCCAGAATAAATACCATTGTACTTTTAACAAAAAGAATGTTTGTTTATACTGTACACAAAATCTTTAGATATGAATGAACTATTGAGAAAGATATTTGGAACAAAATGTAAATACTCCTTGGAATACGCACAAATGCATTATCTAATATTTTAAGTTAAAAGATGATATTGATGGCTAACAAATGCAAGCCGGTATAAACACGCTATATACAATGCACGTTGATTGTTCTACTGTTAAACGCTGAGTTCTCTTAATGATAGTTAATAATTATTGATATGTCAATAAAAAGAAGTATATTGATGGCTATAATGCTATCAGGTACAAACATATTATACTGATGCCTCTTCTACTAAATCTGGAGTACTGTTAATAATAGTTCATAATTATTCCGTTCATAAAAAAAAAATTATTTACATAGATTATAAAGCTGTGTAGGGTACATGTAGGTAATATGGGCCAGCGGGTAATTTGGGCCACCTGAAGCAAATCATGTCGTGACCATCGACCGGTGACCGATGACCGGTGTGAGCACAATAATATTGTTCATATGAACTGTATACGAAAATATATCGTCGTGAGAGCATCTGATGCCGAAATTTCTCTGAGAAAATTCCTGAAAACCAACAAGGTACGTAAAACATACGGCAATTTTTGACCCTGATGTAAAATTTGATATTTCACAGAATGTGATGGTGAAAGAGTGTTTGAGGGGGTAACCTCAATTGTTTTGTATATTTAGTAAGCTTATAGTTTCATTTTGATCATACTAGCGTGAACAGGTCAATTTGTTGTAGTGAAAGGGTTCAATGTGGCATTGAATGCTTGCCTGACACAGCAACATTAGTACAGGTAATATGGGCCATCCAAAATGGCGGAAATGATTCTGGTACTTAGTATTGGGATGAGGCATCAATCTCTTTGCTACGATTTTTTTGGGTATATTCACAGTATATAATTAATATAAATAACTTATTGTAGGCCTATATTGGCTTGTATAATGAAAATAATATTTGAATAATATTTAAAAAAAAAGAAATAATATACAAAATACAAAACAATGAAATATATAGTCAAAGTATTAACTGAAGGGTCTTATAATTTCAAATTATATCTTAAAGTTAATGATTTTAATGATGGTAGAGTCATTGTAGTTTTTAAAACATACACATGTGCCCATAATAAATGCACATGCAGGTAATATGGGCACTTTGGTAATGACGTCAACATTTGAATATTGCAGACAGGGGGGTTGGTGATAATTGTTTTTATTCACAATAAAAGTTAGAGCAGTAGTTATTGATTCATATAAACTAAGATTACACTGTGTATCATTTTTAAATTTTATGCAAATTAGGCAAATGAGCTTAGGGGGCCCATATTACCTGCATGTACCCTATTAAACTTCAGTTGTGGTAATAACAATTCAAATTGATTAATTGAATAAAATATACTACCTCTGTTATTAAATATTGACACCTGATATTTATACCAATATTATGTTCACAAATCAAAACAATACCACATATAGAGTATGTTCATAAACCGAACAAAACAATGAAGTACTAGTATTACAATGTAGTTATCATAATTGATCTTGAGAAGTTGTATATACAATAGTGATAATAATAGTTCATATATCTTCACACAATCACATAACAAGTATGTACACTAACTTTACAGTTGCCATGGTTAAATTATTACATTCATGAATTATATCAAATATAATCACAGGTACAATCATATCTTTCATAATGCTAAGGCAGTATATAATAATAGTCAAATACAACTACTTGTACCATGTCTAGAATTATTTAGTTCAATGACTTTGCTATTGTTCATTGATGACATAAGATATATAATTTTCATGTTTTGCTGTATACATGTGTGATAATAATTCTATATAAATGCAACCTTAATTTTTCAATGAAGATTCATGTCTTTTTGCATATGTCATTTCCTGTGCTGTGGGGTGACATGCTCCCAAGCATCAGCTATCCATTAGGCTTCTGTCACCCGTAACCAGCAAGAAGCATTGCTGTTCTTGTTTTGTTTCATTTATTTCATGTTTTAATACGTACTTGTTTAAATACATAATGATAAGGATCCTTAAAGGGATGCAGTAACATTGGATGATGTTTTAATAGATTTTTATTTGATTTAGCTCATTTTGCTAACATGAGTACATAGGTCAGTCTGGCAACCCTTAAAAATTGCAGACAAATTGCTTGCTTTAATTTCAAGATATCTATGATTTCATACTAAAAAACTGTTTGAAAACGCTTCTCAAAACATGTGCGTTTCGATGCAAAATGTGTGCCTTTCAATGCAAAACGTACACTGCGTTTCCTGTCTTGAAGTCCCCATCCCTACCAGGCCGCTAAGCTTACAACAGAGCAGTAGTACATTAATCATGCTTGCCGTACGTTTAGCCTTGTTTGTTTTCACTGTTTTAAGATAGTAGCCTAAATGACTTGCATTTGATCTGAAACTTTTCAGTAGTTTGTTTTTAAGGTCAGAGCAATATATTTGAATTCATTTTTATCTCTTTTGCACTTGTTTTTTGAAGATACACAATCTCTTTAAATAATAAGGATGTTAACATACAAAAGAAACTACATAATTATGTCAATTCTTACATGCATTTGACATATTATTTTCATCATAGTGCAAATAATACTAAGCAAGCCCTATAATAATCTTTCTCTTTTCAAGTCCATTTCCAGTCTTTATAATAATTATCAAAAAAATTGAAGATTTTCCTTGATTTGAGCTCCCTAGCTGATGATAAACAAGGAAATAACACTTCTTAGATCCTATAAGATTTTCTGTTTTAGAATAATCAAAATGGTTAAAGCTGGTGTGTAATTTCGGGAGTCAGAAAAAATAATTTTGATTCGCATTTAGATAAAATATGAAAGATTGAATCCAATAACAATAATAAAGCAAATTATAGGGCTTGAAATCTCCTTTTAGTGTCTTTATTTCATAATATAAGTATAAAAATGCTAAAAAAAAGTCGGGATCCGACTCATGTTAGCGCTTACGTGGAAAACCAATGGGGATTCTCTTGTGTGCGCGTTACACACAGATCGTTCGCATTATTCACGCCGTAATCTCTGGCGTGCGAAGCTCTCAGCAGAGGTCTAAACGGCAGTTACATTACGTTTTATTTAAAAGTTTTCAATGAAATTCATCGGAAATAATGAAAGCAATGTCACAAGATCTCTCACTCATATCTTTTATTGCAATGTGGACAACATGAGACTATATTTGATCGGTTTTGTGCCAATTCCTTTTTTGTTACCAAAACTATACACCAGGTTTAAGCTGCTTGTCTGGTGTTTATGTGAGGTACTGCACAGGAAGAGGACGACAAAGTCATATCTCAGCCATGGGTGTACGGAGCGGGAGAGGTAACACCCCTCCCATCAGCAACAATTTTCTCAATGTGTGTGTTAAAAATGGGTACCCCCTGGCAAAAGAGGCGAATGTATAGACGAATTCAGGCAGCATTTCATGGAAGTGAGCCCTCTATGTGCCCGCCATTTAGCTTGGGGTTACCCAGTGTACTACGCATGCGCCATGTGCGCGTATGTCTGCGCGTTTGTTCATTTTCCTTTGTTACGCATACATGCACACATAAGGAGCATGCGTAGTACATTGGAAGCCCCCCAGCAATGGCTGCCACCATGACAAAACATCCCCCAAACCAAATTAGTCTATAGATACGTTAATGATCTTTGTCATTAAACATAAAAATTAAATTCTAATTTTATTATTTACGATATGGAAATATACATTTGCCTACCATTGCTATTTGACCTCAAATCGCC
>CALNVZ010001721.1:20011558-20042256 GCA_940671915.1 Paracentrotus lividus
CCCCCCCCCCCTCGAGATCTCGGCCGTCGATAACGCGATCGCGCCGAAAATTGACATGCATGTCGCCCGTGACCTAATCTACAAAATTGTATAGTTATTTTTTTCATGACAATTGTTTTTAATTAATTATGCTAATTTATGCATAATTAATATTGGAAATCATACTTTTTGCTCTAACTTCCTAAATACAGCTCCAAATTTGCTCATTTTTGGTGTGAATATTCTTTATAGCCATCCTATCAATTGTACTTGAAAAAATTCTGATATCACAATTAATTTCTTATGTATTTCATTGTTTTTTTATTTCTTATGTATTTCTTTGTTTTTTCGACCTTTTTGTTTACATTGTTTTTTTCATGAAATTTGTTGGGGACAATTCAAAAATCGTAAAAAGCATATAATCAAGTAATTTGAATCAGTAAAAGCAAAAATAATCACTCATTTATGAATTTTAGCTGAAAACACATTTTGTATTGACTTTGTACATGAAATCACGTTTTTCAGCAAATTTGGGTCTGACGCACGTGTACAAAATTATGCGTAACTCGCGAACCCGGTTTTTGGACGTCGCTAATTTGGTCTTAAAAGATGCGGGAGACTTTGAGGAAAAAAGTCATGCCACATCGCGGCGAGAGCTTTTCGCGTTGCGAACATAGTGCACGAAATGTCGAGGGGGGGGTCCCAGGCCCCCCCCCCGGCCCAGTTAGGGTTAAGAGTGCACTGAGGAATATTCCAGATACACATACTATCATTGACATTCAATGGTACTGACCTGTAGCTTTAAGAGTGCACTGAGGAATGATTCCAGATACACATAATATCATTGACATTCAATGGTACTGACCTGTAGCTTTAAGAGTGCACTGAGGAATGATTCCAGATACACATAATATCACTGACATTCAATGGTAGTACCTGTAGCTTTAAGTGCACTGAGGAATGATTTCAGATACACATCATATCATTGACATTCAATGCTACTGACCTGTAGCTTTAACCCTAACTAGGCCGGGTATTTTGGAGTTGATATGGCCGGGGGGGGGGGGGGGTGGGGGGGGGGGCCTCCCAGACCCCCCTCGAAGATTCTCGCCGTCGATAACGCGATCGCGCCGAAAATTGACATGCATGTCGCCCGTGACCTAATCTACAAAATTGTATAGTTATTTTTTCATGACAATTGTTTTTTAATTAATTATGCTAATTTATGCATAATTAATATTGGAAATCATACTTTTTGCTCTAACTTCCTAAATACAGCTCCAAATTTGCTCATTTTTGGTGTGAATATTCTTTATAGCCATCCTATCAATTGTACTTGAAAAAATTTTGATATCACAATTAATTTCTTATGTATTTCATTGCTTTTTTATTTCTTATGTATTTCTTTGTTTTTTCGACCTTTTTGTTTACATTGTTTTTTTCATGAAATTTGTTGGGACAATTCAAAAATCGTAAAAAGCATATAATCAAGTAATTTGAATCAGTAAAAGCAAAAATAATCACTCATTTATGAATTTTAGCTGAAAACACATTTTGTATTGACTTTGTACATGAAATCACGTTTTTCAGCAAATTTGGGTCTGACGCACGTGTACAAAATTATGCGTAACTCACGAACCCGGTTCCCGGACGTCGCAAATTTGGTCTTAAAAGATGCGGGAGACTTTGAGGAAAAAAGTCATGCCACATCGCAGCGAGAGCTTTTCGCGTTGCGAACATAGTGCACGAAACGTCGAGGGGGGGCCAGGGAGGCCCCCCCCCCCCCCGGCCCAGTTAGGGTTACAGAGTGCCTGAGGAAATGATTCCAGATACACATAATATCATTGACATTCAATGGTACTGACCTGTAGCTTTAAGAGTGCACTGAGGAATGATTCCAGATACACATAATGTCATTGACATTCAATGGTACTCACCTACAGCTTTAAGAGTGCACTGAGGAATGATTCCAGATACACATAATATCATTGACATTCAATGGTACTAACCTGTAGCTTTAAAGTTGCTATAAGAAGGGCATGAATTTCCATAAATTTGGGTTCTACACCCATGATATAGTTTTTATAAGATGTTCAAACAGATAGCATATCATAAAACTCCCCTGACTTCTCGATATTCTGGTTTGAAAGTCTATGAAATAGGCTGCTCCCAGGCTCCGAGTAGACTAGTATACAGAAGTACACGCTGAGGGTGACGTCACAGCCGGGTGTTGGGTATATTCGAGTGCCCGGATGTAAATACAATGATGTGCAGATAAAGAGAGATGATTTTACCAATGTTTTGCGAAGGAGGCTATATAAAAATAAATTACGAATCATATGTACAAATCTTTACTTTCCTCACATAGAAAAAAGTATAAATAACGGTTTTCAAGTCTTAAATTGTGAAATTAGATTGCCAACAATGGGTTATCAATCAATATTTTCACTTAATTGTTTTTCTTTTTTTTCTACAACAAGAGTACGATCAAGTTTTCTGTTGTAAAGTAGATCCGGCCGGCCAAACACACACACAACACTATAGCATCTACTCACATATATTTCTCGGCCTACCGAGTGATTTCTGTATTCAGGCTAGCTGAAACTTATAAGCTATATACAGACGTCATGTAAGCAAAATGAAGCGAAAGATCGATCGGCTACCCAGGTATAGCTACGCCAGCCGCAGACTAATTCCGCTGGCGACGTGTTTTTTTTTTTTTCTTCTTCTTCAAGCGCCGTATCACACACGGATGAATATTTTACACCGGGAAGGAATAGCACGATTAGCGTCGGCCGCTATGTGTTTGACCGGTGAGAATATCTCGCTCAAATGTCATATTATTTATCTTGAAATTAATCTTTAGATCTATTGCATCATTTTGAGGGCAGTTACATATAGGCCTACTGGAGAATAAGTACGGCCAGATATCTACTTCTAACCTTTTCGATTTTACAAGTTTTTCCCGCACATGAACACCAACTGATGCATTGATATGATACACATTCACTTTTGACGTTGATCCGCTGTGTCACGAACCCCCGAAGACAAGGCAGGAAAATCGACTTAAAACGCTACAAATGAGAATATTGTAACACTATAGAGACATATCATCGACTATATGACATTTCTTTATTATCATCTTTTTTTTTAATCATTCACACAATATCATAACGATGAAATAAAAGTTCTGACACAAAAGTAAATTCATTCATAATTGTCTTGTATACACACAATCAACTGCGCTGCCAGCTTTATTTACTTTTTTGATCGCCGTAATACCCGGCCGTGACGTCACCCTACTAGAACACTAGTCTCAGTACGCATCGCCGGAGCGATGACGGAAACCAGGGTTAGGGATAAATCGTTTAAATTTACTATTCTAAACTTATTTTGGGGGAATGAAACGTTTCTCAGAGTTAAATTAGGGTCGTAAGGATGTTATTAGTGTTAATATCTCATTATTTGGGATCGTCTTCTTAATTCTACTTTAAGAGTGCACTGAGGAATGCATGATTCCAGATACACATAATATCATTGACATTCAATGGTACTAACCTGAGTGCACGGAGGAATGAGTCTACACTGTCCTGTGGTTCTCCATTGAACTTGAAGTTTCCTTTGCTGATCTGAGGAAAACAATCCTGCAAAATATAAATAATAATAAATACATATGAATAAATAGAAATCACACGATGGAATCTAACGTTTCCTTTCAAATATAAGACATTTATTTTCTAGTAGTATGAAAATGTATGACAATTCAATTAATAATGAGCTTTGATTGCTAATAGATAGCCTAAATAGTATATAAATTATGCTCTCAAATAAAATAATAAGTAAATAAGTAAATGGTTAATTTTTCAAAAACAAAAACAATTTCAAGGAAAATAACTATTTTGACTCAAAAATATAAGTAAAGCTGAAGAGTCCCTAATATAATCTTTATATGGATTCTATAATTCTGATGTGTACTGCATAAAATCCACAGTGTGGAATGTATGCATACAGTTCTTCATCCTCCAGGGCGCTTGATGTAATATGAATATAATACCTTCCCTGATGGAGCCAATGCCCTGAGAGTGGAACAGAACTCATCATGTAGGGGCATAAGATACATTGCCAGCTCAGTCAGATTGGTCAGTGTGCACAGTGCTGATGCGAGATCTGCAGAGGCTGATGCTGAGACTTCCACAAATTTTATACTGAGAGACTGGACCTGAAAAGAATAATAGCATTATTAAAGTTATTTGTTTATGACCAGTATTAAACATTTGGATCTGAACAAAAGTATATATTATACAGTAATATGTACATGTACGTATATTTCATCCCACAGAAACTCAATATCATTTTCATAAACACAAAAATTATTAACTATCTAACAGAAACAAACAAAAGAAGTACTTAATTACTAAATAACGTAGATGAGCAATTCATTAACGAAAAGCAATACCACCCCTTAAAGATTCTCACACCTAATTTGATTCCCTATTAATATATACCTTCATTGATGGAACCAATGCCCTGAAAATGGAAGAAATTCCTGTTTAGTAATGCCAAGAAATATACATTTTCTCTGAACTGTTAGTCTTAAAAAACAACATTAGATCAAATAAATCAGATCAGTCACTCATGAAAGAAAAATACGTATCCCTACTTTCATCCAACTCTTTATAGGCAACTTGGTTCCATAGTTATATTTACCTTCATTGATGGAGCCAATGCCCTAAGAGTGGAATAGAACCCATCATGCAGGGACATGTCATCCATTGTCAGCATAGTCAAATGGGGTAGTGTGCACAGTCCTGATGCAAAATCAACAGAGGCTGATGCTGAGACTTCAACTCTCTCCATACTGAGAGACTGGACCTGAAAAGAATTATTGTATGAAGTTATGTAACCAATAGTGAGCATTTGGATCTGAGCAAACCTATATGCAGTAACATATGTAGGGTTATTACATGCCATAGTAAAACAATATGATTATCATTTTCACACAAGAAAGATTAATTTTCTTAATTGAAAACAACCAGAAGCAATATAAGTACTAATCAATGTAACTCAGATGAGCAATTCATTGAAAAAAAAGCAAAATTATCCAAAGTCCTGATGCAAATTCAGTAGAGGCTCATGCTGAGACTTCAACACCCAACATGAGAGATTGGACCTGGAAATAATAATTGTATGAATATATGTTTGTTACCTAGATTGAGCATTGGGATCTAAGCAAACTTAAATGCAGTAATACATTTATATTATGCCATCAAAAGACAATACCATTTTCTTCACAAAAGAATTTTTTTTTTTTTTTTTTTTTTAATTGGAAAAGAACAAAATCAGTGTTACAATACTAAGATATCTCTTGATTGGATTTGATTTGATTTGAAATGGTTTATTCATGAAAATTTCATTGCGGCCCAAGGCCGAATTACAAATTTTTTTACAAGGTAAAAACATAATATATCATATACAATCATAAAATAAACATATATGGAAATTTAATATTACAAAATTATTAAATTTCTGATAACTTCAACAGACAGAATTAATAAAAATTAGTCATAAATAGTTTTAGCTTGAAAAGAAATTCAATACAAAATGCAAACTTTGGCCTATTTGGAAATTGAAGGATTAGTTGAGTCTTGTCGACTGAAAGAACAAGAACCAATCATAGTAATAATAGAAAAGGCTGAAGAAAAAAAAACCACAGGTAATAACAAAAGAAATTGCAAAATTACTTGGAAAAAGCCAATTCTTGGTTTTATAGAAAAAAAAAAAGAATGGAGTATTGTTAAAATTATATTGTAAGCATAAAACAAATTAAGACTCATGTGCTTAAACAGTGTTCAAATAATAGGGAGCATAGTAATTAATATGATTATACAATTTGACAAACTAAAGTAAGATTGGCAACTACAGTTGCCTGTAAGAAAAATAAGGGAACTGTATTTCAGTGATCGAGTGCATCAGAATGAGTTATACATATAATCTTTGAAAGAAATTAAATACAATCTATTATGTTTTCGAAAAATTATATTCCCAAAATTTCAGTTTACAGTGGATTTGATATGCATTCATCTCAGATGATCAATCCATTGAAATAAAAAAAACATCATCTCTAAATGCACAGTAAATAATGTACATTGTAGGTTTATTTAATGCCATTAAAAAAAAATTTCAGAAGAATGATTCGTTTTTAAAATTGAATAGGCCCTACAAACAAAATCAGTATGAAATTACAAAATAATTCAGATGAGAAATTCATTGAAAAAAAGGAAACTTGTCCCAAATAACTTGAATATGGTTTCCCATACCTATTTTGATCCCCTATTTATATATACCTTCATTGATGCAGCCAATACCCTGAGAGTGGAGCAGAACCCATCATGTAGGGTCATGTTTGTCATTTTCAGCTCAGTCAGATGGGGCAGTGTGCACAGCCCTGATGCAAAATCAGCAGAGGCTGATGCTGAGACTTCAACTCTATCCATACTGAGAGACTGGACCTGAAAAGAATTATTGTATGAAGTTATGTAACCAATAGTGAGCATTTGGATCTGAGCAAACCTATATGCAGTAACATATGTAGGGTTATTACATGGCATAGTAAAACAATATGATTATCATTTTCACACAAGAAAGATTAATTTTCTTAATTGAAAACAACCAGAAGCAATATTTAAGTACTAATCAATGTAACTCAGATGAGCAATTCATTGACAAAAAGCAAAATTATCCAAAGTCCTGATGCAAAATCAGTAGAGGCTGGTGCTGAGACTTCAACACCCAACATGAGAGATTGGACCTGGAAATAATAATTGTATGAATATTATGTTTGTTATACCTACATTGAGCATTGGGATCTAAGCAAACTTAAATGCATTAATAATCAATCCATTGAAGAAAAAAAAACATTATCTCTAAATGTACAGTAAATAATGTACATTGTAGGTTTATTTAATGCCATTTAAAAAAATAATCTCAGAAGAATGATTAATTTTTAAAACTGAATAGGCCCTATCATCAAAATCAGTATAAACAAAGTAATTCAGATGAGAAATTCATTAAAAAGAGAGCAAACTTGTCCCAAATAATTTCAATATTGTTTCCCATACCTATTTTAATCCGCTATTCATATATACCTTCATTGAAGGAGCCAATGCCCTGAGAGTGGAACAGAACTCATCATGTAGGGACATGTATCTCATTGTCAGCTCAGTCAGATGGGGTAGTGTGCACAGTCCTGATGCAAAATCAACAGAGGCTGATGCTGAGACTTCATCACACCACATACTGAGAGACTGGACCTGAAAAGAATAATTGTATGAAGTTATGTTTTCAACCAATAGTGAGCATTTGGATCTGAGCAAACCTATATGCAGTAATACATGTAGGTTTATTACATGCCATAGTAAAACAATATGATTATCATTTTCACACAAGAAAGATTAATTTTCTTAATTGAAAACAACCAGTAGCAATATTTAAGTACTAATCAATGTAACTCAGATGAGCAATTCATTGACAAAAAGCAAAATTATCCAAAGTCCTGATGCAAAATCAATAGAGGCTGGTGCTGACACTTCAACACCCAACATGAGAGATTGGACCTGGAAATAATAATTGTATGAATATATGTTGTTAACTAGATTGAGCATTGGGATCTAAGCAAACTTAAATGCAGTAATACATTTATTTTATGCCATCAAAAGAACAAATTCAGTACAACAATACTAAGATAACTCAGATAATCCATCCATTGGAAAAAAAAAAAAAAAAAAGCATTGTAGGTTTATTTAATGCCATTAAAAAGAATCTCAGAAGAATGATTCATTTTTTGAAAACTGACTAGGCCCTATAAACAAAATAAGTATAAAAGTACAAAGTAATTTAGATGAGAAATTCATTAAAAAAAGCAAACTTGTCCCAAATAATTTCAATTCAATTTATCATACATAATTGGTTTCTCATACCCAATTTTATCCCCTATTCATGTATACCTTCATTGATGGAGCCAATGCCCTGAGAGTGGAACAGAACTCATCATGTAGGGGCATTTCATCCATTGTCAGCTCATTTAGATGGGGCAGTGTGAACAGGCCTGATGCCAAATCAGCAGAGGCTGATGCTGAGACTTGAACTCTATCCATACTGAGAGATTGGACCTGAAAAGAATAATTGCATGAAATATTATGTTATGAAGTTATGTTTACAACCAATACTGAGCATTTGGCTCTGAGCAAACTTATATGCAGTGATACATGTACAGTGTAGGTTTATTACATGCCATAGTAAAATAATATGATTATCATTTACACACAAGAAAGATTAATTTTCTTAATTGAAAACAACCAGTAGCAATATTTAAGTACTAATCAATGTAACCCAGATGAGCAATTCATTGAAAAAAAAGCAAAATTATCCAAAGTCCTGATGCAAAATCAGTAGAGGCTGGTGCTGAGACTTCAACACCCAACATGAGAGATTGGACCTGGAAATAATAATTGTATGAATATACATGTATGTTTGTTACCTAGATTGAGCATTGGGATCTAAGCAAACTTAAATGCAGAAATATATTTATTTTATGCCATCAAAAGACAATACCATTTTCTTCACAAAAGATTTTTTTTTTTTTTTTAAATTGGAAAAGAACAAAATCAGTGTTACAATACTAAGATATCTCTTGATTTGATTTGAAATGGTTTATTCATGAAAATTTCATTTTGGCCAAAGGGCGAATTACAAAATTTTTTACAAGGTAAAAACATAATATATCATATACAATCATAAAATATACATAGGGTAGATGTAGGGAATACCGGACAGTAGGGAATATCGGACGGTCACCACATGTCTAGCCCTAGCTGCCAACATAAGATCAACTGAGCTGAAATACCGGCATCTATTGGTCAGGTGGTCTGTCTGGGAAGGTTGAATGCTGTATTCGACAACAACAAGTGAGAAATCTCCGAGAAAACTATCACAATCTGTCAAGGTAGGAAAATTTGCAGCCTGAAAAATGGCCTGATGTAAAAATTGACATTTTAGAGAATGTGATGGTATAAAAATAGAATTGGGGCATGACCTCTATTTCATGCATTATGGACATGTGTGGAGGGTGGGCCAAACGTGTATGGAGTGTTTGCACTGTACAAAGCCTGTGTATTGGGGTGGCAGTGTGTTGAAAAGTGCTAGTCAGTCATTTTTTTGTGTAGGGAATACCGGACACCACATGGACGGTTGTTTGTTTTACTTCCGGGTTGAGTTGCTAAGCATGTAGATCAAATAGTAAGTTGCATAATGTATTATATTTATTTATTAAATTATTGTTTGACAATTTTGAAATGTCTATTTCTCTTCATTATTATTGTGATATGTCATGATCTACATGAGATATAAAGTCATTCTGAGTGTTTTGAAATTTTGTAGTAAAATGCATATAATCTTCTAAAAATGAATAATGTTATAAAAAATCAATACAAACATGTAAAGTTGATGGTTTACATTCAAATCAGTGCTTCCAGACAGATCTTTATACAAAAAAAAGGGTAAAAACATACTGTCCGGTATTTCCTACACTGTAGGGAATGCCGGACAATTTACGATGACGTCACTATTTGCATATAACTGCCTCAACAAATATTTGATTACCTCAATTTTTTTGGAAAACAAAGTTGAATGATGTAGCTAAGCAATGAGAATCTTGTTCTTTTGTGATTTTATTGTTTTCATGTGCTAATTAAGCAAATGAGCTTAAGTGGCCGGTATTCCCTACATCTACCCTATATGGAAATATAATATTACAAAATTATAAAATTTCTGATAACTTAAAACTGACAGAATTAATAAGAATTAGTCATAAATAGTTTTAGCTTGAAAAGAAAGTCGATACAAAATGCAAACTTTGGCCTATTTGGAAATTGAAGGATTAATTGAGTATTGTCGACTGAAAGAACAAGAACCAAACATAGTAATAATAGAAAAGGCTAAAAAAAAGACCAGGTAATAACAAAAGAAATTGCAAAATTACTTGGAAAAAGCCAATTCTTGGGTTTGTAAAAAAAAAAAGAATGGGGTATTGTTAAAATTATATTGTAAGCTTAAAACAAATTAAGACTCATGTGCTTAAACAGTGTTCAAATAATAGGGAGCATAGTAATTAATATGATTATACAATTTGACAAACTAAAGTAAGATTGGCAACTACAGTTGCCTGTAAGAAAAATAAGGGAACTGTATTTCAATGATCGAATGCGTCAGAATGAGTAATACATATAATCTTTGAAAGAAATTAAATACAATCTAGTATGTTTTCGAAAATTATATTCCCAAAATTTCAGTTTACAGTGGAATTTGATATGCATTCATCTCAGATGATCAATCCATTGAAATAAAAAAAACATCATCTCTAAATGCACAGTAAATAATGTACATTGTAGGTTTATTTAATGCCATTAAAAAAAAATTTCAGAAGAATGATTCGTTTTTAAAATTGAATAGGCCCTACAAACAAAATCAGTATGAAAGCACAAAGTAATTCAGATGAGAAATTCATTGAAAAAAAAAGGAAACTTGTCCCAAATAACTTCAATATCAGGCGTGGATCCAGGGGGGGAGGGGGGGGGGGCTAAAGGTGCTAGAGCACCCCGTACGATTGGGAAATCAGCATACATATTGTACATAGGACTTTTTAACGCACCCCGTAAAAATGCTAATAACCTTCTTTTTTTCTTGCTTGTCAGTTGTTCGAGACGGAAAACTGACCTGACCCTACCCCTATATGTAGTATGTTCTGGAATTTAATAACGGCCGAAGGCCCCCCCCCCCCGCGCTTATCAGCCTGCCAACGTGACGTGGACAAAATTTTAGCTACCTTTTGGCACCCCGTTAAAAACCGTCTCTGGATCCGCGCCTGAATATGGTTTCCCATACCTATTTCGATCCCCTATTCATATATACCTTCATTGATGTAGCCAATGCCCTGAGAGTGGAACAGAACTCATCATGTAGGTACATATCATACATTATCAGCTCAGTCAGATGGGGCAGTGAGCACAGGCCTGATGCCAAATCAGCAGAGGCTGATGCTGAGACTTGAACTCTATCCATACTGAGAGATTGGATCTGAAAAGAATAATTGTATGAAATTATATGTTTATTTTGTGCTTTAATGAAATGAATCATAACATCACAAATATAAATCTGACATAGAAATACACATCCAATATTTCCAGCAGTAACCTGTGAGTAGCTGGGTAGCTACTGGTGATCAGTTTTGTGCTCCACAAAAGAGTGGTATCGCAGGATGGAAGTGGACTACTTACTTTAAATGAAACCTTTAGCTGAGGTTAGATAATTGGGATATCAAAGTGCATTTTTCGACTGCAATAACAAATCACGACCTTGACATGCCCTTTATTATAATTGTGATGCATCCAAGCAAATGTGACTATTTTGATGAATATTTTATGCACCTGAAATATTCATACAACATGAACATTCATATAAGGAGTGCCTGTTATACATATAGATTAGTCATACTGTATATCAATTTTAATGTGTATCCAGGTAATGATACAATGTAATGAATTTTTACAAAATTTTCGAAATTCCTGTATGATTAAATATTCATGATATTATTCAAATAGCAAGTCATGAAATAAAAGCAGAATATCTTGATTATGTCAATAAAGGTATCTATCCCTTATGCTACTTGATCCCAATGTCACAATCCTACCAGTGCCGACCAAATGTCATAATACTGGACACCACATTCATGTAACATAATGACACATTATGCAATTTTCTTTCTAAAATAAAACTATGCACAGGTCATTTGACATTAAGGTATCTAGCTAATCTAGTAGTTTTCATTTGCATAATAAGTTTATATTCCATTATGCTACATGAGCACCATGTCCATGCAGCATCATTATTGTTTATTCTATAATAACTTCATCAAAGTTGAGTCTAAATGGCAGCAAAATTTCATGAAAATGTATGGTCCCAATACAAATGCATAGCCTAAAAACAAAGGATGGATAGCATATTACATCATCAAATTGTTCTGAAATGCCACACTTTATGCCCCAACTTTATAGAATTACCCAAATACAACACTCCTTCCCTTCTTACTGACACCTGTATTCCTGTGCAATTTAATTTGCTGACATCTCTTAAACATAAAATGTGGATTTGATCTAAATATTACACCTAAATATATGCAACATGTCATTCACCTCTGAAAACTGTCCTCTTGCAGCAAGTCTGTGGTAGAAGTTTGCCTGTAAATTCCTACGTAAAGCAACATCTCTCAGAGACGGTGAAGAACAGATCATCTCTGCGATTTCACGTGACACTGTTGGTCCACAAACCCGATCAACTTCAAGCGTAACCTAAAGTATGAAAATGAACAAATGAGAGTGAAAACGATATGGAATATTTAAGAAATAAAATGTATATACATGTACAATATCCAGACACACATGTACAAACATGCAGTGGATATTTATTATATTGGGTCATCCTTGATTCATGTACAAGATACAGCATTAGGAACACCGTTCATTTAAGGTACAATATTCAACATTTAGATCCAATGATATCATTGGTTTTTTTTTTTTCTTCAATTAGTTCTATCAATATACTTATCCCAGTTTTCACACAACAGGGTCTAGATGATTTAAAACTTTCTACCCCCCCCCCCCATGATTCCCGGGGTCAAATTTGAACAAAACATTTACCCACTCACATTAATAGTGGTAATATATGACCATGTTCCTGCTGAATAAGTAAAGTAGTTTTTTCCCACTCAAAATTGACAAAGATATTACCAAAAATTGTGGTTGCCAAGTGTGTCTAATTAATGAAAACTATCAAACATACAAGTACCCAGAGAGTATGTCATCATTTGTAAAATTAATAGATGTTCCCCCTTTTCAAAGGACAGCTGTCAGTTATATACAGATAAGGAAACCATCACACAGCTAGAACTCTCTTCCTGGTCTTTTATACAGAAAAGAACTGCACTGTATACTATTACTTACTATATCTATTCCAACAAAAGTGTAACCAGCTATGGTGTGTGCTGTTATGTATCTGGGTATTTCCAAAGTTGCATCCTCTGGTAGAACTTTGTCCTTTATCAGAGTAGCCGCATGCGAGTCATGACATTCAAATGCTACATCAACAAGAAATTTCTTGTCATCTTTAGATCTGCATGTCCTTGAAAGATGAGTCACAACATCGATTCCCACTGCTTGGCTTTGAGATGAAGTGAAATAAAGGAGATACCGAAATTCTTCTTTTCTGGGAACCACTATTTTAGTCATCAACCTCTTGTATTTATCGGTATCTGTTTCATAGAGAGAAGAAAGATGCATTCCAGCCATGAATTCCTGGAAGAGTTTGTGAGGAAAGAAAGCTGTAGACACCGGGTGTTCACGCCTTCCTTTATGCCTTCTTTGCTTTGAGATAATCCTGTTCTCCTGAGACAACACCCCAACTCTACAGGCTGTTTCCATGGACGATAGAAAGTGCTCAAACTTACATGTAGCTTTAGTGAAGAGAAGGGTGTTCCTCAACAAACCATCAAAGGCAAGACTAGCAATAGGCTTCAGAAGGTTGTCAATTTCATCAAGATGGTCATCTAGCGAGTGATCTATGCTACAAGACTGAGTGACCAATTTCTGCGCATAATGCTCTTTCAGAAAAAGAATCATTTCCTGGAAGATCTGAGAAAATGTTTGAAGTGATTTCATGACTTCTTGCTTCTTCTCATCAAACTCTTTCCACATGAGACAGAGCATAGCTACATAGATTGGATAAGGGGCCATATTTTCGGATATGACATCATTATCACCTATAAATTGGATCAGATCATTTGCCTTATCCTCATGATCACCAGCAAAGTACTTTTGAATGTACTCTGTCAAATTCCCCTTGCTGAAGCCCTCAACATAAAGGAAACGATACATCTTTCTTAGCTGATCATTCCTTCTAATCTCATTGGCCCTCCAAGGGCGTGATGTTACTATGACAGGGCATTCCTTCAGCTTTTCTGATCGCAGAATTTCTCTGATCTCTATATCCTTGTCACTCATGCATGTACTTTCACTCTTGTTTGGGTTATCATTATTTCCCTGCTTGGACTGATATTTGGATGAATCAGTAGGGTGTGAGGACTGTGACTGAAGCTCTGTTGACTTTGACCCATCTTCCTTTGGTCGTATTACATTTCCTTTGAATTCATCCAGCCCATCAAAGACAATGAAAACCTTGTCTGTATTTGAGCGCATGTATTCCATCAGTTGACCTACTGTGGCAGGATTATTCTCAGGGAGATATGATTTTGCTATCTCACCAATAGAACATTGCTCATATTCCCGAAGAGGGACAATGATAACCCATTTGTACTGCTGGAAATACTTCCCATTGATCCAGTCCCAGGCAATCTTAGCACAGAAAGTTGTTTTCCCAGCTCCTGCTTCACCCTGAACCAACAGACGTCTTGGGAACTTTTTATTGTAGCGGAGTTTCAGGAGGTCACTGTACTCTAGGAGACGCTTCTTTTCTCCATTCTCTGCTTCCAACCTAAGATGAGTGTACAAATCTTCAAATTGCACAAGGGAATCAGGATTGAGAGGGTCAGCTCTTATCTGACAAAGACTTGTGGTGTACGTGTCCTTGAAATCTTGAGCACATCTTTCAATCAGCTCAGGAGAAAGAGGTTGATGGGTCTGTGAATCAGCAACTAATGAAGGCTGAGCTAAAAAGGCAAACAGATAAAACAGTAAAAAATCAGGTATGCAGTTTGAAAGAGTTCAAAATCTTTTTTTTTTGGTTTAGCTCCCAATCTGAACATTAGGGACAAAGGTTTTTTTTAACTACCTTGAAAATGCTTGACATCTTGTTTCATGTCATGATTCATCCAATATATACCATCTCTCTAAACTTTACAGGAGATTTCATATAGGCCGACATGTTTCGGTGAAGGTTTTAGAGTTTTTGATGCCATATACTCACTATTGGTATTAATGTGACTTTCTGTATACAAAGTGGTTGTTTCCACAAAATTTGCAAGTCCTTCTTTGTGAGAATTTCGACTTCTACAGTACCACCTGAGATGAACATCACAGTTGATTGCCATCAAATGACATAATCTCTGTTCACTTTGTGTACAACTGCAATCAGGTGTGACGTTGATCTCAGGCGGTACTGTACACAAGGAGAAAAGTTTCCTTTTTTTTTCCATGCTGTACATATGGCTATTTACAGTAATGGAAACATCACAAAAAATCACGAAATTATCCAGTTGCGGATATATCAAACTTGTGAAATTACGTTTATGCGAAAATATTGCCATCTGTCTTCAATAATCTGTCAGGTCGTGTGTCAGGAGTTGAGGGCAATATGTGTGACATGTTCAAAAAGTTACAGAAATACACAATGTCACAATCAAACGTCTCTAGTTGCTTTATACTAAATCAGACCTGTATAAATGTATATATCGAAAGCTTATATTATAAGGAAGATGATTAACATTCTTTTTTCACTTGTACAGGGTGTGTCATGTTACAAGAAAACATGGTCTAAAAAGTTTTTGTCCAACCACACTACAAGGTGTCTAAAAAAGGGAAACAAATTTAGTGAAAAAAATGTCTGTCTTCTACATTTATATTAGTCTTTAAACAATGTTTATTGCATGAAAAAAAATTCAACTCAATTCTGTATTTACATACATGCAAAGAAAAGGATTAATAAAAATGAAACTACATGTACATACATGTATGTATATTATTTCATGTACCCATCTACAAACAAGTGGATTAGTAAATTACACGATGCGCAATATATATCCCCGCCGATAATGTAAAATTCCCATTATATCACGATTAGTGCTATCACATAAAGCAAACGGAATCAAAATCGGGTAAAAAATGGCGAAGAAGTAGCATTTTGTAGCCAATGTACATTATAGGTCAAAGTCAAGGTCAAAGGTCAAAGGGGTCAAAAGTCAAAATTCTGTAAAGAAAATTTGTAGTCCTCAGCTAGTGCTATTACATAAAGCAAACGGAATCGAAATCGGATGAAAAATGGCAAAGGAGTAGGATTTGGTAGCCAATTAACAATATAAGTAAAAATCAAAGTCAAAGGTCAAAGGTCAAAATTCTGTGAAGAAGTTTTGTAGCCATCACCTAGTACTATCACATAAAGCAAGCAGAATCAAAATTGGATGAAAAATGGTTAAGGAGTAGCATTTTGTAGGGAATGTACAATATAAGTAAAAATCAAGGTCAAAGGTCAAAGGGGTCAAAAGTCAAAATTCCATGAAGAAGTTTTGTAGTCCTCACATAGTGCTATTACATAAAGCAAACGGAATCGAAATCGGATGAAAAATGGCGAAGGAGTAGCATTTTTTAGCCAATTAACAATATAGGTCAAAAATCAAGGTCAAAAGTCAAAGGGGTCAAAAGTCAAAATTCCGTGAAGAAGTTTTGTAGTCCTCACCTAGTGCTATCACATAAAGCAAACAGAATCGAAATCGGATGAAAAATGGCGAAGGAGTAGCATTTTGTAGCCAATTAACATTATAGGTCAAAAATCAGGGTCAAAGGTCAAAGGTCAAAATTCTGTGAAGAAGTTTTGTAGCTATCACCTAGTGCTATCATATAAAGCAAACGGAATCGAAATCGGATGAAAAATGGCGAAGGAGTAGCAAATTGAAGATTTTGATCACATACGGACGCACGGACGGACGGACGGATGGAAGGACGGACGGACACACACATATACGTACGGAGCCCGTTTCATAGTCCCCTACTGGAACTCGTTCGGCGGGGACAATTAATCACTAGATTAATTATTCCATCAATTAATTAAATTTCTGATGTTAAAATTGTTTAATACTGAAGAAGAAATATGTCCTTTTGTTTGAGATTACCACATACCAGTATTAAAATACATTTTAAGTGATATTTTGTTGCAATATTTGGTACCTGCAATGTATTGTGTAAGAGAGTGCATGCAGGAAAGTTTTAGTTGATTATTTAATTAATTAAAATTAATTAACTGAATTTTTAAAATAACCTGTTTCTCGTTTATTTCAAGCCCATTACATTCTGAAAAGAATGATAATGATATATCAACCAACCTACAATACTGATTGTATGCAAAAATATAATGCAAGAAAGAATAAGAAAGTAACAAAAATGCAAAATCCGTAGTATGCCTCCACCGTAGGCTCCTCCATCCCCTACCCTATTCCACTCAAATTATTTTTGTATTAAAACTATGAGCAGAACAAAGATAAAATTTCACAGACATGTAGCCTAATAAAGTATCTACAATATGAGACATTGCACAGCTCATGACTGTACATAGTTTTAATGTGACGTTTTCCCCTGAAAAATGTAATGCCTCTACCCATTCACTATACCCCATTATGCGACTCACGACCCTAATCATTCTTACGTGTAATATTTGGTATAAGCCTGCCATCAAGTAGATCCCCTGATAGTTCAGCTAAGCCACTCTCTTTGAGTTTCTCTGCAAGAAGAGTTCTGGTGTTTGTGTTTGGGGGCTGTTTGTCCCTCCATTTCATGAACACTCTCATCAAAGCTGCACTGTTGCTATTGGAATGGTCCCTAATGTCATCCAGTTGTACAAACGGTATCTCAAGATTAATTCCGAGATCAATGTATGAAGATGCACCAATGAGCTGAGAGAGCTTTAAATATTCCTTTTCACAGACAGTACTGCAATAAAACAAATTTGAATGGCATTTATTTAGATTAATAGCTGAATTGTTACATGTAGGTGTACAGATAAAAAGACAGTTAAAGCCTCACTGGTGCTATGGGAACCTTCCTTCATGGCTTGTATGTAGCTGTGCATACAGAATATCCAGATTAATTCCAAGCTTGTCATAGTAAGAAGGAGCAATGAGCTCTGACAACTCACTCAATTCTTTCTCACTGGCATTACTGTAATGAAATGAAAGGAATCAATTATCTCTGCAAAAGGGACAGGATTTCTTCCTTGTGGACTGCCTGTACATTGTACAAGTACTTTGAGAAGTCACTAATGAATCCTTATTTGATAATAAAAGCAAAGCTCGGAAGCACATCATGCACTGAACACATGTCAAGCGGAAAGAAAATTGGTGCACAGTTGTACCTCAAATTATTTTGAAGGTATAAGGTTTCCTAAATGGATACCCAAACTGATTTCAGAGTTGCGATGGGTTTTGTGAAATCCTTTAAACCAACACCACCAACACCAAGTGAGTCAGAAAAATGTAGACACCTTCAAAAATATCATTAAAAAGAAAACCAATTAATAAACCCCCAAATTATCATACATATACTGAAAGAGTAACTCTTCCCACATCTTTTGGTACCAATTTTTTGTGTGTTATATCTTTACGCTTGGCTGAACGCGATGCATTGTTTGCAAAGTGCAAGAGTAGGGATAAGATTGAAACAACAAAAGCAGTCAAAAAGCAATTCTATCCTGATTAAAATAGCATAACTTTTAAAGGAAAATGTTTTGAACCAAATAACTTGGCAAGAGTGTTGTTACATTTATTGATTAGAATCTGTGTAAAAATTAAAATTAAAGTACACATCAAAGAGTAAATTGTCACTGACAAACTTTAAAATACCGCTTAATACTTTTGAAAAGTGATTATTTTGTCTTTGATTGGTGCTCACTCATGCCTGACTCTACAGATCTATCTCATTTTCTTACAAAATGTAGTCAATATGTAAATCAACACCCCTGCCAAGTTATTTACCGCAATACATTTTCGTTAAAAAGTTATGATTTTTTAATCAGTGTGGAGTATTTTTTATAGCTCTTTTAAAAAATTTTTTTTTATTTTACTCCGTTTGCACAATTTGAGATTTACATGTTCGTAAAAAATGCGCTGTGCTCATCCAAGCGTAAAGATATTACAATCAAAATTAGTACCAAAAGATGCGGGAAGAGTTACTCTTTCAAAAATATGAATAATATTTTGGGGCTTACTTATATGTTTTCTTTTTATTGGCATTTTTCTAGGTGTCTAATTTTTTCTTACTCACTCAGCAGGTGCGAAAAATGAGTCTTACAAAGCATTGCTGGGAAATGTTAGTGAAATCATTGCTAGATCCAATAGTAATAGAGGCACTTTATAGATGTATTTATGTAGGCCTTTTTTATTACGGTTAATGCTAAAATAAACTCAGAACAGCAAACCTCAACAGAGATTGCTGAAATATTAAGGATATGATGTAATATACCTTGTGTTTGGTCCTGGGTTTGTTTCAATGTCCCCCGATCTCATAAGAAGAATTCTCAGATAGAGAAGATGCAATCCACCCATGATGTTAGATGGCCTCCGTCTATTTCAGCTTAGAATATCAAACTGCACCATGGATTTCTGAAATAGCAATAAAAAGATAATAATGATAGTACACGCAGGTTGTCTAACCCATTGTACATTTATAGATATATGAGGGTAATTTTACAAAACTGCACAACTGATTGACTCAATTTATGCGGTGAACGGTGTCACATACATGTACTTGTATGAAAATAAAAATTCAAGGGTATTCTAGAATATAGGCCTACAGCTTCATAAGCCGATAATGGTGAAGATATCGGAGAAGAAATGTCCAGGCACCCAAATTTCAATGCCTATGAAATGGCGAGCAATTGAACTACCACAAAAGCATGACAACTGTGGAGAAAAAGACAAATATGAGCCATCAGGAAATCCAGGATGAACAGCCGACATTGCAGACATGTAACCTGCATAGTGTGAACTGATTTCCCTTCATCAAAAAGTACTATCAAGAAGTCTGCAATAACTGCTAGTTGAGATGCTTCTCCAAGCTCCTCACACCAAACATGAAACATCTGAAACCGAGAGTTGAACACAAATCTCATAGACTCTCAACGCCTCCAAACTAAGAACCCAGAGGCTCTCCTTGAAAAATTGAATGATCTAGCCACCTCCCCGTCAACCACCAAACATTCAGATAGAGCACTTACTTGGTATACTTACTTGGTATACTTACTTGGTATACTTGGTAGATTAGCCCTCTACTCCAAAGGGAAGGGCTCTCAGTTGTCTTTTAAAGGTAGCCACAGTAGGTGCAGACACAACTTCATCTGGTAGGTTATTCCACATTGGGACCACTCGATTTGAGTAAAAGTGGCCAGCCAGTTGGGTTCTGGAACGTCTTTGATATAATTTTTTGGAATGACCTCTTAATTCCTTATTTGGGCGAGAGAAGAATATTTCTGCTGGAGTTGCATAATACCCGTTAAGGTATTTGAAAGTATTTATAAGGTCTGTTTTTGTTCTCCTCCCATCAAGCCTTCAGTAGGAATTTTCTTGTTGTGTAGACGTAAGCTTCTGGTCTGCACCTTCTCTAACTTATCAATGTTCTGTTTGGTCAGTGGGCTCCAAGCGGAAGATGCATACTCCAATGCTGGTCGGATTATAGATTGATATAGAATGGTGATTTTTCCCTCTGCATCAAGTCCGGTGAAACAGCGTCGGTAACATAGCAATCTTTCGATGAGCCCTTTTCACT
Source organism: Paracentrotus lividus (assembly GCA_940671915.1). Lineage (NCBI taxonomy): Eukaryota > Metazoa > Echinodermata > Echinoidea > Camarodonta > Echinidae > Paracentrotus > Paracentrotus lividus. The sequence goes on from CALNVZ010001721.1 coordinate 20,032,129, forward strand.
AGTTCATCAATATGTTTGGTAGGGGTAAGGTTATTGCTGATGATGATACCCAGTCTTTTTGGTTTGTCCTTCCTGCAGATTTACACCGTTGAGAGTGTATTGGTAATTTATTGCAGCTCGGATACGTAGAACCACACATTTTTTCAGCGTTGAATTCCAGTAGCCCACAATTTAGCATGCAGCAAGAGCGTTCAAATCTGGACTGCAAAATGTTACAATCTTCCTTTTCACATATCTGACGGTAAACCTTTGTGTCATCAGCGAACATCTTTGCAGTAGAAGAGACCATATCAGGAATGTCGTTTACGAAGATTAAGAAGAGGAGTGGCCCGAGAATTGAGCTTGCGGCACACCACTGGTTACTGCTTTCCATTTAGAGATACGTTCCTCAGCACTACTCTTTGTCTTCTTCCGGTTAAAGAAATTCTCAATCCAATTATGAATGTGTCCATGTATACCATTATGCTTGAGTTTATACAACAGGCGAGATGTGGACAGTATCAAATGCCTTCCGGAAATCAAGGTAAATTACATCCATCCTTTGGCTTCATCGTAGGATTTAGTCCAGTCAAACAAGGCATTCAAGAAGCTGAGTAACACAAGAAACATTTCTTCTGGAAACCATGCTGATGGCATGGAATAGTTGTTGTCATTGCATGCTCCATTATAGCATCATAAATGATCCTCTCTAGAATTTTTACAACTGACTGGTAAGGGATACAGGTCTGTATTATTAGTAGACAGTCTCGAACCATTCTTTAACGTGGATAATATTTGCATCCTTCCAATCCTGAGGTAACTGACCAGTCTGTATCGAATAGTTTGAAATATCATGCTAGTGGTACGTCCAGATCAAGAACATTTTTAGCACATTCACATGAAATCCATCAGGACCACAGGCCTTGTTGAGGTGAAAGTTTAGTAAGCTTCTCTCTCGAACAATAGATGGTGAAATATCAAATGTCATAATAGGGTTGCATATACAGACTGCCGGTAGTGGCAAGTTAAGATTTGATTCCACTGGTTCAGGTTCAAGCACAACTAGCAAAAAAGTCATTCAAGATCTCTGCTTTGTTACTATCATCTGTTACTTTAACTCCTTCGTGCTCAAGCTGCTCGATTGTAGCCGAAGATCTGGTGAAATGTCTGGCATAATTGTAGAATTTCTTTGGTTCAGTCTTGATCTGATTGATAAGAGACGTTTCATAGTCTATTTTTGCTTTACGTATTACTTCCTCTGTATCCAACTTCATTTGACGATACTGGTCAGTGTGGGCATTTAATCCAGACTTTCTTGCTTTAACGGCTGCCGCCCTCCTAGACTTCTTTGCACGTCTCACTGATTTGAAGTTTATCCACGGAGGTTTATGTCGTTGCCCTGACTTCACAGTTTTAGTTGGAATGTATTTGTCAATCCACTCCTGATACTTGGATTTCAGTATCTCCCATCTTTCATCAACTCTCTTGGATGCAAATAACTTCACCCAGTCGACAGATTTCACCTCATTGGACATTGCAGTGTAGTCTCCCTTTGAGTACAGATAAATTTTGCGCTCTGCTAATGCAATTCGAGGTACTGGTATTCTCAGTTCCAGAAGGACACTCTTGTGGTCACTAGTTCTTAGTTCGTCACCAACCTTGCATGAATGCACTATATCTGGATTACCGGTGAAAGCTAAGTCAAGGATATTGAGTCCTCTGGTTGGTTCCTTACAAGCTGGAAGAGCATATGTTCCTCAATGCATGCAAGGAATTTACGAGAGAGGGGGGTATGAGCTTCTCCTCTTTCCCAATCAACATCTGGAAAGTTGAAGTCTCCAACTATTATCACATTGTCCATGTCTATGCAGGAAATCGAGTTGCAGACTTTTTCCAAGTATTGCTCTCCACCTTACGGAAGCTTAAAAGTGCCACCTACAAGGCGACTTGTGTAACTCGCCAAGGCGCCTTGTTTTAGCCCAAAAGCCCAGAAGGCGGCTCGCAAAGGCGCCTTGTCTGAGACGAGAAGGCGAGAAGGTGACTTGTACAAACTCGCCAAGGCGCCTTTTCTAATACGAGAAGGCGAGATGGCGACTTGTGCAAAGTCGCCGAGGCACCTTGTCTAAGACGAGAAGGCAAGAAGGCGACTTGTACAAACTCGCCAAGGCGCCTTTTCTAATACGAGAAGGCGAGATGGCGACTTGTACAAAGTCGCCAAGGCGCCTTGTCTAAGACGAGAAGGCGAGAAGGTGACTTGTGAAAACTTGCCAAGGCGCCTTGTCTAAGACGAGAAGGTGAGATGGTGACTTATGCAAAGTCGCCAAGGCGCCTTGTCTAAGACGAGAAAGCGAGAAGGTGACTTGTGAAAACTTGCCAAGGCGCCTTGTCTAAGACGAGAAAGCGAGAAGGTGACTTGTAAAAAATCGCCAAGGCGCCTTTGTCTAAGACGAGAACGTGAGATGGCGACTTGTACAAACTTGCCAAGGCGCCCTGTCTAAGAAAAGAAGGCGAGATTGCGACTTGTACAAATAAAAATTATAAAAAACTAAAAATGTTTATTTTTCATTTGAATTTATTATCTACGATGTAAACGATTTTCTATATTTTTGAATTGTGCACAGTTCAACGTGCCACTAGTTTCAACATTTATGTTGCGACCCATGATTATTTTAACAAATACCATTTTGAATTGAAACGAACTGAATGTATTATTAAGATTGCCTTTGTGGGTAAAATTAGAGGGGGGGGGGGGGGGGGGGGCTAGAGCAATTTTTTTTTGTTTTTTTTTGGGGGGGGGGGGCTTTGAGCCCCAAAGCCCCCCTATTCCCGTAGAACAGCGCCTGATAGATATCAGATGGTAATGCCTTTGATAGCATCAAATCTATATAATAAATAGCCGAAGCCGAAGGACAAGAGAAACGGAGAGCTGCCACTGCCCGAAAACGGGTAGTACCCGTTCTCGCGTGTTTTGCGGGCGATGCGCAGCCGAGACCACCAGCTGTCATCGATGTATCTGTACTGCATGAACGGCGTGAAGTAACGCTTTCCCCTCTATGTTCTTTGGTATCGAGGTTCGGTGGCGAAATGTTTTTGTCGCCGTCGTTGTTTTTTTAGTTTCGACACTTTGCTCAACAAATCACAACAAAAAAAAGCAGTCAACGTCAATTCAGAAGTCATGAATACGACCGTTTGGATGTATCTTGCCATTTGCGATGAGATAGGACCGAATTTCTCTCCGATCGATCGATCGCTGTAATCTATGGTGTCTTTAAAGAAAGCAAAAACAAAGTTAATCACAGCAAAAAAAAAAAAAAAAAAAAGAATGAAATATACATGTTATAGAGAAGAGAGAGAGAGATACTTTTTTTTTTTTTTTTTTACTATATTAAAGTAAAAAAAAAAGTAAGGGAGGATGGACAGCCGGAAATTGATAGACAAACCAAACCACTAAAATTTGATTTTTTTTTTTTTTATAGTTATAGGCCTATATTACGTAACCGGTTACTGGTGTAAATCATAAACTAATTATCTCATATACCTCTCAGTCTAACTTAATTCGGGTATTTTTTCTTCTTTTTTCTTCTTTTTACGTAACCGGTTACTGTGTAAATCATAAGACTAATTATCTCATATACCTCTCAGTCTAACTTAATTCGGGTATTTTTCTTTTTTCTTCTTTTTCCCCTTCTTTTTTAAAGTATTTTATTGGGTTTTGTTTTGATATTCCGTTCAGGGAGGGCTGCGCGCTTCAAGAATAAATGTTTTGATAAAATATTTAATACCTGAGATGATACATGCCTGAAAAGGAATTTCTTCAATTATACCATATAAAGGTGAGTAAAAAAAAATGGTGGCAAAATCCGGAGAGGAAAAGGAAAACGCAAAGTAAAACTATGAGTATAGAAAGAGGGTGGAACGAGAAAGGTAAAAGTAAGTGGTGACGTATGTGAATAATTCGTTGATTAGCAGAGCTCTGAAATTGTGGGTTTTTTTTTTTTTTTTTTTTTTTTTTGTAGATTGATATTTAAAGGAGGAGTCCGGGCCTGTGAAATGAAAAAGTGTTTAATAATTATAGTAAATTCATCAAGCACAACACAGAAAATTTCATCAAAATCGGATGAAAAATATACAAAGTTATGCATTTTTTAGGTCTTGATTTTTTTTTTGTAAAACAGTTCTTGGCAATGTCTCATTGCCTCATTGAATATGTTGAATATTCAAATGAGCAAACTGATGATGTCACAGTCCCGCTAATATTGTGGTATTTTTATTATATGAAATCCTATTATCTCATTTTTTATATATTTGCGTATACAGAGAAATCTGTCCCTCATACTGAAATAAGTAAAAGCACTTGCGACCTTGAACATTCCACCAAGGTTAATTCCGTGTTTTATGTCCTTGGCAGAAAATCTTGATATTGGTATTTCATACAATAAATTACAAAGAAAGTAGGGGGACTAAGACATCATCAGTTTGGCCAATATTGAAGCTGTTCCTAAAAAATTCAAACCTAAGAAAATTCATAACTTTGCTATTTCTCATCCGATTTTGATGAAATTTTCAGTGTTGTGCTTTTTCGATTTTATTTTATTTTCTGTATAATGCAAACTCCAGCCGGATGAGTTCCTTTAATTCCAATGCAAAGTAGCAAAAATCTAGAAGGAAGATATAAAATATGTATAAGAAAGCAACTTGAATCGGAGGGGAAAGATAGAGAGAGAGACAAGAAAGAGAGAGAGGGAGAGAGATGGGGAAAAGGAATAAACAATCTATTGCGGACGGTTTTCAAGGTATCGAAACATTTTTACATGTAATATAACAACACGATATTCCTCTTTTATTAGTATATTTTAAACAACAACAGTAAAAAAAAAAAAAACCCAAAAAACCAAAAAAATGGGTCGGCTGAATTTTTTTTTTATAGTTTGTTTGTTTGTTTGTTTGTTTTTTTTAATGAAATTTTAAAAAGGGCGTCATAAAAAATATACACCCCAAAAAGAGAGAGTGAAGGAAAAAGGTGCGTCATATAAAATAATAATTTAAAAATCCATGTTATGGAGGAGGTGGTGAGGATGCTCAAAAAGATATATAAACTAAGACAGTATAGGTAGCCGGAAAATTAAAAGAGAAACCATATTATCAAAATTAAGATATTTCAAAATAGACATAATTTTCATTATGATCGAAAATCAAGTAATATTTCAAAATGAATATAACATTTGTTATTACGAGGAAAACTCAAATAATAAATGGGAAACTGTTCGACCAATGGCCCCAAAAGAACATAAGCCTCTCAGATTTGTTTACCAGCTAACAGTTCAGTTAGGGCTCCAAGTAGTCCATCGACCCATTCAGATGTCATGAAATAATATAGTCATGACAATTGTATTAAAATGACAAGATATGTTATAGAGGAGGTGGAGAGGAGGGACGAAGAGAGAGAGAGAGAGAGAGAGAAATAAAGTAAAATAGTAAGGGAGTATAAATTTCAAATTGAATATAATATTATACGGGAAAAGCAAATAAACTAATGCTGCAGTCACACAGACACGTACCTATAGATACGTTTGTGTTGTTTCAATCTTATTTCTTCTTCTATTCTATCACTTCTTATGTAGTTCTTTGTTTTACTGGATGAACGAAATTATCAATATTTCCACTGCTGACTATGACGGGTAGGCATCTGTGGGGATCGGCAAAAAAGAACATAATTTTTGGACGAAACCGGACGTAACTCAACGTAAGTGTCTGTGTGACTATAGCACAAGGGGAAAATTGTTCTTCCAATGGACCAGAACAAGCGAGCAAAAATGTAACTTGAAGTAATTAAATAGCTCACATGTCACTTACACATTTTAATTCATGCAGATATCATGCACATTGTAAAATATACCTCACCTCTCAGTCTAACTGGATTCGTTGTTTTTGTTTTTTGTTTTTTTTTTGGAGGGGGGGGTGTTTATGATATTTGGGTTGATAGGCACGTTTCAAGGATAATGTTTTGATAAAGCATTCATATCTAATTATACGTTTTCTGAAAAATGAATTTTCATTAAACTGATATACGATAATGAAAAATATAGGAAAGGAAAGGAAAAAAAAAAACATTAAAGTAAACGATGAGCAACATGCGCATATTTGGGTGGGGGGGGCTTAAGGGGGCTCAAATATTTACTCTTAAGAGGGGAGCTAAACTGACCTGAGGGGAAGCCAAGTGATCGAAAAGCAAATATAAAATATAGAAATAAAATAGAAATAAATTTAAAAAAAATAAAATGGGAGGCAAAGAATAAAACCCAATGGACGGACTTAACTCAATCCCCATATGATTGGTATGCGACCTTCTTGGAGGCCCGATATTATTCTTTTTAAACAAAATAAGGGGAATATAGCGGAAAGATAGAGAGAGAAAGGGAAAGGTAATGAAATCTATGGTGGACTTCTGGCATGGTATCGAAACATTTTTATATGTAATTATAATACATAACATTCCTTCTTTATTTAATATACATTTCAAAAAGAAAAAAAAAATGGGCGTGGGTCGGGTGAAAATCGTTTTTTTTTTTTATTTATGTTGGTATTAAATTTGTATAGGTAACAAATCCACATATAAAAGAATTATGTGCCTAACCCCCTGTGCTGCTACGGGCACTGCTGCTAGTTACTAATATTGATCTATAGTAAGCTTTTTTTTTAATTTCATTTTCAGGAAACTTGCATCCCTTCTGTTATTTCTTTTCTTATTCCTCCGCGATTTCCTTCCCTTTATAATTTCCTTTTCACCCTGTTCTGTATTCTTTTTTCTTGGAGAATGGGGAGATGAGACAACGTGGGATCAAGGCCTTTCGGTCTCCAAGCCTCCTTCCCCCCTTCCCCCCCTTTCCTTTTCTCTCCCTCATATTCCCTCATATTCCCGCTTTCCTTTCTTTCATCTATCGTATCGTTTTTCCTTCCTTCTCCCCTATGCTTTTTTATGGAGGGGGAGGGGGGATGGAAGGCCTTTTTGGCGACCGGCATCCTTCTTCCCATTTTCATTTTGTCTACCTATTTTTTCCTTTTCTCTCCTCTCCCTACCTTCTTCCTTTTTTTTTTTTTTTTTTTTTTTTTTTTTAAAGAGAGAGATGATAATCCGTGTTTTTATTCTTGGGGGCAGAAAATCTTGATAATTGGTATTTCATACAATAAATTACAAAGAAAGTAGGGGGACTGAGACATCATCAGTTTGCCAATTTGAAGAACTGTTTCTAAAAAAAATCAAACCTAAAAGAAATTCATAACTTTGGCTTATTCTCATCCGATTTTGATGAAATTTCAGTGTTGGGCTTTTCGATTTTATTTTATTTTTCTATAATGCAAACTCCAGCCGCGGATGAGTCCTTTAATTCCAAATGCAAAGTTGCAAAATCTAGAAGGAAAAGAAGTCTAATCGCATATATAAAATATGTTAAGAAAGCAACTTGAATCGAGGGGAAAGATAGAGAGAGAGACAAGAAGAGAGAGAGGGAGAGAGATGGGGAAAAGGAATAAACAATCTATTGCGGACTGGTTTTCAAGGTATCGAACATTTTTACATGTAATATAACAACACGATATTCCTCTTTTATTAGTATATTTTAAACAACAAAGTAAAAAAAAAAAAAAACCAAAAACAAAAAAAATGGGTCGGCCTGAATTTTTTTTTTATAGTTTGTTTGTTTGTTTGTTTGTTTTTTTTTTTTTAATGAAATTTTAAAAAGGGCGTCATAAAAATATACACCCCAAAAAGAGAGAGTGAAGGAAAAAGGTGCGTCATATAAAATAAAATTTAAAAAATCCATGTTATGGAGGAGGTGGTGAGGAATGCTCAAAAGATATATAAACTAAGACAGTATAGGTAGCCGGAAAATTAAAAGAGAAACCATATTATCAAAATTAAGATATTTCAAAATAGACATAATTTTCATTATGATCGAAAATCAAGTAATATTTCAAAAATGAATATAACATTTGTTATTACGGGAAAACTCAAATAATAAATGGGAAACTGTTCGACCAATGGCCCCAAAAGAACATAAGCCTCTCAGATTTGTTTACCAGCTAACAGTTCAGTTAGGGCTCCAAGTAGTCCATCGACCCATTCAGATGTCATGAAATAATATAGTCATGACAATTGTATTAAAATGACAAGATATGTTATAAGAGGAGGTGGAGAGGAGGGACGAAGAGAGAGAGAGAGAGAAGAGAAATAAAGTAAAATAGTAAGGGAGTAAAATTTCAAATTGAATATAATATTATAACGGAGAAAGCAAATAACTAATGCTGCAGTCACACAGACACGTACCTATAGATACGTTTGTGTTGTTTTCAATCTTATTTCTTCTCTATTCTATCACTTCTTATGTAGTTCTTTGTTTTACTGGATGAACGAAATTATCAATATTTCCACTGCTGACTATGACGGGTAGGCATCTGTGGGGATCGGCAAAAAAAGAACATAATTTTTGGACGAAACCGGACGTAACTCAACGTAAGTGTCTGTGTGACTATAGCACAAGGGGAAAATTGTTCTTCCAATGGACCAGAACAAGCGAGCAAAAATGTAACTTGAAGTAATTAAATAAGCTCACATGTCCACTTACAACATTTTAATTCAGCAGATATCATGCACATTGTAAAATATACCTCACCTCTCAGTCTAACTGGATTCGTTGTTTTTTGTTTTTTGTTTTTTTTTTGGAGGGGGGGTGTTTATGATATTTGGGTTGATAGGCACGTTTCAAGGATAATGTTTTGATAAAGCATTCATATCTAATTATACGTTTTCTGAAAATGAATGTCTTCAATTAAACTGATATAAGATAATGAAAAATATAGGAAAGGAAAGGAAAAAAAAAAACATTAAAGTAAACGATGAGCAACATGCGCATATTTGGGTGGGGGGGGGCTTAAGGGGGCTCAAATATTTACCTTAGAGGGGAGCTAAACTGACCTGAAGGGGAAGCCAAGTGATCGAAAAGCAATATAAAATATAGAAATAAAATAGAAATAAATTTAAAAAAAAATAAAATGGGAGCAAAGAATAAAAACCCAATGGACGGACTTAACTCAATCCCCATGATTGGTATGCGACCTTCTTGGAGGCCCGATATTATTCTTTTTAAACAAAATAAGGGGAAAGTATAGCGGAAAGATAGAGAGAGAAAGGGAAAGGTAATGAAATCTATGGTGGACTTCTGGCATGGTATCGAAACATTTTTATATGTAATTATAATACATAACATTCCTTCTTTATTTAATATACATTTTCAAAAAAGAAAAAAAAAATGGGCGTGGGTCGGTGAAAATCGTTTTTTTTTTTTAATTTAATGTTGGTATTAAATTTGTATAGGTAACAATCCACATATAAAAGAATTATGTGCCTAACCCCCTGTGCTGCTACGGGCACTGCTGCTAGTTACTAATATTGATCTATAGTAAGCTTTTTTTTTAATTTCATTTTCAGGAAACTTGCATCCCTTCTGTTATTTCTTTTCTTATTCCTCCGCGATTTCCTTCCCTTTATAATTTCCTTTTCACCCTGTTCTGTATTCTTTTTTCTTGGAGATGGGGAGATGAGACAAGTGGGATCAAGCCCTTTCGGTCTCCAGCCTCCTTCCCCCCTTCCCCCCCTTTCCTTTTCTTCTCCTCATATTCCCTCATATTCCCCTTTCTTTCATCTATCGTATCGTTTTTTCCTTCCTTCTCCCCTATGCTTTTTATGGAGGGGAGGGGGGATGAAGGCTTTTTGGCGACCGGCATCCTTCTTCCCATTTTCATTTTGTCTACCTATTTTTCCTTTCTCTCTCTCCCTACCTCTTCCTTTTTTTTTTTTTTTTTTTTTTTCTTTCTTGGCGAGTTTGCACAAGCGCCAACTCGCCTTCTCTCTTAGACAAGGCGCCTTGGCGATTTTTACAAGCCGCCTTCTCGCCTTCTCGTCTTAGACAAAGGCGCTTTGGCGAGTAAGTTCAAGTCGCCTTCTCGCCTTCTCGTCTTAGACAAAGCGCCTTGGCGAGTTTGTACAAGCGCCTTCTCCCCCTTCTCGTCTTAGACAAAGGCGCCTTGGCGAGTTTGTACAAGTCACCTTCTCGGCCTTCTCGTCTTAGACAAAGGCGCCTGGCGAATGTTGTA
>CALNVZ010001721.1:20042281-20063932 GCA_940671915.1 Paracentrotus lividus
GAAGTCGCCTACTCGCTTTCTTATGTAAAACAAGGCGCCTTGGCGAGTTTCACAAGTCGCCTTGTAGGTGGCACTTTTAAGCTTCCGTACCACCTCGCTCTGGTCTGTACACAACACCAATCAGTATATCAGTTTTGGGATTTGGATGTACCATGCACCACACTATTTCAGCATCATCATCTCCTCTTGTGGACCGGGTCGGGTTCAAGTTCCTTCGCACAAGTAGAAGTGCCCCTCCTCTACCAACTTCTGTGTAGGTACCTTCACTGTAGAAATCAAGGTTCCGATCTTGACGAAAGCATATGTAATCATCAGGTGTAAATTCGTTACTGCTTATGGTACTATCCAACCAAGTTTCTGTTATGGCACAAATGTCAATATCATTCTCATACAAATAGTCTTGAAGTTCAACATACTTGTTCTTAATACTAAAAGCATTCATATGTACAATCTTAAGAGGATTAAATTCTTTTCCTTTCCGAATATGTGATGTGCGTGTGCTAGAAGTGCGGTTGAAACCATCCTGGGGAGTAGTACATGTGCTTTCATGATCTCCATTTAAAATAAAAGAGTCCTTGGTGCAAGTGTGCGGTGCAGATTGTCTCTTCTTACTGCCTAGGTCCTTTCCACTGACACTTCCGCTCTGTCGGGCGGATGGTCTGCAGGTGGAAGTTGAATCTGTGTCTTTAAATAGAGTCTTTTTCCTCGAATAATCCAGTTTGGGTCGACGAGACGCTTCCTGCGCAACTCCTCACGCAACTTGAAATCTTCCTCCCTCTGCAGTTGTGTGAGGTCAGGAGATATGTACACCTTATTCGGGTCGAAACAGACGCCATTAGGATCAACTTGTCTAACCTTAGGGCCTCCTCTCAACAGGCTTTTTTTGTCTTCATTTTTGAGAATCACCTTGATTGGACGTGACTTTCCATCAGATCTCTTTTTGCCTATTCTATGGACAGCCTTTGCGGCTACGTTGATATCAATACTACTGAAAAGCTGTTCACAAATTTCTTCATTTGACATATCTAATACTGTTGCATCGTTCGCCATGCCTTTAACTTGAAGCTTGTCGTTTTCATCAAGAGATTTCCTACATTCGGGTAACCCCCTGATAACAATGTTTTTCTTGCGTTTTTCAATTTCTTCAGGCTCTTTATGCATCAGCTCGATTCTATCAGAAAGCTTTGCTATATCGGCATTAACTCCTTCAACCACTTTCTGTGTAGCGATCACATCTGCAGATAAATTGTCAACAACTATTTTGTCTGCTTTCAGATCTAGATTGTTCTGCATTACATCTAGCCTCTTGTTAAGCGTGACCATGTAAGCAGCACATTTTTCTTCAATCTCCCAATCAGCTTTGATGGCTGACATAGCCTGTCTATCACACTCTGCACAATACCAATGGACATCTACTCTATTCCTAAGCATGTCATAAGTTTCGGCATCCATATCCAAACATTTAATACAAGTGGTACCATCACATCTCTCACATTGCATGAGCTTGTCATCATCATTGCAAAAATCCACATTACAAACTTTGCAACACCATACCTCGAGCTCAGCTTGACTGCCAGTCAGAGAAGATTCTTGCTGTGGTGCATTTTCTTGATCTTGTTTTACCTTCTTTCCACTGCCTTTTGGTCTTCCTCTTTTCTTCTTAGCAGGAAAGAGCTCTTGTTCAATCGGATTTGAAGTAGAAGGCGCTACATTGCCAGTCGGAGTCGACAGGTTGCCATCTTGGATTACGTCACCAACACTGGCCATCGTGTGTGGGCTGGACTAGGCCGGCTGACCTGGCGATGCGATTTTTAAAGTTGTGTTAGTAGTTTATAATCCCTGATAGAGGCGATTAAGCCCACCATGGAGCCACTAGTATACACTCCTGATTGATCTGCCTTGCTCTAGAGAAGCTAAGGAATAGACTGAAAGAAGATAACTTTAAAATCGTATTCACTTTAGAACCCCAAACGGATTGAGAAAGCATCCAGAGCAAAACCATCGTGATTTCTGACCCGAGAGCCACTATGGTAAAGACGATAACGTGGATGCCAAGAGGTCAACGTCCAAAGGTCCTGTCCCGGAATGAAGCACCAGGAACAATCTCCTTGGCTCAACACCACGCCCAAGAGTTAGCCCCTCCTTTCTTTTTTATGTCCAAGGACCTATTACCTTGTCATTTAAAAAGTATGAATGAAATTGACATGAAATACATGAAAAAAAGCATTTTGTCATTTAAAATATTGTGAATTGAAGGAAACACATTTTTTTGCATCATCTATGATACCGAATATTAAAAAAAAGAAGTCTATTGAAAGTAGATTAATACCTCTGTAATTCTCACACTCACTTTTGTTTTCATTTGCTGATTATATTCATATTCTAAAGTCGTGTGGCACACTTTCTTGTTCCCAGATATTATCATTATTTTTGGCACCCCTTCTTGTACAATGTAGGGACTAGATCCAGCAAAGAGGTCGGCAGATGTTCAGTTTGGTAAATGTGGGGTTGCCACCAATGGATTCCAATACTCGGCTCACATGGCAGTCCCTCGTTAATTTGATTAAAGGATGAGTTTATGAGTTTGTATGCCTTGCAAGTTCGTACAGAGCTATTGTGCCACCCGTGCGATCTTTTTTTCTGGTGCAGATCGCACAATAGCTTTGCACGAACTTGCGACACATACAAACTCAGTCTTCATAGCAGAATATGGGCCTTAATGTTTGAAATAAAATGGACTTTTTTTTAATACCATGTGACATCCGATGTCACTATAACACAAAGGTCAACAGAAGTGCATCTATGATACAAGTTTAGTTGCAAAGGTAGCCACTCTTGCAAAGTTATTTGTCATAACAGAGTCTTGCAAATAAACTTTAAGATTTGACCTCAAACAATCTTTAACCTCACCATGTGACCTCCAACAGCACCGAAACATGATGGTACCCCTTGCATCTACCACCAAAGTTTGGTTGCCATTGGACCAGCAGTTGCCAGGTTATGCATCATAAGAGAGTCTAGCAAGTAAACATAAACATTTGTGACAAACGGACGACGGACAGACAGATGCCATTTGAATTTGTAGAAGTCTCACCTTCACCTCCAGTGGGGGAGACAAAAAGAATGGGGGTGGGGTCTATAATTAACCAAAGTCGGCTTTATATGACTTTTTCATTTAATTTCCTGCTTGTCAGGAACAACCAAGCTATCATGAAATCAGCATCAAAGGAATAAAGGTGTATGGTCAGTGGTGGATCCAGTGGAGTATCATAAAATCGGAATTCACAGATGAAAGCTGTAAACTTTAAGTCAGTGGCACATCACAGATTTCAAAAAGAGAGGTGCTTATCCAATATCATATAAATCTATATTGCAATAACTTGTTCAATTTCAATACATTTTAGCTAAAACTTTAAGAGTAGATCATCAACTCATGATAGGTGAATCCAGGATTGGGGGAAATGTCAAGATAGGGGTTTATATACACCAAAGCTGGCTTATATGAATTTTTCATTTTAATTTACATTTTGTGAGAAATTTTCAAGCTATCATGAACCCAGCATTAAGAAAAAAGGGTATGTACCATTAGTGAAAGATCCAGGATTTGGATGAAAATAAGGGGGCCATATGATAAACTCCAGACTTTCAGCCTGTCATAAACACAGAATGTTTTTTAACAGGGGCACAAATACAACTAGTTCTTTACTTGCTCATTCTCACAACATTTTGTCTAAAATTTTTAGAGTATCATAAACTCAGAATGAAAGGCATAAAGATGTATCATAATAATTGTCACCTGCAGAAACAGAATTTGAAAAAGGAGGCGCCAACACAAAAGTTGATATTTTTGCCATAACTTCCTTATTCTCTATTATGTTTTGTCACAATTTGATCATCATTTCATGAACTCAGAATGAAATGAAGAATGGTAAAATGTCAGTGGCCGATCCAGGAATTAGAAAATGAGGGGCACATACACCAAAGTTAACTTTACATATCAATTGTCATAACTTACTTATCATAATTATCTTGCGTTTCAATCTTGCAGGCTACATAACATATCATGCCACACATCCACCTTTCACGCACTATACATGTTCATTGTAATTGCAGATTAAAGGGATACACAACTCTCATAATTAGTCCTTCTTGTTTCATTCCTTGTTCATCTTTGATGATGAATCATGGTTTGTTCCTACCAAGGACATAGTCCAGTTTAATTTTATATATTCTTCTTAAATAAACTTTGTGAAGTATTTTAAATTCAACAGATTTTTATACCATATATCTCGTAGTCATGTGATTAAAATATTCTACTAAATAATATATGGAAATTTTCGTATTACTGCAATTAAAATTTAGATCAACACAGAACACTTTGCTTAAAAGCGCAGGCCCTGAAAGATAGCTCTCATGTTGCAAAACATGGGCAATTCCAAGCAAAAGTGGACATAAAGCTGAAACTTTAACATGGTACTGTGCATTTGTAAATTGCCGTATCAGGACATCTCCCCTGGAGGACATCTCCCCCGGGGACAACTCCCGGAGGGCAGCTCCCCGGAGGACAACTTCCCCGGAGGACAACTCCCCCGGGGGACAACTCCCCCGGAGGACAACTCCCCCGGAGGACATCTCCCCCGGAGGACAGGTCCCCCGGAGGACAACTCCCCCGGAGGACAACTCCCCCGGAGGACATCTCCCCCGATGAAAACTCCCCCGGAGGACAAGTCCCACAGAGGACATATTTCCCTAGTACAACTCCCCCGGAGGAAAACTCCCCTAGAGGACAACTCCCCTGGAGGGCAACTCCCCTGGAGGACGACTCCCCCGGAGGTCAACTCAACCATTCCGGAGAACAGATCCACATGCACTCGTTAATTTTGGCTCCATTTCCGATTTTTTAATTTTTTTAATTTTTTTTTTTTAAAACCGAAATAGCCATTCATGGAAATACAAGATCTTCGGCAATTTTTCGTGTTTTTTTTTCGGCGAAGGGTGTTAAAGTTTGGCAGCTGTAGAGGCTTACTGCTATTGGAACCGAATTTTATCGTCAAGAGAGACAGAGAGAGAGAGAGAGATATCAAATTCAATCTTAAATCACCATACATGTAGGAAGATGCTCTGATTAGATTTTAGAGTATGTACGTCAATGGTCAAGCGATCACATGGCATGAATGCAAAGCTGTGCAAGTGCATACTTATGAACACACACCTGTCAGATATGAATATTCGGTTTGTTTTGGATAAAATAATGTAGAACAATTGTCTGTAAAATCTTAAACTCAATGACAATGATTGGATAACACGATTACTTGTAAAACTGACAAAACAAGTGATGATGTTTAAATTGATTTTGGCTTTTTTGATAAATAAAAATTGTGTTCTCATTTAAACTTTTGCCCATTCTAATTTGTTTATGGTGTGATTAATTATTAATTAAAGCTTAATTATCGTGGCTCACCCCCCCCCCCTTCCTGAAGACGACTAGAGATATGTAGGCCACGCCCTTCGTGCTCTTTCTACTCCTGTATAGCTTCATATTTAAGTTCCCCATTTAGGCGCTTTCTCTAAACAAAGTGCGTCAGTTTCCCGCAACTTCCTGATCGAAGGCGGGAAACAATCGGCTTTCTGCTTTTAACGTGTTTAAGAACGTATAAGATTTCGGGATTCTATTCAAAAGCAGATAAATCGTCTTTTAGTACAAAAGACGAGGGAAGCTGACACACTTTTTTTTGGAGAAGGCGCCTTAGTATCCTTCCTTTTTTCAACATTTTTTTTATTTCTTGCATTTTCATTAATTTTCCTTTTCTGAGGGTCACATTTCGTTGGGGTACCTCTGAATCTGCCAAAGCTAACAACCTTTTGAGGGAAGGAGTAGCCATTCATAGATTGGAAGGGGTGGTTCCAATTGATGATTAGCAATTAAACAACCATTCCCATCCCTGCTTGTCATTACAGAAGGGCTACTCCATGCAAAAAGGGGGTCTTCCACGAGTCCTCGGTCCCACGAGTCCTACGTCCCACGAGACCTCGGTCCCACGAGTCCTACGTCCCACGAGGCCGAATATTTTCCCACGAGTCCTACGTCCCACGAACCTACGTCCACGAGTCCTACGTCCCACGAGGCGAGTATTTTTCCCACGAGTCCTCGGTCCCACGAGTCCTCGGGCCCACGAGTCCTACGTCCCACGAGTCCTACGTCCCACGAGACCTACGTCCCACGAGTCCTACGTCCCACGAGTCCTACGTCCCACGAGGCCGATTTTTCTCATATCGTATTTTCTTTTATCAGAATGTTTTTCAACATCAATGAAACATTTTTGTAAGCTGAATTATACAACATGAATTAATTTAGTTGTGGTTAATACCATAGGCACTAGCATGGCGAATAATGGTGGCATCTCATTTCGCGGAGGCGGGTTTGAGACTGATTTGGGACTATGTCTTAAAGACGTCCCTAATCCTTCTCAGTAGTGACGGGTCCAGGATTACAGGAGGGGGGGGGGGAGCTCCAAAATTTGGGTTTAAAATGTACGGTCAATGAGTGGTTTTCAAATTATAGGGGCGCCCCCACCCCCCCCCCGGATCCGCCTCTGCGTCCCAGAGACGCCGCGGACAATAAAAAATAAATAATACAAATTAAAATTATATGAAGCTTCTCCGCGACGGAAAAAGAGTATCGGAGACGTCTCCGCGACAAGTTTCAAAACCGTCTCACAACTCATCTAACAAGTCTAAAAGTAGTCCAATTCCGTCTCAAATCCATCTCCGCGAAATTAGCTTCGCACCATTAGTTTGCGGATATATTTTTAATGAATGTAGTTCTTTTGATTTTACATGAAAAATTTAAGATTTACATCCTTGAGAAATCCTAATTACATATTTATCAAATTTATTTACATTTAATCTAATCTCGAATTTGAGAGATCATAATTCATGAATCCCGAACAGGGGCGTAGACACGGGGGGGGGGGTGCATCCCCCAATAAAAGATGGGGGATGGCATGTACAATCCAGGGGCCCGCGGAGCGTTTTTGAAAGTGGAGGGGCTGAGCCGAAAGTGGGGGGGGGCTGAACAGGCAAATCACAATGTATGGTTATTTTGCGTTTTTGTACCGTTGGACTGAAAAAAGTGGGGGGGGGGCGCTGAGGCCCTTAGCCCCCCCCCCGCTCCGGGCCCCTGCAATCACCCCCTCCCGATTTACGCGGGTGATATGTATGTTTTTTTTTTTAAAGCAGAAATGGGCTTTCCCACACTCGTATTTCTTCCATCATGTCCACGGAACAATTTTTCGCTCGCGCTTAATATTGTTATTATTTTTATTTATTTTATTATTTTATTTTTCATTATTAAAATCCAGATTAATTATTTATATTATCTATTATATCTTTAAGCAACATAGAGTTTCACATTTTGGCAGTCATCAAACAAAGAGCAAAATAGTCGGTATAATGCATTTACGCCAACTTCTTTATTCATTTAATGTCAAATTTTCGACGGACCTGCGTCTTCATCAGGAATATAATTTTTGTAAATTATACTCCTGCCGAAGACGGAGGTCCTTAAAAAATGGAGAAGAAATGAATAAAAAACTTCGCGTAAATGCATTATTTGCTTTTTATTATATTTTAATGTATGTTTAAGCCTATACTTATTTTAGTATTTCCAGTGAAATTATTATTAATCTGTTACTTCAAACAGCTCTATTTCTATAAATCTATTTATCCTACATTTTATTTTAATTGTATTTATACTTATAATTGCCAAAAAATTGCAGAGTACACAAATCTTTAACATAAAATAAATTAGCTTAAATTACTTTTATATTCAAGAGGTGTATACAGTTCTCGCTATAACAGTAGCGGACGCAGACCAGAGTCATACAATGAACTTACCGGGCCCATGCGTAAACATAATAGAGCCTTTTTTGTCCCCAGACAATTGGGCCATCGAAATTAGTTCAATTCGATTTCCTTGGATCTGCGCCTGACTATATTCGGCAGAATTAACCCTCCCCTCCCCATCCCATTCCCTTCGGGTCCCACGTGTTGTTTTGTTAACCTTCGTCAATAATTAAGCATTTATCATGATTCTTATATTGCAAGATTCTGTTCATTTAGCCTAAAAACTTTCTGCTCGCATGGTATTTAGATTTGTGGAGACGAAATTGGGCTTAGGCCCCCAAATTGTTGTTGTTGTTGTTTTTTTTGTTTTTTTTTTGCCTTGCGCTTCTTGCTCGCTTAGAATTAAATAGGCCTTATAGGATTAGAGGAAATAAAAATTTGGCACATTCCCTAGGCCTACTGGTACGGCATGTTTGTTAAATTCATTTTTAATCAATGCAGTATTTTTTTTTTTTTATTATGCAAGATTTGGTTCATTTAACCTCAAACATTTCCGCTCGCGCTTCGCGCTCGCTTTGTATATTTGCTGAGGAAATTCGGCACAACCCCTCAAATCTGCCCCCAAAATCAATTAAAAGACTTTGAAAAAATGCCAGAGATGTTTGATTTTTGGGGGGCGATTCCCTGGAGACCCAGAAGATGTCACGGCGACATCTGCAAGCCTACAGAGACTGGAGTCGCGAACTAGTTGCGACCGATTTTGTGTATAGTAGTAGCCAAAAGAGTATCGGCGATGTCAGGTTGCTTGCAGCTAGCAACTGGAAAGACTTTTAAATCAATGTCCCCGCACCTCTCCGGAGACTCAGGAGACATCTCCACTACTCTTGAGACTCAAATCGCGAACTAGTCTAGACTCGTTGCCAATAAGATATGGCATTGCTCCTTGAAAACAAAGGTATGAACATCACAGTTGTTAAACAGAAATAAAAGTGAAGCACAAAATAATGTATGGCACTTTTCTAATGTATTCCTTTTCATCAAACTTGGAATGGACCAAAAATTAGTACTCTTAGCCTATATTGATTTGTATTATGAAAATAATATTTAAATGATATTAAAAAAAGAAATGATATACAAAATAGTCAAAGAATTTACTGAAGGGTCTTATAATTTCAAACGATATCTTAAAGTTAATTCAACATTTTCATCAAATTCCAGACATAGTAGAGTCATTGTAGTTTTTAAAAAATGACATTAAATACATATGCCAATATGGGCATTTTGGTGATGATGTCAACATTTGAATATTGCAGACAGGGGGGTTGGTGATAATTGTTTTCTTTCACAATAAAAGTTAGAGCAGTAGTTATTGATTCATGTAAACAAAGATTAGACTTGTGTCATTTTGTGATTTAATTCAAATTAGGCAAATGAGCTAAGGGGCCCATATTACCTGCGTGTACCTACTGAAACTTTTGTTACATGTGGTTACATGTGGGGGGGGTGGCGGTGGTATACCATTCTAGGCACTTTTTCATTGTTTTATGTTATAAGGGGCGGCCCTTTCCCCTGGATCTATGACTGTCTGACCCAAAACACAACAAACTCTAATAAGTTCAAGAAAAAATTTCAATAAAACATTTCATGCGGGATGAAACCATTTTATTTATTATTTATTTATTTTTTGTCGTCGGGGGGGGGGGGCTTTCTATTTTTACGAGGGCGGCACCTTCAGCACCTCCAAGTATCTATGTATGTAAACTCATCATTTGTTTAAAACTGCAACATTGCAGTGACGCCTTGCGTATGTGAACCTTAACACATCCCAATTTTGTTATAATCGTGGGCCGTCGGGGGAGGGGGTTGAAAACTTATCCAATAAAATTCAGAAAACTCATCGCCTGTTTCAGATTTAAACGCCTAATTTTTTTGTTCACAATAAACATATATTCCAACCCTATC
Organism: Paracentrotus lividus; assembly: GCA_940671915.1. NCBI lineage: Eukaryota > Metazoa > Echinodermata > Echinoidea > Camarodonta > Echinidae > Paracentrotus > Paracentrotus lividus. Next base: position 20,052,089 of record CALNVZ010001721.1, read on the forward strand.
AGAAACACACTGCTCATGGGTTTCTCTTGACCCCCCCCCCGCCTCCCTTGCCCATTCAAAAATAAAATCAATTACCGCCCCATCAAGTACCCCCTCATGTGCTGTCAGCCGAATTTTGGTAAAATATTTTCTTGTGTCTCTTATTACCTAAAGATGGGCGAAGCTGCCCAATCCCTTCCCTCACAAATCTTTGACCCAAGCTTGGGTGGACTTACGTACTTCTTCCACTACAACTTTCAAAAAAAGAATTATTTATTAAATTTTATATAATTTTTATATAATCTTTTTTTTTTTAATTATTATTATTGTCGCGTCGACGTCCAAGCGACGCAGAGGCGGATCCGGGGGGGGGGGGGGGGGGGGGGGTGGGGGGCGCCCCTATAATTTGAAAACCACTCATTGACCGTACATTTTAAACCGAAAATTTTGGTGCCCCCCCCCCTCCTGTAATCCTGGACCCGTCACTACTGAGAGGATAAGGGACGTCTTTAGACATAGTCCCAATCAGTCGCAAACCCGCCTCCGCGAAATGAGATGCCACCATTATTCGCCATGCTAGTGCCTATGGTATTAACCACAACTAAATTAATTCATGTTGTATAATTCAGCTTACAAAATGTTTCATTGATTTGAAAACATTCTGATAAAAGAAAATACGATATGAGAAAAATCGGCCTCGTGGGACGTAGACTCGTGGACGTAGGATCGTGGGACGTAGGTCTCGTGGAGCGTAGGACTCGTGGGACGTAGGACTCGTGGGCCCGAGGACTCGTGGACCGAGGACTCGTGGGAAAAAATACTCGGCCTCGTGGGCGTAGGACTCGTGGGACATAGGTCTCGTGGGACGTAGGACTCGTGGGAAAATATTCGGCCTCGTGGGACGTAGGACTCGTGGGACCGAGGTCTCGTGGGACGTAGGACTCGTGGGACAGGACTCGTGGACCCTCCCCGCAAAAAGTAACGAATAGGCCTAATTGTAACGGAAAGAAAAACCAAGGGGTTGGCATAAAATCAATATTTATAAAGCATTTAAAGTATGGGAGATGTCATCCGGGGAATTGTCCTTGGGGGACCTATCCTCCGTCGGAGATGTCCTGCGGGGGAGTTGTCCTCCGGGGGAGCTGTCCTCCGGAGGAGATGTCCTGCGGGGAGTTGTCCTTCAGGGAAGTTGTCCAGGGGGAAGTTATCCTCCGTGGGAGTTGTCCCTGGGGGGAGCTGTCCTCCAGGGGACTTGTCCTTGGGGGAGATGTCCTGCGGGGGAGTTGTCCTTCGGGGGAGCTGTCCTCGGGGGAGTTGTCCTCTGGGGGAGATGTCCTAGAACCGCACATTGCAAATTAGGATCTAAATTAACACAAAGGCCTGTAAAGTGTATAAATCTAACGTACATGTATATATTGCGGTAAACTAACCACGGTGCCTCCATTATTTGAGGAAGGGAGACACAACGAATATGGCGTCAAGGCCCTGAAACTATGTTGTCTAAACGTGTACCTACCGAAGCTAGCGCACAAAAACTCGCATAATAGACTATAGGATGGTTGCTCAAATTGTGACTTCTCCCAGGTTTAGCCATCCCACAACACTTTAGGGATATGATAATGTATAAAATAATATATAAAGCAAATTCTATAATGTCGCATATCTTAGATTTTGCACCAGCATTTAAAATAGAATTTAAGAATAATAAACATTACAAAAATCGATCAACTTCAGTTGGCAATGTCCCAATTTGTTGCGTGTATTACACATTTCGCCACCTATCAATAAGTGCGTGCAATGCCACGAGGCATTCTCAACCTCGTTCAGTTTGGCGTCTGAAAATGTTCCATTTCGAAGGCACCGATTGATCAGGATTCCGGTTAATGTGCTTATAAAAACGATAATCATGTACACATGAAGGGTCAAAATGACAATGACAGCAGAGCTGTATCAACACATTATTAATCTTCCGAACTCTGTTGTCATTGTCAAATTTAAGCCTTCAAGTGTACATGATTATTGCTTTTATATTTCTCTCCCCACCCCCTATGTCTCTCTCTCTCTCTCTCTCTCTCCCCATTGGAAGGGGAAGAGGTGGTACATGATGAGCATTTAGTTGCATATTTCCATATCTTGTAGATAATAGAAAATCAAATCTATTTGAATATGTTTTGTGTTGTAGTTAATTGTTTTGGAGAAAACTGCAATATTTTTTCTTAATCATCAAATAGCCAAAGGAATCAAGTTTTGTACGTTACTCATCAAAACCATGATACGACTGCCTAACCTGTCTGCACAAAGCAAGAATGGAGTGCAAAATGAAATTTTAGCCTACATGAGGGACACATAGAGTTAGATACTAATTAAAAATGACTTATGCCACTTGTTTCCGGTTGCCATTAAAAGACAGCAGCGCGTGGGTGCGTTCAAACGAGTGGAAATTAAGGAGACCATTTGTTAAAATTTGTAGTTCTGGAAATGAATACATTGATTACATTTCCTTCTTCTTTATAATAAGGAGAAAATAAATTGAGGGAGTAGTAATTTCGTTGAAAAATGCCAGACCCAAGCCCGCACCTGTTTTCTTGCAACAAAATGATTCAGTTGGTGTTCTGATTCATTACTCTTTCATTTAACAATAGTGATTCGAACTTAGGTTGTGGTTCTCTCAAATCATTGATAATGTTTGGTTACTAGTTATGAGTGGATATTTCCTGACATTGGGACATATTTTGAAAAGTTTAGGTAATGCTAGGTTCACACTGCCGATCTGATCAACTCGATCGAACCCGACCAGGTCAAAACATCAATGTTCCCCGATCATTCGTCAGATCCCCAAGTGCCTGATCGGTTCTACACGAGCCCTTCCGATCCCCTGTCGATCGTTTACGATCCATACACGATGATGGTCCGATCTCTCCTCGATAAACCACTCGATCAATACTCGATTACTTCGATTTGATTCGATGTATACACGATCATTACACGATCAATACTCGACCTCTTTCCCGACAAACTATATTAAGGGCAATTTTCCCAAATTGAGTCAATTTTTTTCCATTTTTTTCAAAATAAAGAGTATTTCCTATTGAGAAGAAATATGGCAAGTTTTTTGTTTTAATCAAGATTAACGCAATATAGGAGGATTTTTATGTTACCCCCCCCCTCGTGTACGGTCTAATAGGCAAATGTCCTCTACGCGGAACCAGCGTTGAAGGCGCGGGGGGGGGGGGGGGGGGTAAGCCGAACTTGGGGGAGGGCTGAACCGAACTTGAAGTGAGACTGAGGAGGTGAACATGGACACATAGATATCCAAATAGATGGTTATCTTCCTTCTTATTTTTCAAGTTTACTGAAAAAAATTAATGCCTTTACCCCCCCCCCCCCCCCCCCCCCGCTTCATGGCGTCTCCAATGCCGAATTGGTGTTTTTGTTCATAATCTTGCTGCCAACCTAGAAAACGCAAGGGATGTTAAACATAAACGGGAGGTTGACAAAAAAAAAATGAAATGAACATATATATTAACTAGAGTGACAGAGAGACAGAAAGAAAAAAAATGGGAGGGAGGAGAGAAGAGAGAGAGGAGAGGGGGGGGGGGTAAGAGACGGAAAAAATGAAAGAACGAAAAAGGACAGTGAGAGAAGAAGTTGTGCTTTTGGTTAGGGGGGGGGGGTGTGCGAAGACCTAGGACAGACCTCATCCCGATCCTTATTTCAGCCCGATTTGGTTGATTATATAAACATCTAGAATTTTTGTTTGTGGGAGTGTCAGGCCTGTCATTTGGACGCTATTACGCTTGAACCGTCCTAAGGTAGGGGGCCGGGGCGGAGGGGGCGGGGGGGGGGGGTAGACGAAAAGAAGATCAAGGCCTATCGAAATTGCGCTTTATCACGAACTAAAGCCAGGTGCCGGGGGGTGAGAATGAAACTTGAGGGGAAAAAACCATTGTAATAAACAAAACGGCTGTGCTAAACTTATTTTTTTTTAATTATTTATTAATTAAAATTTGTAAAAGTCTACATAACCACTTTAATTGTTCCAAAAAGGCTACAAAACTGTTTCTTCGACATTCAGGTCTATTAGGGGCTGCCTTTTCCTATAGGTTTCACAGCGGTAAATATTTCCCCGTTGACTTGTGTGTTAATTAAGATTTCGAAAAGTTTGTAGAAAAAATGGTGAAAATTGGGCTAAGTATTGTCTAGTAATAATTTAAAGACAATTTACTCATCTTCTCATTGATAGTCTTAAAACATAGGCATAGCCAGCTCGATTTTTCAGTAATCAAGAAAATATACCGCCCTCTCGCGGACACTGTTGGATAGGGAGTCAGAGGCAGTAAAGTTGAATGTACGTTCACCCTCGTCATATAGTTCCAAAACAACTGCCTAGATCTTTCCCTTTTGTGCAAAGAGTGTCCAAGTCTTGCTTTCCTGGGAATCGGTGTCAATAAACCAATCAAATTAATACATTTTAGTCACTCTGGCGTTTGAAATTAGTTATTTTGTCTTTGGGTTGGCTCGCACTCACATTTTAGGTGTCTTTGAAGTAATTAGGCGTGTGTAACCTATACATCTACACGATTTTGATCCGAGTAGATTGACAGCTAGGACAAGATTCTTATTCTTGTTCCGTTTTGTAGGGATTCGATCTTTGTGTAGGGGTGGAATTAATGATTTGCACTTTTGGGCGAAGTGGTAGAAATTGTCATTTAAAAAGGAAGAAGTCACAAAATGAATTTAATTGATATCTTTGTATAATAATGATTGACAAGGACAATTCTATGAAGAAGTTGGTTAAAAAATAATTGTTTATAATTTTAATTATTGAGCCGGTCGGATTGAACAAGAATCTTTTCAATTTCGTTAACGATTTGCCGCATTGCAGGAATTTTATACTACAGTGCGTTCCAAAAAGAACTATACACTTTTGAAATGGCTACCAAGTAAAACAAATATATGGTTCTTTGGGGAAAACTTTAGATGTACACTGTTAGAAAATATTAAACAATTAGCTCATGATTATCACGTGACATTTGCCTCGGCCTTTTTGAAAAACAAAACTGTTTAATATCTAAACTCTAATCTTTAAATAGGTCTTTCTAAGGCTATAAAACCTCGTTTTCCGGTTTTAAACAACAATGTTTAAATATTAAACAAGAATGTATAACTTTTAAACCAACATTTTTTTTAAACAGCGAAATTGTTAAACCGCGTTCCAACAGTGTATATAAAGTTCATATCCTCAACTGTCATTATGACACAAACAATTCCAAAATAACGCATTCTTCAGTGAGCAATGCCCACTTTTGTGAAGGACATAAATATTAGCATGCGCAGTAATTCTCTATTCATTTATCCCCCTTTTATGGCATGCCATTAAGGATTCAACTAATAATGGAATAAATCGGGCAACAAAGACAAAAATAAACCGAAGTCAAAGCAAAAATCAATGACATGAAAACAAAACGGTTAAAAAAATACATTTTGCATAACATTGATTGGTTATTTCTGACTTTCAGTATATATTTTATGTTAGCGGATTTATTCCTTTATTGTTTGATTTCCTCCTGTGGCATGCGATACAAAGATGATAAATGAATAGCGAATTCCTGCGCAGGCTAATTTTTGTGTCCTTCACAAAAGTGGGCATTGCTCAGTATAGAATGCGTTATTTTCGGAATTTTTTGTGTCATAATGATAGTTCAGGATATGAGCTTAACCGAGCTTTATATCCATATAAACCTTTTCTCTAAGAATCATGTATTTTTTATTTGATAGCCATTTGAAAAGTGTATAGTTCTTTTTGGGACGCACTGTATAAGCGTTTTGAACAGTTATCATTAAACATTATAAATTAAAGAAAAATTCAATCCCTTTGCTAGTTTTACCGTCTTTTTTTTTTTTTTTTTTTTTTTTTTTTAATTTATTTAGGCCTATTTTTTTTTTGTTTAAGTAAACATTGGCACATTTCATTGTACTGCATTAACATTAAAAACGGATCTAGCTTTTATTTTTTTCAACTTAAAAGCGAACGGTCGACTACCCACTTTATGTCTTTCCCCACCCCCTTTTGGCGCCACTTTTTGTTGAACCGGGCCAAGGTCACAATGGTACTACAACTAGGAAACGAGGCCTAATTAGTTGTAGAGTCTCTGGATTAATTTTTTATGTGCACGAAAATATATTTGTCTATTGTACCGGGAAATGTTTTAAGGGATGAGTAAAATTGGTGTAAAACTGAAGTTTAATATTTTGCATTGACCGCTAATGGCAAAAGAAACCATTTTTGTTTAGCTCTTATGTCAGGTGAGGATCCACTATCTGCAATTTGATTAGATTATCCAGGCCCATTTGTCTGGGACAATAGCCGCTGTATTATGTTAAATGTTTTCCCGGTCAATTTTACACATATATCATTTAGATCTATTTTAATAAGATCATTCAGTTTCGCCGCAGTTGTTGTCGGTTGGGCAAACCACCATTTAGACTTATATTAAGTTAACTCAATTATCTTATTCATGCAATTAAATGTGCCAAGTCGATTTTAAAAAGTAGTATAAGCGCTTAAGAAATTTTCTTTCAAATTTATGTTTGCTTCGTTCGAGATTCTTCAATCAGCCATCAAAGTTTAGAGAAAAAACATTAAATTTTCGAAATGAGAATTTTGTATTTATCTTTGCTCGTTGGAGTTCATTAATTCTGCAACATATTATACAAAATAAGTTTAGAATAAAATCTTGATTTCTTGTATTTTATCTCAAACACAACCTCAAACAAATCAGCAGCATGTGTTCGACTATTGTCGAGTGCGATCGAGAAGTATATCGGGATGTGATCGAGTGTGGTCGAATAAGGTCGTAGTCGTGATCGAGTTCAGTCGGAGAGATCAATAGCTGCCCTGAACCTGAGGTCGAGCTGTGAAAAAATCTTAATCGATGATGATTGGAAACCCATCGTGTAGTATCGAGTATGGATCGGGTATGAATCGAGTTGATCGGGAACTGCAGATCGGGGGAAAATCATCCCGATCAAATTAGATTCATGATACGACCGGTTTCCGATCGACTCGACCTCTTCTCGATCACTACCCGACCTGCTGAAGCTCGGGCTTCCTACTCGATATTTTTTGACATGTCAAAAAATATCGAGTAGGAAGGGCGAGTGAGGCCGATCAAGGTAGATCAAGGTAGATCAAGGTAGGTTGACCCCGATCACCCTTCCCGATCACTACCGACCAAGCCAAAATGCTCCCAAATATGGTGATCGGGCTTGATCGAGTTGATTAGATCGGCAGTGTGAACCTAGCATAAAGAATCCATGATTATGATTGTTTTCTATATATTACTAGAAGTATAAAACTAATTTGGGGCCCCAATAATCCTGTCTCAAAAATCACTTTCATTTTTTCATTGGGAATCAAAGACGTCGAGGTTTGATCTCGTTTGTTTACATACGCAACTATCGCTAGGGGGTAAAGAAATGTGAATTGTTTTGAACGAGGCCGCATAGATCAATATGACAGGTACATGCCGTGCATTTGCTTTTAATATACGTAAACACACAGTTAATGCCGGCCTTTTCCAGTTGATTCAGCCGAGTCAGATTGGAGTGAGCGGTGATATCTTTTTTTTTTTTTCTAGCTGTATTGCAAATTAGAAGATATGCGACATATCGCATTGATGTTGCCCTGTTTTAAAACGGATTTCCATATGACAGGAGCGTTGTGGATTTTTCAACCCTGCGGAAATGGAAAACTAGCGACATTATCGGGAACCATCCCATAGTCTAAAACTCTCGCTTAGTTCTGGTAGAATATGTATGCGAGGGTGGGGGAGGTAGGCAATGGTGCAGCTTCGATGAGGGATCGCGTATGGACTTGGCAAATGAAACGCATAGTTCTTCGCGTCTCTCACTTAGTGTTTGGAGTTCACAGCTTCGCAGGGCATCGTCGTAACCGATGTAATCTCTGCCCATCATGATTCTACACGCTCTCTTTTGGACCCGCTCAATGGTTTTACAATGGTTCTGGGTGATTCCCGGGGTCCAGACGGGAGCGGCATATTCAACGACTGGCCGGATCATACTAAGGTATATTGTCATTAGATCGCATAGGGGGAGGCCATGATGCTTTAGGTACCTTCCCAAAAGATACAGCCGCGGCCCGCTGCGTGAACGCCGCACAGCGGGCTTTTGGGCAGGATATAACGTTCCCCTATTATTCTTCCATTGACTTATTTGCAGGGGATTAGTACATCCTGTATAAAGCGCCGCAGTGCGGCGTTCACGCAGCGGGCCGCGGCTGTATGTTTTGGGAAGGTACCTTAGACGTCTTAGCATATATAGTCGGCTATTTGCACGATTGACCATTCCTTTAACATGGGTGTCCCATTTAAGATCCGATGGAATAATGACATCAAGTAGTTTAATTTCATTGCATTCTTTGATTATCTGGTCATCCAATGCTAACGGTGTGGGGACAGGAGGATTTCTACAGAAACTTACTGTCATGGTAGCACACTTCTTTGGATTTAGATTCATGTTGGATCTCAGCGCCCATTCTTGAAGCTCGCTGAGTCTTGCTGGAAGTGCAATAATGTTGTAGGTAGTTTGAATATAATTCTAAAGATACCATGCACAATGTTTCAACTTACCCCATCCCTTGTTCCAACTAACCCCGTGTGTGGGGTTAGTTAAAACTAACCCCGTGTGTGGGGTTAGTTGGAACACTTGACATGGTCTTGTTATAGATGGATTTTTTCCGGAACCATCACTAAGTTTAAGAATTCTATGGGGTACATTTGTAGAATACAGATATACACTCAAGCTGATTGTTTATTGTTTCTTGAAATGAATCCGCTTTTGTTTTACAGCCATTTTTGTGAAAAATGTTCCATACATGTATAACCCCGCTCTCCCCTATACTGTTTTTTGCAGTGATGCCAATTTTTAGAGGGCTTGAAAACAAACAAATAATATATGGGCAGTTCCAAGGTAACGGAGTGACATTCAGAAGCAACATTTCAGCATTCAAACAAGTTTTATCATCATATTTTAATCTTTATCCCTTCCGCTGCGGCAGGCCCATATATGGCCCACTGAGAGGTAACTCGCTGAGAGACGGCAGGCCCATATATGGCCCACAAAATAGATTTGTTTTCAGAGCAAAATTCACCCGCTATTTAGAAAGAATAAGAAGTAAAAATGTACTGAATCCTTCTAAGAACACCAACTATTACTTTCCTGTTAAAAAATCATACCCTTTCAATTTGAAATTTCAAGAAAAATGTGATTTTGTAACAACCACGGATCTCTTCTGTCTGCTTTTTCTCGTAAACGATCCTTGTGTACATAAACAAACAGGTGATAGAAGCGGACTCGTACAGCCGTACGCGCGCGCCAGTTATCCCACAATCCTTTACGTGATACCATCGGGTCGAGCGTTCTTTCCGTTATTTGGGGGGGGGGTGAGAGAGAGAGAAGAAAGGGGCAGCGCGTAGAGTGAATTACACATTGGAAAGACGGACATGAAATACTATATAAGCGAAAGGAGTAAAGACAAAAAGTGCAATTTTCAAGAAGTAAATCAAAGAAGAAATACCGAGTCAAAAAGGGCTGAGCTTTTATCCCCGTTGAAGGACTGTTTTCAAAATGAAATAAATTTATACATTGCTAAAACCGTAAACGGGTAGTTTCTTGGAATATCACAGTTGATCAAATCCATGTACTTTTATACCAAGTCAATTATACGATATCACTGAATTTTTTTTTTTTAAACTCGCTAAATTACAACCACTGATTTGCACTCTATTATTATTTCTTGAAAAAACTTGTAAAAAGTTTATTTGAAACCCATTTCGAATGTTTATCTAAGCATGTAAGGATATTATGTAGGCTTAGTATAGGAGACTATGTGCTTGATGATACAAAGATTACATGTAAAAAGAAGTAGATCTGCTTTGATAGGGAGATGGTAAAAAACAGGGTAGTCCATATTATGTCTATTGTCTCCATCCCGATAATCAATAACTATTCTTGCGGAGCCCCTTCTCACTATTGTGTCTCCAAGGCATCTCCAAGGCGTAGTCATGGGACCCAACATCCTGGTATTTCACAAGCTTTTAATTAGTAATATGCTTTGCCTGTGATTATCCCACAAGTTATCACTGTCAACTTAGCCCAAATTCTACTTATAGGGGCTGTGAAAATTGAAATACAGGCAGATAACTTGACACATAATTTCATGTAATATTGAATTCTTCCCAATTTTTTTTTCGACCTTTTCGATCTACAAATACATGTGTGCCAATAATAAAAGAGTATAAAAAAATATTGATAAAAAGTAAAATTTTAAAAATACATAAATATTGTTTATTTTTCAATAATAAATGTATCAAACTGTGGTGGATATGGCCGATTGTGATGTCCCATGCCAATCTTCTAGATCGATCACTTTTTTTTTTCAGTAAATACCATGTTTCTCCTCTCCATTTCTTTTTCTTCATTTTTTCGTTCTTTCATTTTCTTTTTAATGTCTGTTGTTGTTTTTTTTAGTTTTTATCGCGCAAGGGTTCCGTAAGGGTGTTTTTACGGAGAGAGAGAGAGACAGATAGAAGAGAAAGAGATGACAAGAGTAAAATTGCGTCTTTCACTGGTAGGATGAGGATGATAGAAGAATAAAGGGAGATAGAGAGAATTGCATCCATCCATTTCTGTTATTTTTGATATGTCTCTTATTGAAATATGTCATTAATATCACGTTAATCTTGTCTGTAAAATTATTGAATATATCAGCAAACGGAAGACCAGGGGCACGATTTTCATTTCATTTCTTTTTCCTATTTTAGCCCCCCCCCCTCTCTCCTCTCTCTCTCTTTCTCCCCCCTCTCCACCCCCCTCTTTCTCTCTCTCTCTCTCTCTCTCTCTCTTTCTCCCCCCCCCTCTCTCTCTCTCTCTCTCTCTTTAACAACATCTTATTCTCTTTTCCCTTTTTTTCCTCTAGCTTGTTTTCTACTTCAAGCTTTAATTGCATTACAATTAGATTTAATTTACCATTTTGATGAAGATGACATGATATGTCAACGATGATTACAATAATGAGCCAATGATATTATAGACATATAAAACTGAATGAACGATACAGAGATTTGAAAAAATAACAAACACGATTTTATTTAAACGTTATATTTATTTTTGCGACACTTAAATTCAATCACATTGAAAAAGATGAAATTATTTAATCCTATAGCGTTCAGAAAGAAATGTGGTTAAGAAAGCAGAATAATATATATACATGTATAAATATCTTGTGTATTATGTCGCTGTTTTTTTTTTAGGTGGCAAGAGATATCCATACATACAAACATTTTTGTTCAGATGGGTGAATATGTAGCCAATGTAAAAAAAAAAAATTAGGGGGCGAGGGGATGGGTGTTTGACTCCAATTTATATACATTTGTATCAGTTTTACTAAGTTTTCTTCCGTCTTCACTTTTCTTCCTCCCAATCTTGACCTTATTTTTCTTTTGAAGACATTTTCACCATGTTTGTTTGTTTATAATTTTTATGCACTTATTCATTACGAATTACCGTAAATATCAGACTTTTCTATAACTGAGCTCAACAAAAATAGTGATTCTATGAAGTTCAGTACATTACGAAAATAGTGCGGTTATGGTCATTCATCCTATACCAAACACATTTGTTATTATGTTCATGTGAGGGACATAGAGAGGCAGAAGCAGAGAGTATGGGAGAAGACAGATAAAGAGAAGAGGAGAGAGGTAGATAGAATAAGAGAGAGATGGATTCTTGACACAACATTTTTGTTTTATTATTTTTGTTGTCCCCTCAACACGATATAAAAAC
>CALNVZ010001721.1:20067237-20082471 GCA_940671915.1 Paracentrotus lividus
CCCCAAATTTCGGCCGAACTATCCAAGCTGAAAAATGGCTCCGTCACAGGGGAGTGAATTCGCAAATACCGCGCCGCAGCGGAAGGGTTATGTACACAGAAATGGTTCTTGACAAAAGCTGATGGTACCCTCTTTTCAAAATGATAATTTTTTTTTTATAGTGATCCTCTTAATTAATGAGATATGAATATTCATAATCATGGTTACGGAGTGATGCATAATGGATATTTGAGCAGAAAACATTTTGCTTAAACTCTGTGAAATTTAAATGGCTATCACAATTTTGAGTTATTGATTGGATTCTACGTAATTCTAGGTATAATATGCCACCTTGCATAAAAAAAATTTGTTGCATATTTTTTAAATTATGACTTAAAACTTGAACCCGTGTCCAGTCACGGAGTGACGGTTACGGAGTAACATCTGGTTTCCCGGTCTTTTTCGTGAGGAGAAATTCATTATAAAGAAATATTAATACCAAAGAATGTTGGAGTAGTCCATGACAATTACTTTAAGCCGAAAATATTGGCAAAAAGTGACAAGATATAAGAAATAGAGGCACTTAAAGCCCCATAGTCCCATACGTGCAAATTTGGGTTTGATCAATTATTCAGCGCAAGAATACTGAATTGCAAATTTTTTTAACTTAAATGATTGGTTGTATTGGTATTGGTGGTAATTTCAGATCCTAATTTGCATTTTCAAAGGCACAGCGGCACATTAAAATTTCAGCTCCATGTCCTGTTTTGCTTGGAACTGCCCATATCCAGATTGTTATTATTATGTACATGGGATTCAGATATCAAAATATAGGCACAAGGTTGCAGGATGCACAAGGTCATATCAAAGGTCAAAATAAAGGTCAAAAATTCATGACAAGTTAAGTAAAAAATAGTCTCTTTAATCCCCTTTCCAATGATACCATCTTTACTAAATTTGGGTAATTAGTTCTGTCGCTATGGTGATTAGAAAATTTGAGATCACACAGTCCATTTTTTCCCTTCCCATTCATTTTGTACATTGAAAATTTTTTTCTGTCCCGTCACGCGACGGGATGGAATTGACATGCCTTTAGGAAATTGTCAACAAATCGAAATCTATTACATTAAATTGTTAGCTCTTTTTGTACTAGTAATCTATGGAACATTAAAGGGACGTATAATTGATAAAACATGGGGAATGCACCCTTATCTCGGATGAAATGATAACATTCCAATCAGAGCCTGGCGACAGGGTGTCTGGAGCTAATCCTTTAATCCTTCATGGCTAGACTAACTATACCAGAAGTCCGAAGTAAATCTAACCTATGTTTTGTTTTTGACATGGAGCATTATACAAGTCCTCTCTTTGAATTAATACGAAGAGACCCGTTGAGAGTCTAGAAACTAAGAATTGTTGAGGACGAAGCTACCGACCCTATTTACTGACTGGATTCGGTAAACTTCGTCATGTTCGTGCTGTCCGAATGTTAATCCCCAGTAGTCCGACCTATGCGTAAGCCACTGTCGATTGTGTACGAGTCAATGGAGCTCAGGAAAACCGCGCATTCCCCACGATCTCCGAGTTGCGGGGGACTTTAACAAATAGAAACCACCTGACATGGTCAGCCTTGCTTATTAACTTAGATAGAGTTCTTGTTCAATCTTGCATTAAAAAACCAGTGATATTTTCATTCCGTCCCCGTTGCCGTGAAAACAAAACACGTTTCAATTTTTTTTATTTTTTTTTTTTTTTTGCAGGTTGATACTTTTGAGCAAGCTTGACATAAAATAATAGTGAGGGTAAATGGCAACTAATTTTTTTGGCTTTGACCCAAATGCAATTCAGTATATCAGCCATTCCACTGTGACTCGCGTGACATTTACACAAAATTTCAACTTGTTAAGGCTAATTACTTAAAAATTTCATGATGCAAACCTGTTTTTCTTACTTATTTTATTCAAGGTAATGACATTACACATTGGCACAAAGAAATTTTGGTTGCAAAGTCTTTTTTGTTGGAGATATTTCAATTTGTTTCCTGTGACTCGCGTGACACGACATGAAGGTTTCTGACCTTACTGTACTTGAGGGCAATTCCACAGAAATCCGGACAAGGGTGCCAGAAATTCAAAATGATATTTTGTTAAAAATAATTTTGATTTTCAAAAAATACATGAGTTGAAGTTTTAAGAATCAATAAAATTTTTACCGATGGCGGCCATTTTCACCTTCTAAACAAATGCCGAAGTATCACAATAGATTTTGGGTATAGAAAAGGTATATTTACAAAAAGCTCATTTTCATTTTCCCAACTAAAACTTTTCTGTTCCAGATAATCTTTCACATGGATAAAGTTGTTTGAAAGACACTTTATCAAACTGTATTTCAAAAAATTTGGTTCAATTGTGACTTTGGTAAAAAAAACTTGAGATTTAAATTACCCTCATTTGGGATGTAACGTCAGTTACCAAAAACATGAACTTGTTTATTTTTTTCCACAACGAAGAAAGTATCAACTATGCCAATTAAGATTTCTAATGTATGACTGCATCTCATTATTATCAATAGCAAAGCTATGGATATTCAACATACAATCAAGTCAAAATCGACAGCTGATTTGTGTAACGTCAGTTACCATGACCTAGTGTAACGTCAGTTACCATGATGCAATTATCGTTTCTTTAAAAAAAAAATACAATTTGGACACCTGTATGTATCTGAAGTAATTACCATTGAATAAACTAATCATCTAGCGATAAAAATGCTGTATGTGTCAATGGTAACTTCTTCTTTTAATGATTTAAGAGTTGGGAAAAGCCATGTCGTGTACAAATTCATATAGGCCTAAGCCCCTCCAAATCTACTTTAGATTTTCAGTAATTATCTATTGATGTGATCAGGATCCATTGCTATATATTCTGTATTTGGAATATGAGCAAACAAGTTTGAATGTTATGATAAATGTAAATACTATTTTTGGTTGTATTCAAAAACTTCTCTCTGTATTTTTATAATACATGAATGAAGAAGAAGAAGAAGAAAGAAAAAAAAAAGATCAATGCTCCTACATGTATGTCTGTGCATCTGCTGAGATGTACGCGATTTTTGTTAGAACAAAGCACACTTTGACAGACTTTCATTTTGATGCCAAAGACTAACAGCAATTTTCAACAAATTTCAATACCCAGCTTTGAAATTCAGCATTTTATTAGTACTGATCATAACTTTGTACAAAATGAGTTAAATGGAAATTACTGTTCATACATTAAGTTTGAATTGAGGAAGAAACTGTTTAAAAGTGATTTTCAAAAGGTTGATAACAATTCACCTAAGAATTGTTGTGTGCTGTAAGGATTTAGAATCAAGAAATGATAAGTGAACCCAATTCTGCCAAGATTCACATGCACTACACAAAAATACATGTGTGGGACATCCTACGTGTATTAATCATTCAAAAAAACATTTTAGAGTTTCTGATATCTTAATAGTAACATATTCCAATATATAAGAGATGGAATAGTACAACTGGGCAATTCCACAGTAACTGACGTTACACACAACCAGAATTTTCTACATTCTTTGCGTTGTAGTTACATAAATAAGAATACATGGGTCTTCAAATTAATATATCTAAATAAGTAAGTGTAAAGCAAGGCGTTGTATAAAAAATTCCACCAAAACATCATTTCCATTGAAACGCCAAGCAAAAACATGTCGGTAACTGACGTTACAGAAAACGGACATGCGAAATCAGGGTGTTTGATCAAATCTCAATATCTCATGTCCACGACGTGTTATAATGATAAGTCTTATATGACATCATACCTAGGTCTTTATGAACAGATTTGCAAAATAAGAAGAGATTTTCATAATTTTTGTGTATGCTGAGGAAACTTTTGTGAAGACATGTCGGTAACTGACGTTACCCTTACATCTTCCATAGACTTTACACATGTAAAATCCCAATTTTGAATCGGATCCAAATATTTTGTTTTCCTGGCTTTT
Organism: Paracentrotus lividus; assembly: GCA_940671915.1. Taxonomy (NCBI): domain Eukaryota; kingdom Metazoa; phylum Echinodermata; class Echinoidea; order Camarodonta; family Echinidae; genus Paracentrotus; species Paracentrotus lividus. The sequence goes on from CALNVZ010001721.1 coordinate 20,071,225, forward strand.
GATAATTATGTGTTTGATATGATATGATACCTACATTCTAGGCAACAGATTGGCCAAATAAGAAGTAATGTAATACTTTTCCTATTATTCAGCTAAAACTTTATTGTGAACATGACAGTTGTACACATACATTTCCTATAGGGTTTGTACAGAATATTTTGAAAATTTTATTTCTTACTACTATTCCATCACTGAAATGGAATATGTTAGTATTATTAAGATATCAGAATCTCTAAAATAGTTTTTTGAATGATTAATACACGTAGGATGTCCCACACATGTATTTTTGTGTAGTGCATGTGAATCTTGGCAGAATTGGGTTCCCTTATTATCATTTGTTGATTCCAGATCCTCACAGCACACAACAATTCTTAGGTGAATTGTTATCAACCTCTTGAAAATCTCTTTTAAACAGTTTCTTCCTCAATTCAAACTTAATGTATGAACAGTAATTTCCATTTAACTCATTTTGTACAAAGTTATGATCAGTACTAATAAAATGCTGAATTTCAAAGCTGGGTATTGAAATTTGTTGAAAATTGCTGTTAGTCTTTGGCATCAAAATGAAAGTCTGTCAAAGTGTGCTTTGTTCTAACAAAAATCGCGTACATCTCAGCAGATGCACAGACATACATGTAGGAGCATTGATCTTTTTTTTTTTCTTTCTTCTTCTTCTTCTTCATTCATGTATTATAAAAATACAGAGAGAAGTTTTTGAATACAACCAAAAATTGTATTTACATTTATCATAACATTTAAACTTGTTGGCTCATATTCCAAATACAGAATATATAGCAATGGATCCTGATCGCATTGAATAGATAATTAATGAAAATCTAAAGTAGATTTGGAGGGGCTTAGGCCTACATGAACATGTATACTACATGGCTTTTCCCAGCTCTTAAATCATTAAAAGAAGAAGTTACCATTGACACATACAGTCTTTTTATCACTAGATGATTAGTTTAATCAGTGGTAATTACTTCAGATACATGCAGGTGCCCAAATTGTAATTTATTTTAAAGAAACGATAATTGCATCATGGTAACTGACGTTACACTAGGTCATGGTAACTGACGTTACACAAATCAGCTGTCAATTTTGACTTGATTGTATGTTGAATATCCATAGCTTTGCCATTGATAATAATGAGATGCAGTCATACATAAGAAATCTTAATTGGCATACTTGATACTTTCTTCGTTGTGAAAAAAAAATAAACAAGTTCATGTTTTCGGTAACTGACGTTACATCCCAAATGAGGGTAACTTAAATCTCAAGTTTTTTTTTACCAAAGTCACAATTGAACCAAATTTTTTGAAATACAGTTTGATAAAGTGTCTTTCAAACAACTTTATTCATGTGAAAGATTATCTGGAACAGAAAAGTTTTAGTTGGGAAAATGAAAATGATTTTTTTTTGTTGTAAATATACCTTTTCTGTATCAGAAATCTATTGGAATACTTCGACATTTGTTTAGAAGGTGAAAATGGCCGCCATCGGTAAAAATGTTATGGATTCTTAAAACTTCAACTCATGTATTTTTTTAAAATCAAAATTATTTTAACCAAATATCATTTTGAATTTCTGGCACCCTTGTCCGGATTTCTGTGGAATTGCCCAACTGTAGTAAGAAATAAAATTTTCAAAATATTCTGTACAAACCCTATAGGAAATGTATGTGTACAACTGTCATGTTCACAGAAAAGTTTTAGCTAAATAATAGGAAAATGATTACAACTGTACATTACTTCTTATTTGGCCAATCTGTTGCCTAGAACACAGGTATGATATCATATCAAACACATAATTCTCAAAAGCCAGGAAAACAAAATATTTGGATCCGATTCAAAATTGGGATTTTACATGTGTAAAGTCTATAGAAGATGTAAGGGTAACGTCAGTTACGTAACGTCAGTTACCGACATGTCTTCACATTTGGATCCGATTCAAAATTGGGATTTTACATGTGTAAAGTCTATAGAAGATGTAAGGGTAACGTCAGTTACCGACATGTCTTCACAAAAGTTTCCCCCAGCATAAACAAAAGTTATGAAAATCTCTTCTTATTTTGCAAATGTGTTCATGAAGACCTAGGAATGATGTCATATAAGACTTATCATTATAACACGTCGTGGACATGAGATATTTAGATTTGATCACACACCCTGATTTTGCATGTCCGTTTTCCGTAACGTCAGTTACCGACATGTTTTTGCTTGGCGTTTCAATGGAAATGATGTTTTGGTGGAATTTTTTTATACAACGCCTTGCTTTACACTAACTTATAAAGGTATATTAATTTGAAGACCCAGGTATTCTTATTTATTAAACTACAACACAAAGAATGTAGAAAATTCTGGTTGTGTGTAACGTCAGTTACCGTGGAATTGCCCTTGACTGAAATCTCCTCAGAAGTTACTTATCCGATGTACATGAGAATTTCTGGAGATAATATTGAAACATTAAGCAATGATCTGTTGAAATTTCATTATCCTTTGTCCGATCATTTTAAGTCTATCACCATTTCAAAATGTGACTCACGTGACACAGGAGTGTGACTCGCGTGACAAATGGCATTTTGGACTAAAAGTTGATCCAATTATCATGATTACATGGGCCACAATTCACCCAACAAAACATTTATAGTCAGTTGTATCACATACAACTTAAAACAAAAGAATTACATGTATATATACATATAGGGGAGACTGGGGTAATTATGGCCCCCTTTTTCACATTTCCTATTACTACCATTAAATGAAAAGTCCAATGATATTCTAATTATGTAAAAATACAGTCAATCTATATACCTATAATATACAAAAGAAACTATAAACCTGCTACTTCTCATTTGCATATTAATTACCATTATGTTAACAACTTTGGGGGGCCATAATTACCCCACGGGTTGGGGTATTTATGGCCCCTATTGTAATGACTGTATGAATTCAAAGATATTATGCTAATTAATGATGGTAATGTATAATAAATGTTGTTGGGTATTCCTAATACACTTATCAACCACCAACAATGATTTAGTCAATAATTGGTTGGCCAAAATGTTGAAATTTTGCAATCAAAGCAATACATATATTTATGTACAAAATCGTACAAGTTAATGTCCCCATCTACGCTTATCTGCGCTTATACACTGTTTATGCATTGGGGGTCATAATTACCCCAAATGGCATTTTCAATTTGATACCCCTTTACAGCTCTACTATTGAAGATATTCAGGTGGTAGTTTTTCTGTTGTGTTTTTAACTTCCTATTGTTTCAGTTTCAATCAAAATTTCATCTTAAATGATTTAATTAATGATATCACACCCCACATAAAAAAGCAGACTTGCCACTTTCCAACGAACAGAATTGTAATTGCCGTACATTTTAGGCTCCCCTAAGCACACAATTTCACGTAAATGGCTTATTTTTCTCAAATGATAGTAGGAAGAGTTTAGCTAGGCATGTGTAAAAATTAAATTATCATTGTGTAATGCAGCAAAGAATTATAAGCTCTCAAATACAAAGGGGCCATAATTACCCCAGGGCCATAATTACCCCAGTCTCCCCTATATATCATTCAAGATAGATTTGGAGGTCTTGGAACATGCAATGCAAAATAGTGATTTTCCCATTGATTTGTGTATTGTAGCAACATAAAAGCATATATGAAAACCTATAATTATAAATTTTGATAACTCAAAAAATATTTAAGATAAGGTATGAAACTTTGAGAGATTATATTTCATAATATGTCATAACAGGATGCCAAGTTCCAGAAGATTTAATAACTCCATGGCAGATTTCTCATGGGGCTGAAATCCATCCCATTTTTCTCATTTTCACCAAAATTCCAATGTAAAATTTACCTATTATTTCTCATTTTTGGCCAAATAACCCAATTGTTATCCTCAATTATCCTCAATAATCAGACAATTTTGCAAGACTTATTTGAAGGCAGATTTTTTTTCCAACAAAATCCTAATCATTATCTTTATTTTCCCAAACTTTGCTTGTTTTGTAAAATGTGACTCGCGTGACAGTACCCTAAGAAACCCTAAAGTGACTCAACTACTCACGTGACAGTGCTTTTGGGTGTTTTTTCAAAATGAAGGGGTCTGTACTTGAAAAATTTCTTTGGTGGTACAACTGTATGATTGAGTACCCTAAACTCCATACTTTTTATCAACTACAAATAATACACTCTACTTCTTTTTAAGTGAACTAAGATATGGAGGTATTTTTGTGACTTGTGTGACACATTTTGAGGGTGTTTTCAATTTGAAATATTGTCAAGCTCAATTCACATAAATGCAGGAACCAATGTGATATGACAAGATGGGTATAAAGTAAATCAGAATACTAAAATTTATGAATCTACTCACTTTGGAACATGCTATAAATAGTAATATTAAAATCATTACCAAAAAACATACTTTTTGGAGCAAATTTGTTGTCTCTTTGAGGTGGTGTAACTCAGTTGTTTGAAGATAAAAGGTAATGAAAATTCAGATTTTAACCATTTGAATATGTACCTAGCCAAAAAGTACTATATTTTTTTATTAGTTATATTTGAAATTTTAAGCAATGGGCGTCGAGTTACACGGAATGGCTGATATTATATTCTGAAATTAGGCACTTTGCAAAGTAGGAGGGGGGGGGGGAGGTCTCGAGCCCTCAAACTCACTGAAAATTTGAGAACTAGGCCACTCTCACCAAACAAAATATTACACCTGTACATGTATAGCTCAAAGTTTGTAACATTGGGAGATTTTTTTTACATTTCAGAACATGAACTTGTCTATTGCTACTAGTATTACACAGCATAAAACTGGTGCTTCTTTGGGGGATAGATTCACAATATTGCTGAACATATATCATTGAAAATATGTACAATAGTTATGTTGTACCACAATACGAAATGCGTTGCCCACAGATATAGGGGAGACTGGGGTAATTATGGCCCTGGGGTAATTATGGCCCCTTTGTCTTTGAGAGCTTATAATTCTTTGCTGCATTACACAATTTTTACACATGCCTAGTTAAACTCTTCCTACTATCATATGAGAAAAATAAGCCTCTTACATGAAATTTTGTGCTTAGGGGAGCCTAAAATGTATGGCAATTACAATTCTGTTCGTTGGAAAGTGGCAAGTCTGCCTTTTTGTGATATCATTAATTAAAATCATTTAAGATGAAATTTTGATTGAAACTGAAACAATAGGAAGTTAAAAACACAACAGAAAAACTTTCACTTGAATATCTTCAATAGTAGAGCTGTAAAGGGGGATCAAATTGAAAATGTCATTTGGGGTAATTATGGCCCCCAATGCATAAACAGTGTATAAGCGCAGATAAGCGTAGATGGGGACATTAACTTGTACGATTTTGTACATAAATATATGCATTGCTTTGATTGCAAAATTTCAACATTTCAGCTGAACCAATTATTGACTAAATCATTGTTGGTGGTTGATAAGTGTATTAGGAATACCCAACAACATTTATTATACATTACCATCAAAAATTAGCGTAATATATTTGAATTCATACAGTCATTACAATAGGGGCCATAAATACCCCAACCCGTGGGGTAATTATGGCCCCACAAAGTTGTTAACATAATGGTAATTAAAATGCAAATGAGAAGTAGCAGGTTTATACTTTCTTTTGTATATTATAGGTATATAGATTGACTGTATTTTTACATAATTAGAATATCATTGGACTTTTCATTTAATGGTAGTAATAGGAAATGTGAAAAAGGGGGGCCATAATTACCCCAGTCTCCCCTATATGTAGAGATACAGATGGTTAAACATCAATCTCCAATAGGGCCATTCATCCATATAGCTAACAATACTAAAAATGTGTGTATTAAGTTATTGTTGTACCGCATTGAAAATCAAATCAGTATGAAACGCTTTGCCCAAAGATACATGTATGTAGAGATACAGAAGGCTAAACATCAATCTCCAATAAGGCCATTCATCCATATAGCTAACAATACTAAAAATATGTGTATTAAGTTATTGTTGTACCGCATTGAAAATCAGATCAGTATGAAACGCTTTGCCCAAAAGCCACTACCGTAGTTCGGAACATAGAGATTCTATACACCTTAACAATGCCCATTGGCGAAATGACAAGTTCGAATTTCCAAGGTCTCTTGAATAATAATTTAACAACAAAAAAATCAGCATGGGTTGGTTCGAAGGCTGTAGACTGCAAAACTAATAATACTTTTTTTTACTTTATAGGCCTACATATTTTCCTACACATGTATAAAGCAGTTTATTCATGTTATTTCTGTTTGTTAACAAACAGTCTTTTTCAGAACTCAGTCATCACATGGCCGACAAATGTACTTCTTAACTGTTAAAAGTAGGCCTACATGTTTTAATTTCACTCTTTATATTTGGTAATTTCTATTAACAGAACAGGGTATATGCCGGTGTAAATTAGGAGATATGTTTTGTTTTGCGGTATTATAGCAAATTGTAAGTGTGATAAGTTATTCAAGTGGTTCTGTATTCTATAAGACTACACAGCTCAGAATGATTGGGTAAGGAAACAGGACAAGTCAAATAGTTAAGGACTTGAGGTGCTCAGCTGCTAAATACATGTACACAGCTGCTGCCCTTATAAAAATGTAAGCTTGCCGCAAGGTTGCGACTAGATTGCGGCAAGCTTGCGGCAATCTTAATAAGATTGTATTTTCGACGGCAAGCTTGCGCAACCTAACCGCACGCTTATCGCAAGCATAATCCAACCTAGCGACATCTTCGCAATCTTGTGACTAGCTTGCAACTAGCTTGCCAGTAGATTGCATGACTTTCGCACGATTGCAGTTAATCATGAAAAATTGGATGAAGATCTCGCAAGGTTGCGAATTCGATTGTGGAACTGACCACTATCTGACAAGGTTGCAGACTAGATTGCCACTAGGTTGCGCAGAGTGTGCAAGGTTGCAAATAAGCATACCTGACTGGACGAAAATCTCACAAGGTTGCGCACTAGATTGCAGAACTGGCCAATATCCGGCAAGGTTGCAAACTAGATTGCCACTAGATTGCGCAGAGTGTGCAAGGTTGCCGAAGAGCGCACAAGACTGGATGAAGATCTCTTAAAGTTGTGCACTAGATTGTGGAACTGGATAAAATCTTGCAAGCTTGCGGACTAGATTGCCATTAGACTGCATGACTTTTGCAAGGTTGCGCACTAGATTGCGGAACTGGCCAATACTTCTCAATTGAAATCTCTAAATTGGCAACGTGAAGAAAAATAAATAATCACTACTTTCCTGTGCAAATTGGGAATTTTTAAAATGTATATTTTGCAATTTTCAGTAATTTGTGTCATAAAAATATATAATACATTTTTTTTAGAGGTTGCAGGAGTAAAGATACAATTTTTGCCAATTTGAGGATCAAACAGTGATTGATTTTGACCACATGGAAATCTGTAAACATGCACTCAATATTTTGGCATAAATAGTCGACTTCAAAGTATCTTTATTGCATCCAGATCAAGTAAAGAACATAACAATTTCAATGACAAGGATTGGATTGATCTAAGGAACAGTTTGGTTGAAGTTTTTTTCAAAGGATACCCAAGATTTTAAAGGATCCTGAGGGGACATTTGCAGCACATGTGAATTTATTTCTAACCACTAGTCCCAGCTCTACTAAGCAGTGTGGGGTGCTTTGCCCACTATCCCGAGATTGCAATCCAGAGCCAACGAGACTGCATGCATCCCAGTCTGAAACCAGCCAGAGTTGACGAACAGGACCAGGTTCAACCAACCATCCAGTCATGCCAGCCAGCCGAGTTCCAAGTCAAAAATATGATGTCACAATTGAAGAGAATTTAACATTAAATGAAAAGTAGGCTAACTCTAATAGGGTTTTAGACTGCAGATTTAGCCTGATCTAACCTTGAACTCCAGGAGTAACTCTGGTCTTATTCTAGTCATTAGTCTAGTATACGCTTGGTGAGTATTTATTTCAGTTGTGAATTATTATTATTCTTGCAAGTCGAAAATATCTGATCTCAAAGTTGTAATCTCCCCAACAATATAGATGGTAGGAACCATATTGAATGTAACTTTCGCTGCCAGCTTTTTATGTAAAAGTTGCGACTAGCTTGCAGGGTAATCTAGTCATTAAGCAACCTTGCTATTAAGCGTGCGGCAAGCTTGTCACAAGATTGTAATTAAGCTTGCCGCAACCTTGCAGGCTAGATTGCGGCAAGCTTGCAACTAGCTTGCAGGGTTCCAAATATTTAAATGAGCATGCGGCAATCTAGTCATTAAGCTTGCCGCAAGGTTGCCATTAAGCGTGTCGCAACCTTGCGATCAAGCGTACGGCAAGCTTATATTTTGTAGCTCATTTAAATATAAGGTTGCGGCACGCTTATATTTTGTAGCTCATTTAAATATTTGGAACCCTGCAAGCTCGCTGCAACCTTGCTGCAAGCTTGCCGCAACCTAGCCGGCAAGGTTGTGGCAAGCTTAAACCGCAATCTAGTCGCAAGCTTGCGATGGACATGTTGAAGATTTGTATAAGGGTGGTTCGTTCGGCTTTAAACCATTAATTCAAGTCATTGTCTATTGACTCCATCAAGATACATGTAGGTTTTTAACTAATTACAATCATTGCAGTTATGGCATACCTTTTTCATTAAATGAATGTTGAAATAATTTTCTTACATGTATTTCACATCCACAATAAGTGATTTATTTGGTTGCTGCATTCAAGAGTTAAGTCCAGGTGCTGATATCTAACCAGACTCTATTCCCGGCACAGGAGCCATGAAAGGGAAGGGGGGGGGGTTCAGCCCCCACTTTTTTCAGTAACATAATTATACCATCAGTTTAACCCCCCCCCCCTCCCCACCTTTCATAAACACTCCACTGCTATGTCCAGTTTTAAAATAAGCCTCAGAATAAAAATCTTTTGGGACTTGATATTTTGTTTTAAGAAATTACTAGCAGCAAAGCCCTTTGCAGCACAGGGGAAGGCACATACATGTAACTTTATTTTTATGGTTTGTTAAATTTTAAAATTTTAATCTGACATTTAAAAAACCCCACATAAATAATACCAACCCATGCATGCCCATTTTTTTGTACATAAAATAAAAAGCTCCTGATGGTGGTCTCGTGCGTTTCAAAATTAAATATCTCATTATTTCAAAGAATTGTTTATTCCGTATTCTATACATACATGTATGTTTATAATGTTATTATGCTAATTATTTCATGTTGATTCAATATTATCATGTAAATGTATTTACTTTATTTTATTTTTTTAACGCAGAAATAGAATCAAGTCAATCAAACAATTCAATATTCAATTTTCTTTCAAGATTTTTTCTAATTTGCGTATTCAGGATTAATATCAATCTCACACACACACACACACACACACACACACACAAAACAAAACAAAACAAAACAACATATTACAGGCTCTGTTGATCCACCAATCATTTCAAACATAAGCCACCTATTTTTTCCTTTTCTTCTTTCATTCTCTTTCCTATCATAGTTTTTCTTCCGTTTTTCTTTTCTTTTCCGTATGTGGCCCCTTTGTATTTTTCTCATCTTTTATCGGTTGAATTGAAGCCATTCCTTTTCAAAAAAGTATCTTAGGTATGAAAAACAAAATTATGATATTTTACTTATACAATTATGAAAGTGATATGCAGTCTATATAATTACTATTACATTTTTGCTGGCTTCTTCTGTTTATTCCATTGGCAGAACAATTTTCCATTTAGTTTATTTGATTTTTCTTATAACGTAATATATATTCATTTTGAAATATCATGATTTTACTGATTTTACTGGTTGGGTTTCTTTTTCTATATTCCGGCTTTCCATACTCCCTTTAATACAATTTCCGTTTATTTCTCTCTCTCTCTCCTTCCTCTCCACCTCCTCTAAACATGTAACATTTTTTTTTTTTATGACGCCCTTTCTCTTTCTCTCCATCTCTCTCTCTTCATTCTATTTATTTAGTCATTTATTTATTAATTCATTTTTTTTTTCATTTGATTATTTTTCATTTATTTGTTGTTTTTTTTAAATATTTTATATTATTCTTATCATTATTATTATTATTATTATTATTATTATTATTTTTTTGCATGCTACTGTGCAGTATAATTTTTTTGTCAAAAAAGGAACATTTTGTACTATTTTATATTGCTTTAAATAGTTGCATGTTTAAAAAAACAAACGTTAACTGAGTACACAAATTTTCAAATTTTCACAAATGCTCTGGCGAACCCAGCCAACCTCGCACTATTTACATGCAATAAAAACAAATACATGGGACTACATAAAAGTGGATGTATACCTTTTGGAAATGATATGATTTTTTGAAATTAATTTTTTTCACACCCTTCCCATTGAAATTCATGTTTCTGTTTTGTTACAGTCGTGTATGGATGCTAAAAATAAAGTAGAATAATGCAAAAAAATGAATTTTGATAAGGAAAAATGGATGTAGTACCTTTTTGGAAATGAGCTCTTTCAATAATACCACATGTATTGGAGAGCCTCTGGTTCAATCGCCCGTGTTACAATTATTGTCCCGGTCTCCCCCATTCAGGGCTGCGATTTCATGTGATGACGGTCAGGTGGGGGGAGAACGAGACCCCGGAATGGAATTATTATAGACTGGAACGGAATAAAGGCTTCCTAAATATTTGTATACCCAAAATTCGAAATAGAATGATCTATTTCACATAATTTATTATGCAGAAACTAATGACAATCTTAAGAATATAAGGTTGGAACAAATAAAACATATTCCACAAAATACGACCTGAAGACATAGTTAAATTCGTTAAACTATTGTATTGTTATTTGTTTGTGAGCGCGAAGCGCGAGCTAAAATTTTGCTCTATAATAACATTAATCATTGTATTCACTGCTGATAATCTACTTATAGAAAATACAATTCCGAAGAGCGAGTGAAATCCTCATTAATCAACGTTTTCAATTACATATACATGTATATATTATATGTTTGTGATCCTTTCTGAATATGTCACTTTTTATAACGATACGGACCTGAAAACAAAGAATTTAAAGAAACTGAAAAGTTTATTCCATCACATTTGGACAAGTGGGCAAAACAAAAATTTATTCCAAATTATTTAGAAATAAAAACCAAAAAGAAGCTTTGAAAATCAGGGGACACGTCCCCCTGATTGACGCCCAAATTTGGAGAG
>CALNVZ010001721.1:20085085-20120196 GCA_940671915.1 Paracentrotus lividus
TTTACATACTCTGAGACATTTCGTTTCCAAAAGGTAGGCCTACCCTTATACAAATTTTCATACGTTTTGTACAAGCTTGTTTAACTAGCTTGTGACTAGCTAGTTTCGTTCCAAATATGTAAATGAGTTGCACGCTCGCTTGCTCAAACTAGCTTGCAGCAAGCTATAGAACTAGCTCAGTGACTAGCTTGTGTTGGAACAAAACCAGCTTGACACTAGCAAGTAAGATAAAAGCTTGTAACAAACTAGTTTAGCAAGCGTGCAGCTCATTTACATATTTGGAACGAAACTAGCTAGTTAAACAAGCTTGTTGCAACACTAGCTAGCGACAAGCTTGTAATTGAGCAAGCTAGTTTGGCAAGCGTATAAGCTTGTGGAAGCTAGGTCAGCAAGCATGCAGCTTGCCAAAAACAAGCTAGTTCAAGAAAAACCAGCTTCCCACAAGCTATTTGAAACAAGCTTCCTGCAAGCTAGTATATGCAGCTTCATTGTATAGCTTGCCACTCTCGTCTGCCATACTTCATATTAATTTTGTGTTGTATCTCCAATACACTTGTATTTGAGTCAATGTACTTTTCTCCTGGTTAGTTATTCTTGAATTCCTGTTTAATTACGTGTAATTGAAATATATTATTGAAATTCTCTGCATGTTGTTTATTGATCAATCTTAACATTTAGGTAATATTTTAAATTGAATCAAATTATCAGAAATGGAGTTAATTACTTTTAAATCAAATAGATTGTACAAAAGTACTAAATTGCACACACCCTGTGTTTTGTATGCAAATTACCTAATTTGCATTTATAGCTTGTTTGTGCAGCTTGCAACTAACTTATTTGCAAGCTTGTCACTTTTTCTCCAACTATCTTGCAAATTTTCTGGGAAGCTTAATGTCACTAGCTAGCCGCTCTCCTGTTTTCAGCAAGCTAGTCACAAGCTAGTCGTAGGAGGGTTTAATATTGGCACATTTATACAACCAACTTGCAAATTTTCCTGCAAGCTAGTCACAAGCTAGTAATGGGAGGGTTCAAATAGTGGCAGTTTACAACTAACTTGCAAGTCTTCCTGCAAGCTAGTCACAAGCTTGTAATGGGAGGGTTCAAATAGTGGCAGTTTATAAATTCACATATCTTCCTCCAAGCTAGCTACATGTAGTTGCAAGCTATAGTTGCAGGAGGGTAATTGTAACTAACTTGACAAATTTATGACAAGCTTGTCACTATCTAGACCTCTTAAGCAAACTAGCTTGCTTTCCTGCAAGCTAGTGCACTAGCTAGTCACAGGAGAGTAAAAATATTGGCACGCTTGCAACTACCTTGAAAAGTTTAAGACAAGCTTGTCACTATCTAGCCCTCTTATGCAAACTAGCTTGTTTTTCCGCAAGCTAGTGCACTAGCTAGTCACAGGAAAGTAAAAATATTGGCACGCTTGCAACTAACTTGAAAAAAATCCTGCAAGCTAGTCGGTCTCTGTGGCAAGCTAGTTTCAAGATGGTTATTATGTTGTAAGCTAGTTTTAAGGTGGCAGCTAGATTGCAGCACGCTTATTTTCTGAAAAACACGCTTAATAAGATTGTGACAAGCTAGAAACTAGCTTGCGGCAAGCTTATTTTTGTACAAGGATAAAGATCACTGAAAGGTCATGCTGTCAGAGATCTTTGAAAGATCAATCAAGATATCTGAATGACTATCCAGATCATTGAAAAAAAAAAACCCTGATAGACCAACCAAGGCAGCAGTCTTACTCTGCAAACACAGATTGAGAGACTGTCAAAAGATCAAGCAAGTTTCAATGTCTTTCAAAGGTTTTGCTCCCAATGGAACAATGGTTTTAGTTAATTTCCATAATTTCCCACAATTAGGAAAGAGATATACATGTAGGAAACCCAAAAGTTTGAATTGAGTTGTTACCGTTGATCAGCACTTATTTTCACATTTTTTTTCAATTCGTATTTTTAAGCAGGAGTCCACGGAGAGTTAATTACAGGCTTTTAACTCTGAAAAACAATAACATTACGTAATACATGTATACTCAAATAAAAACATATTAACTATCATAAATGTACATGAATACATTTTAATGACTTAACATAATAAACTTTTATTCAACAGAAAATGGGTTCATTGTGGTTATTGGAATAATTCCAAATGCATGCAGTTATCATTTGATTTAGTTTATGATTAATTTGGGTTTATCAAGGTTACCGCTCTGTAAACTTCTTGTACATTGATACCCAAGGTCTGGATGCTAATGATAAGATATGGGATATTATTCATAAACTTTGATATACATTAGACCTTTGAGCATATTAAGCGTCTAAAATCATATTAGGCAAGGAGCTTGTTTGTCCACGTAGACAAAAAACTATGCACACATTAAAGCCAATGTCATTGCCAAAAGTATACATGTGCTTTCTAAAAATTGCCCCCAATATTTCAAGTGGAATGCAATATGAATTTCCCGCCCCCTTCCCCTTCCAGGGCTCCACTCACGGACAGCCAAAATACCACATGTAGAGCCAGTAGTATAGTGTTCATTTCCTACATGGTTATAATGGGCAAAATTTCAACAATTTATTTCTCTTTAAGTTGCTATGAGGAACTCCCTTGCATTAGGGTAAAATGAACCATGTTTTCCCAATTATGATCATCTGGGGGGGGGGGGGGGGGGGGGGGGGGAGGATGATTCCTTAAAAAAAAATATTAGATGGAATAAATTTTCTATTTAACATTTACATCTTTATAGTGATAAACATAGTTGTTTTTGGAAATTTATTTTAAAGAAAAATCTGATTGAAAGTTTGAAGAAAATCGGCTAAAAAATAACGAAGTTATGAATATTTAAAATTTTGATTCTGTAACGTCACATGCGAGCAGCTATCCCATGTGTTGTGTATGTAACTTCCATAAATTTGTCCTTTTTCATGGTTCTTTAAAAAGGAATGGGTCAATTTGATAGAGGCATGTATATTATCCTATGTTTGATGATGTATCTACCGCAAGGGTGAAATAATTAATTTTCTTTTGAAAAAATGACACATTTTTGGAATTTACACTACATGTACATAGCAGAACTGCTCGCATGTGACGTCGCAAAATCAAAACTTTGAATATTCATAACTTCGTTATTTTTTGGTCGATTCTCTCCAAACCTTCACTCATATTTTTCTTTTATTTTTTTTTTTTCATTTTTTAAAACCAATTTAAACCCAGGGTGAACTTTCCCTTTAACCACCATGTCACCTAGAAAGTCAAAATATAAAAAAGAAACAAAAAGAAAAAAACCGATGTTCTGCTTTTGCAGGCAACTCTAAAATACAAAGTTTCAACAGTCTCATGTATAAATTTTATTATCTCTTGGTTGCCTGAATTAGTTTTTATGTTGTGAGAGGAGGAAACCTGGATGGTGTTTCATCAAGTCGTTCGTAAGTTACAAGTGATTTTAAGAACGACTGGTGATCAGTTCTTATGATAATTAAATGATCAAGCATGTGATTAGTATGGCACCCAAGAACGTATTCCAGTCGTTAGTAAAGTCATGGGTCACTTTACAAACGACTTGGTGAAACACCCCCATGGTGGTTATAATGTATTGATTTCTTTTAGGTCTTATATGGATAAATAAGTATCAAAAAATAAAACAATCATAGGCCTAGTTATTCATGCAGCACCAAAAGGAAAAATAAAACAAAAACTTAATAGAAAAAAAAAAATCTGCTTTCATGACGCTTCAATTAAAACTTTTACATTCGGGTTTCATGCTTAAATGAATCACCTGAGGCTCATAAACAAAAAACAAAAGGTTTTCAAATTCTGTGTTGTCATGTCATATTCAAAGTTCAAAATTAATAAAAGGAAACAATCAAACAACTAATTAAAATAAACAGAACATCCCAAGTGCTAGGAATAAATGGGATCTTTTGTGTAAGAGAAAAAATGAGAGGACAATGGGTTCTAGTGTGATTTGAAGTGTGTTTGGAGCAATTATACATTTGAGTTAGGGCCCCCAAAGTATCCCCCATCCCCCCATCCCCCCCCCCCCCCCCCGCCCCGAATATCCCAGCTATGGCTGTGGATCCAATAAAACGCAAGTTGTGTTAAATATTAGTTGCGCTTAATTCATGAACTTGTGAGAAAATTCAACTTTTTATACCAAATATGGATCAAATTAGTTTCATCAAAGATGGAACATCCTTTTGCATAAAACTTGCCATTCAATGTAACTTTGTCATCAGTGGTTGCCTGCTGTGAATCTTGGATTTCATCGGTTGTTAAGTAGAGTAATCAAGTTCATAATTCATCATTTTTTTCTAGAAAAGTTAGAAATATATCAAGAGTAACTTTAAGATGCTGTCCACTTCACAAATTTACAAAGTAGTACCTGCTCTCCTGTCCATTCTTACACATTTGAAACGCATCCATATTGCATGTAGACATGTTAGGATTTGTTTGTATAGGTTATCACTTTCTTACAGCTTCTTTCCTCCATGCTTACAGTTAATAAAAGATTGAGCAAAGTGACTGAGCACATATGAGATTTTTAAGCATCAAATAAAGTATAGCTTATTTATGATGAATTACAGATTATTCATGTTGCAGCCTGCTAGGAGATGGAGGTACATGTACATATTAATGCTAAATCTGCCAACTCTAAAACTCTAAAACACTTTACCAATCATACCCTATTGTTACGATTGAAGATTTGCTTGCACTAAGTCTTGATTTTAAAAAGTCGTTACATTATCAAGGAGAATGTGGTTGAAAAGGAATATCCCCAGGGTGGGGTGGGGATCATGACACCTAGGTTACCAGAAAGACAAGATGACATTCTCTAGCTACTGACGTGTATCCATGGATCGTGCATCTTTCCCTTACCAGAGATGAGTTGGCATGCAACACAACATCCCCTTGCATTAGTTCAAAATTAATTTTTGCTTTCTACAGGGGGATGGCGCTTTGTATTAAAGTCCCAAACTGGACCGAGAAATGAATACCAAAATTACGTATAAAACAAAAGCTAATATTTCTTCATAATACAATTCCGAACCTCAACCAGGCCATCCCTCCCAAGTACTCAAAAAAGTACCCCTATTATAGTGGCGCAGCCGATGACGTCAAAGAAGTTTAAGGGAATGCTACTGCCAGGCATGATTGGGTTTTGCCTTTAGAAAACACATTTGTATTGCTATGTCAGAACAATAGACCCCATGTGTGCTAGAATTCTATTGTTCAATACAAAGGTGTTTTCTAAAGGCGAAACCCAGTCAAGCCTGGCAGTAGCATTCCCTTAAACTTCTTTGACGTCATCAACCGCGCCATTAAAATAGGGGTAACTTTTCGAGTATTTGGGAGGGATGGCCTGGTTGAGATTCGATCACCTTTTCATGAATACTGTTATGAAAATTTAATTTATTTTGGGGGTATTTATGTTATACGCCTTCTTAGCTTTCAATTGATGTAAGGTTGTATTTACTCCGTCAATGGTCTTTAATATGTAATACCACCCCCCTCCCCGATGAGCAGCCGCATTCTTAATGCTACGGTCACAAAGACACTTACGTTGGGTTACGTCCGGGTGCGTCCCAAAATTACTTTTTTTCTGCGGATCCCCATGGATGCCTTCCTGTCATAGTCAGCAGTGGAAATAGTGATAACATTATTCATCCAATAAAACAAAGGAAAACAATAGAGATGATAGAATAGAAGATAAAATAAGGATATAACAACACAAACGTCACTATACGTAAATGTCTGTGTGACTGCAGCATTACGGATTTATACCAGTAATTAAAGTCCTTGTCAAGGAGCATGTGGTGGTTGTAAAGGAATAAAATCACCTGGGTGGGTGGAGATCATGACACCTAGGTTACCAGCAATACAAGATGACATTCTCTAGCCACGTACTGTCGTGTATCCATATGGATCGTGCATCTTTCCCCACCAATGATGTGTGAATGTCTCTTATGGTTACATGTACATGTATATCAAAATCAATCTGGCCAGGGGAAGAGGGACATCTCCTGTGTGTCTATCTCTTTAACAGATTTTATTTGACATTTTTTGACACATCCTGGCTACTGATGAAAAATGCAGAAGACAAACCTGTTTAAATCTAAATTACATAGCCCTTTGCCTGTATTATAAGCTATGCCAAATTTTGGTTTCTTCAGGAGCAGAAAATTTGTATGATTTTTTAATTTAAGTTTGGAATTTGCATTTTTCATCACGATAGAGAGCCTGCAGCAATATTTTCAAAGTCACCTTTCCATGTTAAATTACTGTCACGGAACACAAGTTCATTGAATCAAGCATGCCTCAACCTTTAAAATCTCACAATTAGTGCGCTATTTATAAGCATAAAAGAAAGCAGTTGACCTTAATACTTCAGGTAATAAAACGTACACCCAAAAATGAAAGTAAATGAAACAAATTGTCCATTTCATGGGGATGGAGGCAGTTTTCTTGTCGTCCCACTGTAACTAAATCCATGAACATATATTCATAAACCTAGGTGTTAATTAAACCTGCATAAGAGCTAGCTTATTTTGAAAGGGTGGGTTGTTAAGCCCCCCAAAAAGTTTACACTAGCCTCGTTCTGTGTACTGCATATTTGCATTTTTCCCCTTTTTACTTTCATTGCGTACATTCCATCCCCCCCTCCCCCCCCAAAAAAAAATATATATATCAAAAATCATTTCTGCTTTAATTTTTTTTCATTTTTTTGATGAGGTGTTTAATCTGTTAGGGGCTTTGTTCTAATGGGTTGCCACTAACGCTACACAGCCCACAGTTGGACAAGCCTACAAATAGGGGTCTGGGCAATTCCATGAAAAATGAAACCCAAGGGTGAAAAAATGAAAGTAGAGAAACAAATTTGTTTTAATCTGGAAAGTATTCAGGAAGGGTTATATCAACAAGATATAATAAAACAAATTGTTTCCCAAGTCGGAAAACATATTTTTTCAGCTGTTGAAAAAAGGTCTTTCTTCCAAAAAATTGCCATAAAATTCAGTGCGTTTTGCATATATTTGTTCTCAAGTAAAAATCTTACCATAAAATGACTTTCAGGTGATTTTTTTTATGTTATAATAAAGCTCAGGACCCATTTATAAATCATCCAACAGGATTTTGGAAGGAATGAAATATTTTCTGAAAAATAGCCTTTTCAAACTTTCTGATTTCTACCGCGCTTGAAGTGTAATGTCCGTAACGTTTTAGATACATAAGTTTTTATAGCACCCTGTGTTTTGGTCCATTTTTGTTGCAAATTCAAATGCAAAGCTAAAATATGTTATCTCACAACATATCAAGAGGTTTTTTATAAATTGTTCATAATTCATGGAAAAAAAGCGTTACGGACATTACATTATCATTGCGTTACGGACATTACACATTTGTAGCAAAGATGAGAATGCATACGATTACAGGATATTGTTTTGATTTTATACTTCAATATGGAAATCTATCAATAAACAGATGCTGGCCCTTAATAGTAACATTAGTTTGTGACATTACAGGTGATTTTGAACATTTTTTTTAGTCAATTAATTAAAATCTGTAAACACTGCATGCAGTCACTACAAGCTGTACTCAGAAGCAAAATAGAGCAAGCTTGGTGGACACATTTAAAGTGACACTGGAGGACAAGAGGAGGATGGGGAAAAGGTGTAACCACATGCATACTTCTTTGACAACTGCTCCTATAGGATATTTTGTTCATGTGGGGTTTCAGACAAAACAAAATTTGCAAAGTACTTTGTCGCACAAATAAGGAGGATCCATACTGATGGGTGCACAATGAAGTTTTTGAAAAGACAGAGATTCACAAATTTCTTTTTATACAGTGAAGAAGAGGAGTCATTTGTGGAACATGGAAAATCATAGTACTGCTACATACTTCTGCTGTGGGTAGAAGTAACCATATCTACCTCCAAACTGACATGGAAGCAGAATGAATGAATGATATGTCTGAAAAGACTTTTTTGACACTTGTGAAGACTACATATTAACATTTACAAGACTTTGTAAATATAACAAATTGTGAAAAAGGAGAATGGAAAAGCATCCTTCAAGATCCAAAAATCATATTGAATGTTAGATGAACAATATACATTATTTTCAATAAGAATAAAAGTTGTTTATTCGCATAGCGTTAGGCTCAGCTTTGGGTACATTCAATTGTATGAAAAGTGTAATGTCCGTAACGCTTCTTTAATATTACATTTTAAGATGTTATGAGTTAAAATATTATTATACAAAGTCAAAAGGTAAACTACATGTCATTTTATGGATCATTTATCCATTGTAGACATATAATAATTCTTTTTGATTCCCATAAAATAGCAAAGATCAACAAGCTAATAAAGTTCCAGATTAAACCAAACAAATAGTCCTCAAATTGGCAACCGATGAAATAAAAAAATCATGAAAATGCTTTTGCAACATTTTAGAATGTGTATTAATGACCATCCAGGTAAAAAGAATACAAAATATTACCACTAACATGTGACCCCTTCTACTTAATGAAAGTGGACAAATCTGTAATGTCCGTAACGCTTAAAATGTAATGTCCGTAACGCCACAATTGTGGCTCTAGCGGGTGTATGCCTCATTTGTTTCATTAAATTCAACTTTAATCCAATGAAACATTTCATTACCTTTAAATTTATGTGGAGATTGGACTTACTGTGTACCTAAACTCACAGACTTTTCAATGAATGTAAAGGTATGTAAAAAGTCTTGTCCAAAAAATGTAATGTCCATAACGGTTACGATAAATGGCGTAACTACCACAACATGTACGGAAATGGATTGAAACTTGCACAGTTCATAGTCTATAGTTTTTGGTTTATGATTCCATGCTATGAGTTCAGAATAGAAGAGTTATGTTATCTAAATGACCTTTTGAAGTAGCAAAAATTGGTCTGAAATGTAATGTCCGTAACGCTGGAACTGCCCGTCTACAACAATTACAACATATACATGCAACCATAGACCGAAGGATTCAGTCGCTATTTTGGGATTGCATTGGTTAAACACTGAATGCTCAATACAAAATTAGGTCGATGGGGTATAGGAAAAATTCCGAATATTAAATTAATATCCCGAGAACAGTGGAATATTTCTGCCTAATACAACCACCACTTCACTGTGGCTGCAGTTGGATGGCCTAAATTGACAAAATACTCTGAAATGACAATCTAAAATCTGTGCAGGGGTTCTTGGCCTCTGCTTACATCAGCAGCCAGGACACGAATCGTGGCAGTGTCCCGGGGCTGGATCTACATGTAGTCTTTGCTATGAAATAGGTCGATCTTTACTGCGAAAGCCCGTACACGAAGTGAGTTATTGGCATCAAAACATGAGGTGCCTTCCCCTTTCCAGCCAAGAATGTCAAAATTATGGGATAAAAGATGGACAAACTTAGTTTATTTATTAGTTTATATACTTACAATACTAGCCGGATGTCTATCCTCATTTTTTATGATGATCATAAAGCAAAAAATGTCATCAGAATTGCTGTTTCAGTGTAGTTAAATGAGTCACATTCGCGGTGATTAGTGTAAGAGGTCTATTTTGTAAAATGTTTAATATACACTTTGCTTTCCATACTCATGATTTGCATCTTATTTACATCTTATCTTCTGCCTGTTACCATGCCTCTTCATTCTCATTGTCATTGCCATGCCTGATTTCTTCCATTCCATTTCCAGTACATTTCCACCTCACATGATCCTTTTGTTCCTACTCATTTATATTCGAACCTTCTCATGATCACCCTCTATGCTGTCTACTGGTTCCTTTACTCTATAAGACTCTTCCATTTACTTGCTCATTCCATTCTCTTACTTTCTATTGGTTCATGATTTATGATGTCAGATTTGTTCAAGATATGTTACAGACTTATTTCTATTTTTATTAAATCAGTGCAACCCAGGAACTCGTCTGATAGACTTCTTAATTGAGTGTCTCTTTATGAGAAGAATATTCTGAAGAAGAGGAGGAGAGTTTAAGAGTAAAGAGTGCAGAGTTGTATTTTGAAAGGGGTGAACTGAGAATAGAAGAGGAGGAGATATAATAGTTTACACTGGTAGCAGCGGTGTGCCGTGTTCTATCCGGTAAAGAGCCTGTTTTCGCCCTCACTTCAATTTTGTTTACTTCTTTCTACCGCTCGTTAGTGCCTTATTCATCGTCAATCGTTCATCCTTTCTTCATCGGTTACTTTGAAAGTGCCAACTAATTTCACTCAACTCAGCTTCATTTTTGTTCAGCCAGCTCTAGCCTGTAATATTGGTGAGTTTTTAGCTGCAAATAATTTAGCCAACTTCAGCCTCCTTTATCAATATTTTAACTTCCTTACTTCATAGCTTCTTGTTGACCGGTCACTCGTTCATTCATTTTGAGAGTTCAACCAGTTTTTTGCAAGTGCTTTGATTTCAAGATTTTGTTCCTGTTTACATGCCAGCCTTCCATCCTTCTTCATATTGGTTGCTGTGTATTCTTCCACTCACATCACTGCTACAAGTTTCATGTCCGCCCTATTTTCAGTCTTGGTGATTTTGTGATCTTGTATTTTCAGTCAGGGATTCCCTACTTCGGTAGTCATCTTTTATTGCACACTGCCTATATTTTTGTTCCTTGAAGTCGACATTAACTTTTTCGACTTTTGCGACGGCCAACATCTCTCCCTGGTCAGTCTTCACAAGTCATCAAACTCGAGGACATCCTTCATCATTTTGATCTTGTTCTGATACTTCTAGTTTAACCTTCGTCATTTGAGTAATTCAACCCCAGTATCCTCATTCTTCCTACTTCATATCGGTTATTAGTTATCTTCTTTCTTCAATCATGTCACACATCCACTTACCTGAGATCTTCTCTGGCACACACGGTCAGGATTTTGACGATTGGTTGAAGCGATTTGAACTGGCAACTGGATTCAACTCAGAAGTAGCTGGTCTCTGACATGTTTTTCTTCGTAACTGTATATCTGATGCAGCTTTTGATGCTTGGAACGAACTTCCTTCTTCAGAAAAGGCAGATTTTGAGGCTGCGAGAGACAAGTTAACTGCTACTTTTGGTAAGGTGAAGATAGCTACCACTAAACCCAAGCCTACTTCTCCCACTAGATCCAGCAGCACCGATGATCTTTTGCGGCAGATTCTACTTCGGCTGGATGCTTTGGAGAAGAAGACTGATGAAAGCCAACGATGTCCTCCTCCTTCGGGTCCATGCCTACCACACCATCATTCAGACACCCAATCTCCTGTTTGTCCTTCATCCCGCTCAGCAGGTACCCAGACAACACAGCTCACCTTCTCTTCAATTGGGACGCAAACTACAGATGCGAGCCTTCAGAAAGACATCAACCAAGCCACATCCCAATCAGGTACCCCTCCCATCTCTCTGGAACTTCCTTCTTCATTTTCTGAGGGTCTCCTTCACAAGATACATCAACACCAGATGCTTGACGATGACATCGCCATCATCAAAGAGATCCTGGAGAATGATGTCAAACCAACCCAGAGGGAAATCCGGAGTCAACCCCCTAGCATGCGCAGGCTTCTCTGGCAGCTACACCGACTTACCGTTTGTGATGACATCCTTTTTCGTGTGAGGAAGAACACCGTCTCCTACCAAGCCGTCATCCCAAGAAGCCTTGTCCAAGAAGTTTTACCCTTTCTTCACGACCACCCGACATCTGGACATCTCAACCTCTTTCAGACTCTCCAGCAAGCCAAGGAAGAGATGTTCTGGCCGTTTATGCACCGAGACATACTCACCTTCTTCGCATCATGTCAGTCATGCAACCCAATCCAGACACCGATCCAGAATCAACGTACATCTAAGGACTGCCAGCGACCAGTCAACTCACCTCAGACGGACCCAACACCATACCCAAGCCAGGCACCACTTTCTAAGGGACATCCATCCCAGGCCTTTGGAGGACTTCACAAGAAGAGGGGAAGATCGAAGACCAAGCCAACAACAATCAACGGTCATCCCAAGAGATCCAGGAGGACACAGCATGAGAAGACGGACTTTGACTTCCTTACTTCCAGTCTCCTTCCTTTTCTCTCCCTTTTTAGCTGTCACCCTACATCTTGGATTGGACAACAGGGTACCATTAACCCTGATGTTCATATCCATACCCCATCCTCTGGTGCAGTATCTGATGGGCTCCTCCCTGATCCAGCTGGACCACCCTGGGCTCTACCAAGAGGACCACCCTGGACTCAACCCACCCGAAGAAAAGAAGAATAGAAACCGAAGAAAGGAAGGTTACCACCGAAGAAAGAAGAGTAGAAATTTACTTTTGGTAACATAATTTTTCAGTCATGTTTTTGTGTAGACCAAAAATTGAATCATCGAAAACCTAACTAAAATTGGTTTGAGAGATTTTGGCTTGGGAAAATAAAAACAATACAAGACAGAATAATACTTTTGAAGAAAAAATGCGGATTTCTAATATTAAAAAAAAAAGAAAGAAAGAAAGAAAGAAAGAAAAAATTAGTAACACCAAAATAATATCTATAAACAAATAAAAAAGAAAAAAAGTTGTTTGGTACTTTGGTAAAAGATTTCTTAAATTTCACCAAAAAGTAAAAAGAAAAAAAAATCAACTTATTGACTGAAAAGTTATATTTTGTATTTTCATGCATTTCGCTTGTTTTTTTGCATGCATCTTAATTCTGCATTTCAACAAAGTTTCAGATTATGACAGAAGACTATTTCTGATGTTTTCTTCATTTTAAAACAAATGTTTTGTACATCTGAAACAATAGTGATTTAATCGCACCTCAAAACTTTGTGCGATCAGTCTTAAAAGGAATATTTATATACACTGAACTTTATTTTGCATTCTCTCCTTCAAGAGAAATTAATACCTCATTTTCATTTTACAAAATTTAAAAAAAGAATTACATTAATGCAAAAAGTACAACCAAATTTTCAGAGAAAAAAAAAGAAGAAAAAAAAAAAAGAATACATTAATGCCAGAATAACAACCAAATTTTGTTCAAAGATGGATTTTGAAAAATGAGGACATTTTTATTGGAGGAGGAATCTTATGTAAGAGGTCTATTTTGTAAAATGTTTAATATACACTTTGCTTTCCATACTCATGATTTGCATCTTATTTCATTCTAGCCTGTTTACCATTGCCTCTTCCTCTTCCTCATTGTCAGTTGCCATGCGCTGATTTCTTCCATTCATTTCCAGTACCATTCTGACCTCACATGATCCTTTTGTTCCTACTCTTTCTTATTTACGAACCTTCTCATGAATCACCCTCGTATGCTGTCTAACTGTTCCTCTTGTCTTATAAGGATCTTTCCATTTACTTGTCTCATTCCCATTCTCTTACTCTTCATGTTCATTGATTTGATCCAGATTTTGTCAGATGTGTTCAAGACTTTATTTCTATTTTTATTAAATCAGTGCCACCAGGAAAACTCGTCTTGATAGGACTTCTTAATTGAGTGTCTCTTTATTGAGAGAATATCTGAAGGAAGAGGAGGCGAGCAGTATTAAGAGTAACAGAGATAGCAAGAAGATTGTATTCTTGGAAAGGGGTGAACTGAATGAAGAGAGGAGATATAATAGTTTACATAGTTGCCAAAAACGATATGGCCATATCGGCAGCGGCTATACTCTACACGCTATTATTTGACAGAGGATCGGAGAGGACTCTGAAAATGGACTGGAAAAATACAAGATTTCTTCAGTGCACATAATTTTTAAAGGGGAATTCCAACCCAAGGAAGAATCAACTACAGGAAGAGGAAATGAGAGGAGCAATCTAAAAAAAGTTTCATCAAAATCGGTTATAAAATAAGAGAGTTATGGAAGTTGAAAAGTCTAGTTGTTCCTTCTATGGGATCTCATCAATTGGCATCATCGGCTTAAAATGGCCGATCTATGGACAACTCTCCATTCATTTTGTACACAATTTTCAGATTTTCCCATTTCTTTCAAATTTGCCTTGTTTACTTCTGAGCTCAAAGTATGTTATGGGAAATATATTTCACACACATATGTTGAGCTCAGAAGAGGTAAGATATATTTCGAAAGAAAATGGGGAAAATCTGAAAATTTGTGTACAAATGAATGGAGAGTTGTCCATGAGATCGTCATTTTGAGCCGATGATGCCAATTTGAGGATCCATAGAGGACAACTAGACTTTTCAACTCATAACTCTCTTATTTTATAACCATTTTGATTGAAACTTTTTTTAGATTGCTCCTCTCATTTTCCTCTTTCCTGTAAGGTTGATTCTCTCCTTGGGTTGGATTCCCCTTTAAGGAATATCTGATTTGCATCTTGTCTGTTTAGGTAAGTGACATTACATGAATTATATTTTTGCTATATTTTACTGATTCTTAGTGGTATTTTTAACCATTCCAAATCGCACTTTAAAAATTTTGAGGGGTTTGTTTCAGGACGCTGCCACTTCATGGCAGCGTCCCGGGGCTAGGTCGATCTATACATTAGGCCTAAACAAGATAATAAAATTGATTCAGGACCCCTTCTTATTTTTGTTGAGTCAGACTTATTGTTAGTAAAGTACTTCTCATTATAGACCAAGCATTGACACTGAAGTGAAGTTCACTATTATGAACATACACATCCGATTTTAATTTAACACTCATTTAAAAACTCTTGTCTTGACCACATGTACCTGTACAATTTTGATTGCCCGCGTATCCACGCAGTCAACGATCACAAATATGGCATTATGATCAAAGCACTCACCATGCAGTAGAACAACAGAGACCATCAGTTAGTTCGATTCCATCAGGAAAGAGGCTTCGACTGACTTGTTGAAGATCCGTCCCTAATTAATTTATGGGTCATCCAACTGATCCTCACCAAAAGAGAGAAATACAAATTCTAAAAAAGTGTCCAGTATACTATGTAAACGTTGTCAATGTTCATTTCAGGTTTGTATTGACATCAAGTTGAAACTCCATCTTGTGCGACAACACCGCCGCACCGGGATAGTAAGCAAACCAAGGTAGTTGCAAGATGAAGAAATGGTTGACTGTGTGCTGCACTGCTATCTGGGTACGGTCAGCGCAAAGCGGTGGTACGCGCCGCCCATCTGGTAGCGCAATCGTCAGGACCACTCACCGTGGTATCGACCAATCAGAACAGTGGGTTTCAGGGGATTTCCCTAGTCCACAATGATGACGTCAGCATCATCGAAGAAAACTACAATTAACTCGTACCCGCTTGGAGAAGAGTTTCCTCCAATGTACCCGATAGGCCTGCGTGTCGAACAGTATTATTTTACAAATCGTGAGTTTTCGTGACCCTCCTCACGGAGATCAAAAGTCTTCTACTGCTTTACAATCCAACGCCCCCAATAATATACTATACACTCGCTGGCCATATATGCCCTTTTGAAATCTAATGCCTTGTGTGTAGTGTTATATTTCATCATGGGGGTAAAAGAGATGAAGAAACATCTCACTCGTTCTCTTTAAAGCCTCTTTGATGCCGCAGGGATAAAATATGCCAGACACGAGTTTCATTGGAATTTTCTCGCAGATTGTAGACAAAAGATTTCTGCCTAACTACTGACCAAAATTTTACAAAACGGAATATGCTTTTGTAATGATAATTACTTTTCGCTGCCTCTGGACGGATTGTATGAGCAGACTAATCGCTCACTTTCACAGGGGAAAGCAAAAATAAATGTTGCAACATTTCTTGAAATATGACTTGAAATTACTCGACTGGCTGCATGTGGCCTCATATGTGACACATAACATCTCAAATGAATATATTCCAACAAACTAATCATACTTTTTTGTACTGTGGAAGTTTGTAGAAATGTTAATTTAAAAATTGTCGAATTCTGAGGTATTTCATATTTACAACTATTAGCATACAATATTTCGCCCAAGTTTATGACATAATAGGGCTCTGATACATATTCCGTCATGTGTTTAGTATCCATGTTCTGTGATCAAATAAAGGAGAAAATATTCCCAATTATTTATTTTCAACACTTTAATTACTTTTCCGTTTTCCTATGAAACTGGCGGCATCACAGGTTGCAACCAAAAGCTACAGTGCACCTGTGTATTCTTTTGTACTTCTTTAAAAATTGGAAGCGCCATGAATTAATTTGCATTTTGTTTTTGAAGCTCCTTGATTTCATTCACTACCATAGTGTAGCTGTTTAAATTATAATCAGAAATGAAAAAAAAAAAATGTTCTTTTTCATTTCTGAGAACAGCCGGTTAGATGACCACGGTAATTTCAGAAAAAAAGCTTAGGGAAGACAAAAATTACCATTTGGGACATTGTGGGTTATCAGTAATGAGGGAAATCATAAAACTAATTCATATTTCTCACCAAACAGAGTATGGGTTTCCTAACTTTTCTTTGGCAAAGAAAGTACATAGACAAGGGCAAAATGATAGCATGTATAACTTGATACAGACTTTGTGTCGTTGCCATGGAGGACGGGACCATAGATGTGTTCATCCAGCCAAAATAATAAATGCATGTAAAGTCTCTTATGGCAATAAGTAACAATAATTCACAACAAGAATCTGGCTTTAATTTGGTATATTGGCGAAATAAAGTTGCATCATAAAAATGTTACTAGAATTTGCAAGTCTTCTACTGAAAGATGGCGCTATTGCACATCACGGATGTCGGTCACAGGATTACTATAACACTTACTGATTTAACCAAAGGCTCATCCCCGGCCTGGTCTTAATCATGTGAATAAAATGAGTATAGGGGAGACTGGGGTAATTATAGCCTCTTTGTCTTTGAGATCTTATAATTCTTTGCTGCATTACACAATGATAATTTAATTTTAACACATGCCTACCTAAACTCTTCCTACTATCAAATGAGAAAAATAAGCCATTTGCAGTGCATGAAATTTGGTGCTTAGGGGAGCTTTAAATGTACGGCAATTACAATTCTGTTCGTTGGAAAGTGGCAAGTCTGCTTTTTTATGTGGGGTGTGATATCATTAATTAAAATCATTTAAGATGAAATTTTGATTGAAACTGAAACAATAGGAAGTAAAAAACACAACAGAAAAACTTCCACCTGAATATCTTCAATAGTAGAGCTGTAAAGGGGGATCAAATTGAAAATGTCATTTTGGGTAATTATGGCCCCCAATGCATAAACAGTGTATAAGCGCATGAGGAAATTGACTTGTACGATTTTGTACATAAATATATGTATGGCTTTGATTGCACAATTTCAACATTTTGGCTGAACCAATTATTGATTAAATCATTGTTGATGGTTGATAAGTGTATTAGGAATACCCAACAACATTTATTATACATTAACATCATGAATTAGCATAATATCTTTGAATTCATACAGTCATTGCAATAGGGGCCATATAATACCCCAACCCGTGGGGCAATTATGCCCCCCCCCCAAGTTGTTAACATAATGGTAATTAATATGCAAATGAGAAGTAGCAGGTTTATACTTTCCATTGCATATTATAGGTATATGGATTGACTGTATTTTTACATATTTAGAATATCATTGGACTTTTCATTTAATGGTAGTAATAGGAAATGTGAAAAAGGGGGCCATAATTACCCCAGTCTCCCCTACATGTTTACTTAACTATACTCACAAAATATGTGGAGCTCAAAGGGTTAATTGTAAATTATGTTGTATAGGGGAGACTGGGGTAATTATGGCCCCCTTTGTCTTTGAGAGCTTATAATTCTTTTGCTGCATTACACAATGATAATTTAATTTTTACACATGCCTAGCTAAACCCTTCCTACTATCATATGAGAAAAATAAGCCATTTGCAGTGCATGAAATTTTGTGCTTAGGGCAGCCTAAAATGTACGGCAATTACCATTCTGTTCGTTGGAAAGTGGCAAGTCTGCTTTCTTATGTGGGGTGTGATATCATTAATTATTTTTTTAAAGATAAACTTTTCATTGAAACTGAAACAATAGGAAGTAAAAAACACAACAGAAAAACTTCCACCTGAATATTTCAATAGTAAAGCTGTAAAGGGGGTCAAATTGAAAATATCATTTTGGGTAATTATGCCCCCCCCCCCCCCATGCATAAACGATGTATAAGGGCAGATAGGCGTAGATGGGAACATTAACTTGTACGATTGTGTACACAGATAAATGTATTGCTATGATTGCAAAATTTCAACATTTAGGCTGAACCAATTATTGATTAAACCATTGTTGGTTGTTGATAAGTGTATTAGGAATACCCAACAACAGTTATTATACATTACCATCATTAATTAGCATAATATCTTTGAATTCATACAGTCATTACAATAAGTAAAGTTGTTAACATAATGGTAATTAAGATGCAAATGAGAAGTAGCAGGTTTATACTTTCCTCCTGTATATTATAGGTATATGGACCGACTGTATTTTTGAATATTTAGAATATCATTGGACTTTTCATTTAATGGTAGTAATAGGAAATGTCAAAAAGGGGGCCATAATTATCCCAGTCTCCCCTACATACTGAGTGATCTGTCCACCCCTCTGCCAATTTAATATCTTGTATATAATTCATAAAGAGAGAGAGGGGGAGGGAGAGAGAGAGAGAGAGTGAGAGAGAAGGCTGCCAACAGTCTTATAAAAAAAATAAAAACTAATTACTATAATTTTTTTCACTCCCACTGTATCCAACAATATAAATCATGTTGTCTTTATATTAATAGAGGAATCTAACAACCCCTGTGCTTATAACTTGTGTGAATACAACAAAAAGGTAAAAACATGTCTTGCTCAAAAAAGTGCAAACACAAAATATGAACTATAATCAAAAGTATAAATGTGATTAGGAAATGTTGATACAGGCTGATTTTTGTCCAAATTGATTATTTTCGGCTTTGTCGCCATAAAACCTTTCATAAAAGTCACAATGCATAATGATTGTAAGGATTGCTACCACTTGCTGCTGGAGGCAGTCTTGTAAATGTCTTTTTAGCAGAATTTGCTTAATTTTAGAAAAAAACAACAACTTTTGGCTGTTTAGGTGATTAAATATTAAGACATTTAGAATAGCAACGATCAATTCTATATGACTAATTTTACAGATAAATGCTGTACACCATCCAAAGTGACCAAATAATTCTTACATCTCTGAATAAATAAGACAATTAAGTGAGTTAGTAATACATTAGTATGTGGTCCGTTCCAGTCTTAAAATAATAAAAATATTAATCTTTTCCTCGTTAAATCTCCATACGTAAAAGATAATTTTGGCCAATAAAAAAAAAAAAAAGAAAAAAAAAAGAAAAAAAGAAACCTCTTATCATATCTTTAACCAACTTTTCAATCACATAAAAAGATGAATATGTGTTTCAACAGAAGTCTCACAAATTGCGTAGTTTTATTTATTTTTTGTTTTATTCATTCTAAATAGTCTTCCATTCATTTAATATTATTTCAAATGAAGACTTTAGAGCTCGCGTATTTTGGAGAGCCTATTTTAATTGTTTATTTTAATTGTCTATTTAATTGTCTTGATCCAAACCATCAATGTACAATGAACTTAAGTTAAGGGCAAGTCCAAGCTATTTTGATCACTCATGAGTGAAATTTCAAAATAGTTTAAAAAAGACAAATTTGGTGTCATATGAAAGCCAAGATGTTAAAGTACATGAATTTTATAACAAGAAAAAAAAAAATGCTCATGAATGACTAATAATAAATGAATACATTTGCATAAATTAAAAATTTGAGTAACGCGTGGGACATTAAATTTTTGGCTTTTACAAAAGATATCTTTAAAGTTTTACACATTTCTATCCCAATATTAGTCATGTTAGTGGGACCCTAAAGTCTGAATGACAAGTTATCATGACAATGATTTCCAGTTTCTAAACTAATTAAATATGCAAATAAGGGATGGTACAAAATAGGCATGTCCCACGCGTTACTTTTTTAGGTCATTATTTCTCATTTGCAGAAAAAATAATGATTGAATTTTCATGAAACTTTCAAAAGACCAAATTTACAATAGGCTTCATCATAATCACAAGAAAAAAAGTTTAGTCTTATTCATCTAATTAACACAATCTTTAATTAGATTTGGTAACGCGTAGGACATTTCAGTAACGCGTGGGACATGTGTAAAACGTATGGAAGTACATTAAGTTTTGCCAAATGGAAGTGGAAATTCCCTATAACCTGTTTGAACATTGAAAATCAGTTAACATGATCAGTGCATCCATTCGCCATCACCAGGACCTTTCATTAAACTAAAATTAATGAAAAATTATTTTTTTTAGCCCCCCCCCCCCCCCCCAAAGAAAAACAATGCTCAAGCCGGGATTTTCGCATGTGATGAAAAATGTGCACAATTTTTTTTTTTTTTTTTTTTTCTAATTCCTCATATCTATCAAACAATAATGCTTTTCTTGGCATAGAAGGCTGCACAATATAATTTCCTTCATAGCAATGAATAAAATAAACTGTTTTTAAAAGGGTTAGGGCCTATATTTACATGTAAGATCTCACAAGCAACTTTTTGTCATTTGTGTTAATGTTGCATGCTATGTACAGGTAGCCCTGGGCCCTATTATAGTCTTTAATGAAATAGTATGTAGTTTTAGTCTAAAGCTTTATACATTTGAGTTATATAACTCCCATTGTTCATTCATTTTCAAGGAACTTTGTCATTCAGAGACAATGTGCTACACATGAGTTTAAGTTTCACTTTATATTGTGCGACCTATCACATGCATATATCTTTCTGTTTTTTTCACCAAGTTTTGTTCACAAGGTACTAGGCCTATACATGTACATACACGTATCCCGTCTCTTTTTGTCATGTAGTCACACAACAGAATGAATGTAAGTATATTTGATGTGTGTAAACATACATGTACGATTACTCGGGATTTATTGTCCAAATTCAACTTAAGGTTTTTATTGAAATTATAACATTATCATGTGACTATGAGACGCACAGGTATGATACCAAATTGACTTGTACTAGTAACAATGACGCTTTGCATTGATTATGATGGGTATTGTTACTATAGGCCTGCATGTACATGCAATCTATGGTTCTAGAACAACTACCCCTAGACAATTTCCCCGAGACAACTACCCCCTCCCCCTCCAAAAATATAGCCCATAACTATACACCTAACCCGGTATACCCTATTTCTGGGGGTAGTTGTCCTGGGGGTAATTGTCCAGGGGATAGTTGTCCTGATACCAATAAATGTAATCTGAAGAGCCTACTTTCAACCAATTTCATCAGAAAATTTTCATAATCTTCATAAAGATAATAAGTACATTTATTTATATAATAATTAATTAATTAATTGATTTTTAGTAATAAATAAAAATTTCCTCCAGGAAATGGATTCAAACATTCTGCATTTGTCTTATTTGCTGAAATAAATATCAAACTCAACTTTTTCTCAAGTAAAAGTGTCATGTACAGTATATGATGCATATTGACAAAAGAGTCCCACGCGTTACTTGTCCCACGCGTTACTATACCTATATTTTTAAAATTGACCTTGAGAAAAAAACTAATGGATGAATGTTTATGAAACTTTTGCTTAATCTTCAGTAATAGATGTATAACAAGTTGTGTGCAATGATTTTCCAGGGTGACAAGCATTTTCACAATATTCCAGAAACAAAGTAAACCATGAAAAAAAAAAAAAGATTTTTGTGGTCCCACGCGTTACTGGCAAATTAATTAGCATAAATTAATTACGTAACGAGTAATTCTGATTATTTTTGTTGTTTTGTATGAAGATACCTACTATCTACCAGAAACTACCCAAGAAATGAGCTTTGATTACTAAATGTAAGGGCTAAATACTTGTGATGTCCCACGCGTTACTAGTGCAAAATAGCTTGGACTTGCCCTTAAACTACGGGATTTTTAGTTCTAAATTTTACATACCTAACATAACCAATTCAGTAAATAAAATATTATGTTAGATTTTAAACTGAAAAGCAAATTTTGTATAAATGTTATGTAAGAACTTAAACTGAAAGAACCATCAGTTTAACTTCTATTGTAGCACTTAATTAGAGTAAATCAATTTATGGCTATTCCTTCTTCCCTTATCCCAAACTGATAGCACATATTGAACCACACCAGTCTATGAAAGTTTTTATAATGTTTGAAGCAATCCAAATAATAACAATGTAACACCATTTAGATTAAAGTTCGGTTCACGTTTTATCTCCCTTGACTTCAGTGCACCAATGCAGCATGTTTTACACTGACAGTAACATTCCGTTAATGTGGAAGCATGTTTATGGGTATTCTTTAAAATGTAATAACAAAATGACACTTAGTCCGATTAACTACAATTATTCTCCTTAACCAAGTCTACTGCTAATATTTTTCTCTTTGTATTTCTACTGTCATAAGATTCGCGAACTATTTCATAAATAATTATTTTTTATAAAAAAAACAACAAATTGCAGTGATATATTAATGGAACTATTTTACCATTCTTTATTAGTATTGCAAATTATTGTAATATGGTATTTTAATTGGACCACCTCTTTCTCTCCAGAAATTATATATTTATATACATATTCTTATAATTCAAAGTTGATTCCAACTTATTCTTATAATAATTCTTATAAATAATTCTCACATAAAACATATCAATTTCCATGACGTTTTACAATGTGATTTATAGCTTCCACGGATGATCTGATTGTGTTGTAACATCTTCGAGTCGACTTTACCAACATAATTTTTTTTTACTGGGTTTTATCAGCATTTGAACCTTTAGGGAATTCAAGACCACCATACAAAAAAACAATGTTGTAAGTGATATTTTATCTGGGTCTTTCACAGAAACTCAAACCCATCATCTTTCAACTCCTTAACAAAATTTGTGATGGTATTTCAAACTTGGAAGCTATATACATTCAATTTAAGACTTAACAATTGATTTTTTCAACAGTTGATTCGTCCACCATGAGAATGTTCATTTTATTCAATACAATCAAATTTAATTTCTTGTTTTCTCCCTGGTCATAGGAAATTTAAATACCTAAAATTGCTTATATTATGTTGTTGTTTTTTATCCCCTTCTCTGTGCCTATTTTTTTTCCAATCCACACAATGTCTGCTTTAGTTGTATTGAATAAAAACAAAACATATTGGAGAATTCCTCAGATCATTGTATAGGACTTTCA
This sequence comes from Paracentrotus lividus, assembly GCA_940671915.1. NCBI lineage: Eukaryota > Metazoa > Echinodermata > Echinoidea > Camarodonta > Echinidae > Paracentrotus > Paracentrotus lividus. The sequence continues at coordinate 20,108,270 of CALNVZ010001721.1, forward strand.
TTGATTGTATGTTATGTTAAATACAAAAACAAGTTGTATCATAATGTTCTATACTTTACTAGTTTTCAATCAAGATTAAAAGCCTGAATGTTAGCCTTGCACAAAACAAACAGAAATCAATCCAAATTCAATATGAACAACAAAGGAGCAAGAGGATCACCTTGATGAACACCTCTAGAAAATAGAAAATATCCAGTAGTAAAACTATTCACCAATACTACTTATGACGTCAGAGCGCAGTGTTCTAACCCATTGTATGAATGATGACTCAAAATTGAATGCTTCAAAATTTATTTTATTCTTAGTGTTATAAGAAAATCATCTCAAACGATCTTTGTACTCCAAAGATTAGCATATGTATGCGGGAACTTTTATATCATGTGAATATGAAGAAGGTCCATTAATAGAGGAAAATGAGAGAGAGAGAGAGAGAGAGAGAGAGAGAAAGAGAGACATCAACTTTTTCATATTTTACTTACATTTATTACAAATTCATCGTTTTCTGTATAAAACTTATACATGTGTTATCCTGTACAAAGTAATATTCAATAACATATTCAATCATGAACAAAATAAAATAGAACTGGAAACATATTATATACGAGTAAAATTGTATCATACAGAAGGCTACATGCAAATAGCAACAATAACATCAACGTTATAGCACATTTGGAGAGAAAATTCCTATGAATGATATAATTGTTGTAATGATATAAACCAAATAATGAAGAGTATATTAACATACGCAAATAAAAGAAAATCAATCCATGTAGACCCACCAAGGACGTCCCTGGACCCACATAGTATAGAGAGAGCAGGGACGTCCCTGGAGAGAGGTAGGCGTGACTGACGGAACGGGTGGAAAAATAGGGGAGAACTATAACAGTGGAAGGGAGAGAGAGAGAGAGAGAGAGAGTGAGAGATGTGGGTGATGAAAAGATAGGGGGAAATTAAAACAGTGGAAGGAAGGGAGAGAGGTGAAGGTAACAGAAGCTAGGTATATCAGTGGGAGGGAGAGAGAGAGAAAGAGAGCTGTGGGTGATGGAAGGGGTGGAAAGATAGGGGAGAACTATAACAGTGGAAGGGAGAGGGAGAGAGAGAAGGGGGGGGGGGGGGGGGTGGAGAAGGGAGAGGTAGAGAGAAAGGGCCCGGGTAGATACAAGTTCAGTTGAATTGTAGAACAATTACTTAGAAATAAAATATGGGCATAGATGCACACAATAATATTCAACAAAGCAATCTAATTTGACATTCAAGGACTCGTGAAAGCATGAACAGACATTGGACTATTTACTTTTCACAGACGCCCTCTACCTTAGTCACATAAGATAATCTCAGAAGAAAATAGGTTATTTGCACTCAATATGTTTAGTATCTTCAGTTTAAAATGGGAAAATGCCTGCTATGACCCAATATATACACGCAAAATTTAATAAATAAATAGGACTGTTTTAATATTATTTTGACCCAATGGATCAAACCCACAATTAAATCATAAAAACAACAACAGAGTACATGATTTATCACTTACAGATATTAATGATGCAAAATTGTTTACACTTCAGCCCGAGCACTTTAATAAGTAGGCCCAAGAAATATTTGGTATCATTACAATTTTGGATTCTATAGTTTCAGAAAATACTCTAAAATAATTTTATTATAGTGACTTGTCGGCTGTTTTAAGCCACTAAGTTATATACATATTGTGATATGACATAATATACTATTATCTGCTAATCAATTGAAATAGGAGCTTTTCAAAAATGTATGTTATGAAATAACTTTTCACTTAAACACAACTAGTTTCAACAACAGATTCCAGAATAAATACCACTGTATTTAAAAAAAAAAAAAAAAATGTTTGTTTGTACTGTACACAAAATCCTTAGATATGAATGAACTTTTGAAAAAGCTTTTTAAACCAAAATGTAAATTCTCCTTGGAATACGCCCAAATGCATTTATCTGATATTTGAAATTAAAATATGATATTGATGGCTAACAAATGCAAACAAACACACTATTTACATGCACATTGATTGTTCTACTGTTAAACTTCCAGTACTGTCAATAATATTTCATAATTATTATGTCAATAAAAAACAAGTAAATTGATGGCTAATATTAATGATATCAGGTACAAACACAGTATATAAACCAATCCCTCTCCTATTAAATCTGGAGTACTGTTAATATTATATTGGTTCATAATTATTCCGTTAATACAAAAAAAAATATTTACATAGTTTATAAAGCTGTATATCTAACTTCAGTCGTGGTAATAACAATTCAAAATGATTCATTGAATAAAACATACTACCTCTGTTATTAAATACTGACAAGTGGTATTAATATCAATGTTATGTTCACAAATCAACAATTATACAACACAATATACTCTGAAGCATATAGCATGCTCACAAAACAAAACACAATGATGAAGTACTAGTATTACATGTAGTTATCATATCTTGAGAAGTGGTAATAATTTACAGAAGTGATCGGCATAGTTTATTTATCTTCACACAATCAAATAACAAGTATGTACACTAACTTTACAGATGCCAAGGTAAAACTAAAAAAAAAAAAAAACTAAAATTACACTCATGAATCATATTTAATATAATCACAGGTATAATCATCTCTTTCATATTGCTACGGCAATACATTGCACATGATGATAGTCAATTACAACTATCATGCCTAGTATTATTTACTTCAATGACCTTGTTATTACATGTATTCATTTATGACATAAAATATCATTATTTATTTGAACAAACAGCATGCACATAACTATAAGAGCATGAAATAAACAGAAACAAAACAGAAACAGCAATGCTACATGTTGGTCAGGGTTGACAAAATCATATGGATAGCTGTTGCTCGGAAGCATGTCTCTCTACAATGAAGCACAGGCAATTGCATGTGCAAAAACACATAAACCTTCACAATTGCAAACTTGTATTTGAAATTATATTAAAGTATTGTTACATATGTATACAGCAAAACATGAAAACTATATAATAATATTATTAACGTATGAAAAGAACAACATTCATTTCAGTACAAATACAAATTGTTAAATTCTTTCCTAATATGTTAATTTCTTGTGTAATCATGGCACAATGAATACTTATCTAGTAACTTGTACCTAACTGAACTTTTGTTTTTGTTTCATACATTTGACCAATATGAGACATGATCGAGTACAATAAAAAGTACATTATGGGTAAGTTTAAAATTTCTCCTCTCTATATAAATAATATGTAAGAATCAGGAAATTCCTTTTACAAAATACACTGTCCGTCATATAGGTGGAATAATTTTTTGCCGCTATAGCGACATGATTTTGCTCTGACTTTAATTTCTTGAATATGTTTGTCCCTCCTTTTACTTTTTGGGACCCTGGCTATATCTTGGACATTCTCCCAACCCTTCACATGGACCTTTTTCCAAAAAAGTTTTGTCAACCCCCGTGGTGCCCCTTTTTGTCATTTTTTTCTCATTTTGGGGCCCCTTTTTGTTTTGCCGGCCGATCAAGCCCCCTTAGTCCTACCCCCAATAAACACGACTGAGGTGTACTGTTTTATATTGTTCTTTATTAAAGAAAATCTATATTTCTGGGGACAGGCTAAGGTCTCTTGTCTAGGGGAGGGGTTGAAGTAAAAAACGAGATTGGTGAAAATTCGGAATATTTTATTCCAGCTTTATGCTGAAAACAAAAGAAATGAAAAACCACCCTTAACCCTTATAAAAATATCATCATTTTTCATTTAAAGTTTGTTTAGCCTTGATGACAAGGTTGTAAATAGTCATTATTGATAATATTTTATTTTGATTTATGTTTGGTTGAGATTTTACAATACAATTTAGGGAATATAGAAATTTCCATGGTGTAAAAATGAATAAAATGAATGTTGAACCCCAATCAAAATAAATTTTGACCCCTCCCCTAGACAAAAGAGTAGAGGTTGTAACCATAAATCTAGATTTAATTTAAAGAACAATAACAAATCTCCACCTCAGACGTGTTTCCTTGGGGTAGGACTGAGGGGGCCTTGGTGGGTCGCGTGAACAAAAAAGGGCCCCAAAAATAAGAAAAAATGACGAAAATGGCCATCTTCTGGGGTTGACAAACTTTTTTGAAGAAAAATCCCCGGGAAGGGTTGGGGGAACGTCCAAGATATGCCCAGGATCCCAGAAAGTGAAAGCGGTTACAAACACATTCAACAAATTAATAACGGAGCAACATAATGTCGCTTGAGCCAGAATAAAAATATTCAACCTTTATGGCGAACAGTGTAGATCAAGCTTTTAGCGAATGTATACAGACACTATAAAAAAACATGGTACAGTCGGGTACAACATACTTTTGGTATAAAATCTTCTCAAATGATGTAGGTTAGTGCATGGTACCAAGTTAAAGCCATTTTCTTTTTCTTTTTCAGTAATGACGCATTTTGTATAATTTGCTTTTGTAAAACAAAAGTTACAATAAAATTTGTGCGACAAGGGCTAATTGCAATTACACACATCTATTGTTCCGGAGCGCCGAATCCATGATGTGCGAAACCTATACAAAGCCTTTGAAAAGCATGCGCAATATAGATTTTTGATTGCAGAAAACTGATATCTCAAGATCTCCAGCACCAATTGAGATAAAAGAAAGAAAAAAGAAAAAACTTACAGAAGAAAACCTGATTTTCTTTATTTATTGAAATATCAAATACTACTTGATTGTGATTAATTTTCGTACTTAAAAAAAACGTTTTGCAATTGTACCATTTTATTAGATACAGAATCTATATTTCACACTTTTGCCTCATCGCAGGTGCTGCGATCTGACTGATTAACAATACAAGCTTTCTCCTCTTTTCAATTACATTTCCAGTCTTTATAGATCACACAACTTTTAACCTTTTCCTTTATTTGAATTACATGATACATTACAAAGAAATAGCCCTTCTCAGTTTCTTTTGAAGATCGCAAACCTTTTTAGCATTCCTTTCATAGACACTACATCATGATTAGCAAGCACTCAGTGTTTCCAAGCTCCTATATGATTTTGTGTTTTAGAAAGAAATATTAAACTAAGTGTGACAAATGAATAATAGCCAAATGGTCCAATTGCCTTGTCGTCTATTCCCAAATAAATATTTGGTATGTTTCTAGTTTGTTACAGGAATCAACCAAGTGGTGTAATACGAATAGGACATTAGACCAAAATTATGGGAATTAGAGGGAATAGTAAATAGGCGAAGAGAGAATTAGACCAAAAGGTAATTAGACAAACTAGATGTAGACAAAATTGAATCAAACCATGTGGGATGAGGCCAAATAGACATTATTAGTCAAAGAGGGCTTAGACCAACTGGCAATTTACCAACCTAACCATAGATAAACCAACCAATATACGTCTTGTGTTTCCAATGCCTTTCCATCCTTCATGTGCGCTGAAAATCATTTTCCTTCGTGCAGGTACGTGAGCACTAAATTGTTCATTCTTGATATTTGGGTGTGTTTCGTGGGAACAAAGCATAAACTACATGCCAAACAGTCAGCCTAACTCTCTGTAAAAAAAAATGTATAATGATATTATGTTATTGAGGAAAAATTTGGGGAATTTGCATGGCATTACACCAAGCCATCTTCAGCACAATCACAACCCCAAAACTGAAGGTTATCCAAGACTATCAGGGCATTAGAGTTGTGTGCCAAGACTAAAAGAAGGTGACTGTAATTTTGTTAACTGCACTGGGCCTGTGTTAAATGTTGCCCTTGGTTTCTAAACTTTATTAGATGTTCCTATACCGTGTATTCAATTTTCTTTAGCCCCCAAGCAAAAGATTGTCCTCTTTTTTTTTTTAAGAAGTATGAATGCATTATTAGAAATATTGAAATAAAGCTATGCACACGTATTATGGTAATGACCTGATGAATGATACACTTAATATCATTGTCATGCAATTGTACTGGCCTGTAACTTTAAGAGCGCACTGAGGAATGATTCCAGATACACATAATATCACTGACATTCAATGGTACTCACCTGTAGCTTTAAGAGTGTACTGAGGAATGATTCCAGATACACATTATATCATTGACATTCAATGGTACTGACCTGTAGCTTTAAGAGTGTACTGAGGAATGATTCCAGATACACATAATATCCTTGACATTCAATGGTACTGACCTGTAGCTTTAAGAGTGCACTGAGGAATGATTCCAGATACACATAATATCATTGACATTCAATGGTACTTTTGGAGTGGTAGTTGAGAAAGGGGGGGGAGAGGCAGAGTGACGAAAGGCCCGGGTGATCAGTTCAGTTGAATTGTAGAACAATTACTTAGAAATAAACTATGGGCATAGATGCAACAAATAATATTAAAAAGCAATCTAATTGACATTCAAGACTCGTGGAAAGCATGAACAGACATTGGACTATTTACTTTCACAGACGCCCTCTACCTTAGTCCACATAAAGATAATCTCAGAGAAAATAGGTTATTTGCACTCAATATGTTAGTATCTTCAGTTTTAAAATGGGAAATGCCTGCTATGACCCAATATATACACGCAAAATTTAATAAATAAATAGGACTGTTTAATATTATTTTGACCCAATGGATCAAACCACAAGTAAACTCATAAAAAACACAGAGTACATGATTATCACTTAACAGATATTAATGATGCAAATTGTTTACACTATCAGCCGAGCACTTTAATTAAGTAGGCCCAGAAAATATTTGTATCTGATCAATTTTGATTACTTAGTTTCAGAAAATTACTCTAAAATAATTTTATTATAGTGACTTGTTCGTCTGGTTTTAGCCCACTAAGTTATATACATATTGTGATATGACATAATATACTTTATCTGCTATCAATGAAATAGTGAGGCTTTTCAAAAATGTAGTTATAAATAACTTTTCACTTAAACACAATCAGTTTCAACAACAGATTCCAGAATAATACACTGTATTTAAAAAAAAAAAAAATTTTGTTTGTACTGTACACAAAATCCTAGATTGATAATGACTTTGAAAAAAGCTTTTTAAACCAAAATGTATATTCTCCTTGGAATAACGCAAATGCATATTATCTGATATTTGAAAATTAAAAAATGATATGATGGCTAAAACAATGACAAACAAACACACTATTACAATGCACATTGATTGTTTCTAACTGTTAAATTCGCAGTCTGTCAATTAAGTATTTCATAATTATTTAATGTCAATAAAAACAAAGTAATTGAATGGCTAATATTAATGATATGCAAGTGTACCAAACACAGTTATATAAACCCCCATCTCCTTATTAAATCTGGAGTACTGTTATAATTATATTGGTTCATAATTATTCCGGTTAAATCACAAAAAAAATATTTACAATATCTTTATAAAGCTGTAATCTAAACTTAGTCGTGTAATAACATTCAAAATGATTCATTGAATAAAAACATACTATTGTTAGTTAAATACTAACAAGTGGTATTAATATCATGTTATTGTTCACAAAATCAAAACAATTATACACACCAATATACTCTGACAGCATATAGCATGCTCACAAAACAAAACAATGATGAGTACTAGTATTACATGTAGTTATCATCTTGAGAAGTGGTAATAATTTACAGAAGTGATCGCATAGTTTATTTATCTTCACACAATCAAATAACAAGTTGTACAAACTTTACAGATGCCAGGTTAAAAAAAAAAAAAAAACTAAAATTACACTCATGATATATTTAATATAATCACAGGTATATCTCTCCTTTCTATTGCTAGGAATAACATTGCACATGATGATAGTCATTACAACTACATGCTAGTCATTATTTACTTCCAATGGACTTGTTATTACATGTATTAATTTGCCATAAATATCACTATTTATTTTGAAAAACGTGACACTTAAATTGAGCCATGAATAAGAAAAACAGAATCAGCATACATGTGGTCAGGGTTGAAAATCATAATGGATAGCATGCTTGTTGGCATTGTCTCTCTAAATGAAGCAAGGAATTGCATGTGCAAAATCACTTACAATTGAACTTGTTATTTGAAATTATATTAAGTATTGTTATATTGTATACGCAAAACATGAACTATATTAATGATATTATTAACGTTGAAAGAACACATTATTTCGTACAAATCAATTGTAAATTCTTCTAATTGGTTAATTTCTTGTGTATCATGGCACAATGATACTTATCTAGTAACTTGTACCTAAACTGAAATTTTGTTTTGTTTCATAATTTGCCAATTGAGACATGATCGGTACAATAAAAAGTACATTATGGGTAAGTTTAAAATTTCTCTCTCTATATATAAAATATGTAAGAATCAGAAATTCCTTTACTAAATAACCTGTCTCATTGATAGGTTGGAATAATTTTTTGGCGCTATAAGCGGACATGATTTTTGCTCTGAACTTTAATTTTCTTGAATATGTTTGTCCCTCCTTTTACTTTTGGGACCTGGCATATATCTGGACGATTTCTCCCAACCCTTCACATGGACCTTTTTCCAAAAAAGTTTTGTCAACCCCCGTGAGTGCCCCTTTTTGTCATTTTTTTCTCATTTTGGGGCCCTTTTTGTTTTTGCCGGCCGACAAGGCCCCCTTAGTCCTACCCCCAATACAACGGACTGAGGTTACTGTTTTATATTGTTTTTATTAAAAAAATCTAATTTCTGGACAAGGCTAAGGTTCTTGTCTAGGGAGGGGTTGAAGTAAAAACGGATTGGTGAAATTCGGAATATTTTATTCAGCTTTATGCTGAAAAAAAGAATGAAAACACCCTTAACCCTTATAAAAATATCATCATTTTTTCATTTAAAGTTTGCTTTAGCCTTGATGACCAAGGTTGTAAATAGTCAATTATTGATAATATTTTATTTGATTATGTTTGGGTTGAGATTTTACAATACATTTTAGGGAATATAGAAATTCTCCATGGTGTAAAAATGAAGTAAAATGATGTTGAACCCCAATCAAAAATAAATTTGACCCTCCTCCTAGACAAAAAGAGTAGAGTTGCGTAACCATAAATCTAGGATTTAATTTAAAGAAATAACAAATCTCCACCTCAGACGTGTTTTCCTTGGGGTAGGACTGAGGGGCCTTGGTGGTGCGCGGTGAACAAAAAAGGGCCCCAAAATAAGAGAAAATGAACGAAATGGCCATCTTCTGGGTGTTGACAAAACTTTTTTTGAAAAGAAAAATCCCCGGGAGGTTGGGGGAACGTCCAAGATAATGCCCAGGCATCCCAGAAAGTGAAAGCGGTTACAACACATTCAACATTAAATAACGGAAGGCAACATAATGGTCGGGCCTTGGAGCCAGAATAAAATATTCAACTTTATGGCGAACAGTGTAGATCAGCTTTTAGCTGAATGTATACAGCACTATAAACATGGTACAGTCGGGCACAACATTACTTTTGGGGTATAAATCTTCTAAAGATGTAGGGTTTAGTGATGGTAACTAGTTAAAGCCATTTTCTTTTCTTTTTTCAGTAATGACGCATTTTGTATAATTGCTTTTGTAAAACAAAAGTTACAATAAATTTGTGCGACAAAGGGCTAAATTGCAATTACACACATTCTTTGTTCCGGACGCGCCGAATCCATGATGTGCGAAACCTATACCAAAGCCTTGAAAAGCATGCCATATAGAATTTTTGATTGCCAGAAAAACTGATATCCTCAAGATCTCCGCACCAATTGATAAAAGAAAGAAAAAGAAAAACTTAAGAAGAAAACCTGATTTTCTTTATTTTATTGAATATCAAATACTATTGATTGTGATTAATTTCGTACTTAAAAAAACGGTTTTGGCAATTGTTACGCATTTTATTAGATTACAGAATTATATTTTCACACTTTTGCCTCATCGCAGGTAGCTGCGATTCTGACTGATTAACAATACAAGCATTTTCCCTTCTTTTCAATTACATTTCCAGTCTTTATAGATCACAGGCACAACTTTAACCTTTTCTTTATTGAATTACATGATTCATTACAAGAGAAATAGCCCTTCTCAGTTTCTTTTGAAGATCGCAACCTTTTAGCATTCCTTTCATAGACAACTACATCATGATTAGCAAGCACTTCAGTGTTTCAAGCTCCTATTGATTTTGTGTTTTAGAAAGAAATATTAAACTAAGTGTGACAAATGATAATAGCCAAACTGGTCCAATTGCCTTGTCGTCTATCCCAAATATAATATTTGGTATGTTCTAGTTTGTTAACGGATCACCAGTGGTGTAATACGATAGGACGATTAGACCAAAATTATGGGAATTAGAGGGAATAGAAATAGGCGAGAGAAATTGCCAAAAGGTAATTAGACAAATCGATGTATGACAAAATTGAATCAACCATGTGGGATAGCCAATAGACATATTAGTCAAGAGGCTTGACCAACTGGCAATTTCAACTAACCATAGATAAACCAACCATATACGTCTTGTGTTTCAATCCTTTCCATCCTTCATGTGCGTGAAAATCATTTTCCCTTCTGTGCAGGGTAAACGTGAGCACTAATTGTTCATATGCTTTGTTATTTGGGTGTGTTTGTCGTGGACAAAGCATAAACTACCATGCCAAACAGCTCAGCCTAACTCTCTGTAAAAAAAGTATAATGGATTTCATGTTATTGAGGAAAATTTGGGGAATTTGCATGCATTAACACAACATCTTCCAGCAATCCAACCCAAAACTGAAGGTTATCCAGACTATCAGGGCATTAGAGTTGTGTGCCAAGACTAAGAAAGGTGACTGTATTTTTGTTACTGCACTGGGCCTGTGTTAAATGTTGCCTTGGTTTCTAAACTTTATTGATGTTCCTATACCGTGTATTCAATTTTCTTTGCCCAAGCCAAAAGTTTCCTCTTTTTTTTTAGAAGTAATTGATGCATTATAGAAATATTGTAAATAAGCTTGCACAGTTATTATGGTAATGACCTGATGATGATAACTTAATATCATTGTCATGCAATTGTACTGGCTTGTACTTTAAGAAGGTCACGAGGGAGGATGATTCCAGATCATATATCACTGAATTCAAGTGGTACTCACCTGTGCTTTAAGAGTGTACTGAGAATGATTCCGATAAATTATTCATTTGAACATTCATGGTATCTGACTGTAGCTTTAGAGTGTACTGAGGAATGGATTCCGTACACATTAATCTTGCATTCATGGTACTACTGTAGCTTTAAGAGTGCACTGAGGATTGATCAGATAACTAATACATTGATCAATGGTACGACTGTAGCTTTAAGGTGACTGAGGAATGATCTAGATCAATAATATCATTGACATTTCATGGTAGCCTGTAGCTTAGAGTGCTGCACTGAGGAATGATTCAGATACACATAATATCATTGTAATTAATGGTACTGCCTGTAGCTTATAAGAGTTGCACTGAGGAATGATTCCAGATACACATAATATCATTGACATTCAATGGTAACCGTAGCTTTAAAGAGTGCAAAGGGATTCAGATAATTTTTGACATCAATGTATGACGCTGATGTTTAAGAGTGCACAAGGTGTTCATACAATAATCATTGTACATTCAATGGTCTGGACCTGTAACTTAAGTGCACTGAGGAATGATTCCAGATACACAAATACATTGACATTCAATGTACTCAAGTAAGCCTTAAAATGGCACTGAGGAATGATCCAGGTACACTTATATCATTTGACATTCTATGGTACTTGACCTAGAGCTTTAAGAGTGGCACTGAGAAATGATTCCACATACACATATATCTTAGCATTCAATGTAACTGACCTAGAGGCTTTAAGAGTGCACTGAGAATGCATTCAGTACACATAATTATCATTTGACATCCAATGGTACTGACCTAGAGCTTTTAGAGTACACTGAGGAATGATG
>CALNVZ010001721.1:20132985-20165765 GCA_940671915.1 Paracentrotus lividus
GAATCAGGATTGAGAGGGTCAGCTCTTATCTGACAAAGACTTGTTGTGTATGTGTCCTTGAAATCTTGTGCACATCTTTCAATCAGCTCAAGAGACAGAGGTTGATGGGTCTGTGATTCAGCGGTTAATGACGGCTGAGCTAAAAAAGCAAGAAGATAAAAACGGTAAAGAGTCTCACTCCCACCCACCATTCAAAATGATTTTTGTCTTGGGATGGGAGAAGTGATACTAAACATAACACAAAAAGTAAGTTCCCCCTATTTCAGATATCAATAATTTTTTAATCAGGAGAAATTGAAAAAATCTAATTATATGTCCATGTAGGTTATTTCATTATCTACCATGTTGCAGAATTTTAGGAAGAATAATAATGTCATGCTTCAGTGAGTAATGGTCGACTGCAAAAATGTCATTTTTTGAAGTTCACAAACCGATTATCACAACTTTGAATAAATGATTTTGGAACAATATTCAAAATTTTCTACAACACTCTTGTAAAAAAAAATGCCACATGTGTGCCCTCACATGCAATTTGAATTCATGATCAAATTTCACGGTTGAGTGAACACTTGGTTAAAATTGCAAAAACTGCAGTTTTGTGAATTTTATGTGGTATATTCGATCAAATATGATTGAATTCCTGTTTTGGAAGTGTATCTCAACTGTGGCTAACAATTCACGGTTGAATGGACACATAAAACAACCCAAAATAGGCCATTTTAGAACTACACTGTATGATCAGGAATTGCAGAAATTTTGAGCACTAAAAATCATCTCAATTACGTTTTTGGGGTTATGTTTATATTTATTTAGACATGTGTCAATGTTCCTATATGGCACTTATTCAAAAATTCATGCCTCAGTGAGCACATGAGACTAGAAAAGCTTTGTTTACTTTGATTAAACAGCACGATCGTTTTGGGGAAGTACCTCTGATTTTATTTTCACAAAAATCTCGATGTTTCACGCCTCAGTGGACACAAGATACAAGAAAATCATGCAAATGAGAAGAAAGTTAAAGTCAAACAACTGGAGATCGAGTCAAAACTGCTTTTAATTGCAACCAAATTCATACCACTGCAACAAAAAATCTTTACTGATTCCGAATATCTAAACCCCTTGTCAATATCTGTTTTAGATCAGGAGTTATCACATTTCAAAGAAGGGCCCCCATTTTCAGGCTTCAGCGGTACCCCGCAAGGGCGTCGAGATTATGACGTCACAGTGTGGGCACACGTACTGTGTCAACTGTATGCACGTATACTGTACTGTGCTATATTGCGTACACTGCACATTCTGATTTTTGAGAACTTTCGTTCTCTCTTCTCATCTCATGCTTCACCCAAGGCCCTGACTAACTGGTCAAAAGTGATATATCTTGCTGACTCTTCCTGTATCATTTGTCTATATATTCAAGTTAATCCGTTCCAATAATCATTATTAAAATATAATTAAAATAGGCCTATATATCCTCAGCACGAGAGTGACAGAGTGCAAAAAAAGGATAATGAAACAAAGTGACATTGTTTTCATTGTGGACTGTTGAAATCACACTTTTAGTTTTGTTGTCATGACAAATTATTATAACCAGTAATCCTGTATATATCTATATTGTAAGGTTATCATAATCTTGAAATTGTTCATTTGGTTTTGTAAGTCTTTATATTATTGTGCAGATCCCGAGATACTTTCATCCGTTAGCTATAACAATTTAATTTGTCCAATTTTTCGGATGGAATAGCTCCTTAGTTCTTCAGTTACAGTATATGTGAATTTTTATTTATTTTTTTTAGATATTGTTCAGAATGAAATAACATTATTTTGTAGATTCAACCTTGTTGCAATGGATTTGAGAGATTTTGCATTCGTGATGAAAGCAGCAGTCTTACGAGAGACGACTGTATATTCCATCCGCTCCTGGCGGACTGGTATGTCTCTTGTATGCTCTGCAAAAAAAAAAAAAAAAAAAAAAATGAATTGAAATGATTAGGGGAAAGCCTTTAAAAATGGATTGTTTTGTTACCATCTTTGACTCTCTTCTGGCGACTTGTGTCTGATTTTGAAATGATGAGTCAATGATCCTGGCACTTGTTTAAAAATTCATGCTTCAATGAGCATGTGAGACGAGAAAACCTATTGTGTCATGTATGGACTAAATTTAGAATTTTTACTTTGATTAAACAGCACGATTGTTTTGGGAGTACCTCAGAATTTATTTTCACAAAAATCATGATTTTTCACACCTCACTGGGCACAAGATACAAAACAATCATGCAAATGAGAAGAAAGTTTAGGGCTCCGTCACGTTTCAGTGACTTACCTGATAAGCAATTTGAATCAAAATCATGTTAGTTGGTGACCACCTTAACCCTAACTTACCTGGGGGGGGGGGGGGCCATTATGGCCCCCCCTTCAACATTTTTCACGATAAATGCGCAGTGCGAAATTTTTTTATCGCGCCGCTCGCTGACTTTTTAATTTCAAGTCTTGCGCATCTTTTAAAACTATTTTCACGAAAATCGGGCATACCGTTACGACATTACACGATTTTCAAAAATTTTCGTCAGACGAAAAATGGCTCAAAAACGTGATTTCATGTACAAAGCCAATACAAAATGTGTTTTCAGCTAGAATTCATAAATGAGTGATTATTTTTAATTTCATTGACAAGAGTCATTTAATTTGATGCTATTTATGGCTGAAATAAAGTCACGGATGAATTTTGTCGAAAAAACAACAAAAATAAAAATGTCAAAAGACAAAGAAATACATAAGAAATAAAAAAAAACAATAAAATACATAAGAAATCGATTTTGGTACAGGAAGTTTTTTTCTTGTACAATTCTTAGGAATGACATAAAGAATATTTTTCCAAAAAATCAGCTTTCTATGAGCTTTATTTAGTGAATTAGAGCAAAAAGTATGATTTCATGAATGAATTAGCATAATTAATTCATAAAAAATAAAATATATGAATTTTGTGTGATTACCCACCCCGATGAATATCGGGCAGGGTATTGTAAAGGGTTCCGTATGTTTGTTTGTTTGTTTGTGTACAAGATAACTAGAGAACGGGTGAACGGATTTGCACCCAAAATTATTCAGCCGATTGTTTTGGATAGTGAAAGGAAAGAATCGATTAGATAGGTGATGAATTGTTGATTCCCCCCTGCAGATTCCTTTGTAGATTTCCAGTTTTGTTGGACCCCATAGTATAGTATTACACACTACGTCTGTTGGCGGGTAAAATCAATTCCGAGAGAACAGCCACTCTCATGCACAGCGGGGGGGAGACGACAGCGCGCATGCCATGAGCCATTTCACCTCCCTGCGAAAGAGTGGTCATGAACAGAATCGCATGCACAGGAAGCAAATCCACTTTGCAATCTGATGTTTTCAGTGTTGCGAGAAACCATCCATACGACGAATGCAAGGTAATGAACTCTTTGACATCGACGCTCCTTTGTGTACAATATCGAAACTTGCCCAATCACACGTGATTCAGGTAAAATCGAAATCACTCACACACGTCACCGCCATAAAAGGACTTAATAAACTATGATAAGACGTGCAAAAACCATTGCAAAGTCATGTCCTTCAACAACTAATCTATGCAAAACAGAGCATCGCAGTTAATCAATATCGTGTTTTAATCATGAAAAAAAGGTAAAAATTTACGTAAATTCGGCTTTCCCTACATAGAGATCTACATAATGCATTGTTGAAATGGGTGGAGTGAATTTACTGACATCAGCTCAAGCTGAGTGCAAGCCGAGCACGCTACATCATTACCCCACACGGCCCGATGAAATCGGCAGGGTATGTTAAGGGTTTCCCAGATGTTGTTGTTTGTTTGTGTACAAGTACAGAGAACGGCGTGAACGGGATTTTGCGCACCAAATTTTTTCAGCGATTGTTTGGATAGTGAAAGGAAAGAATTCGATTAGATTTTAGGTGATGATGGTTGATAAATCCCTGCAGATTTCTTTTGTAGATTTCCCAGATTTTGACCCCATAGTATAGTATTACAACTACTTCTGTTGCGGGTAAAAATCAATTCGAGAGAAACAGCCACCTCTCATGCCACAGCGGACGACCAGCGCGCAGTTTGCCATGAGCCATTTCACCTCGCTCTGCGAAAGTTTAGTCTATGAACCAGAAAACTCGCAGCACGAAGCCAAATCCAACTTGCCAATCTATGTATGTCGTGGGCGAGAAACCATCCATACGACGAATGAAGGTATGAATCTCTTGTACACACGCTCTTTGTGGTACATAATCGAACTTGCCAAATCACACGTGCATTCAGGTAAATCGAAAATCATCACCACACGCGCCTAAAAGGGACTTTATAACTATGAATAGACATGCAACAAACATGTTGCCCAAAGTCATGTTACAACAACTATCTATGCAAAAAAGAAGTCATCCGTATCACATATTCGTGCTTTAAGTCCATGAAAAAGGTAAAAAATAGCGTAAATTCCGGCTTTTCTACATAGATCCTACATAATGCCATGTGAAATGGGTGAGTGGAATTTACTGCATCAGCTCAGCTGAGTGGCAAGACCGAGCCGGCAGCGCTACATCATACCGCACACGCCGATGAAATCGCAGTGTTATTGTAAAGGTTCCGTTTATGTTGTTTGTTTGTGTACGATAACTAGAGAGGTAACATGGTGAACGGATTTGGCCACCAAATTTTCGCGATTGTTTGATAGTGAAAGGAAAGAAATCGATTAGATTTAGGTGATCGATGGTTGATCCCTGCAGATTCTTTGTAGATTTCAGTTTTGACCCCATAGTATAGTATTACAACTACTCTGTAGCGCCACCAAGGCGGGGTCTGCCGCCTTTGACGGCCCCTCTAGTTTACCTATACAACTGCGTAGATTATGTCATTCTCTACCTTCATGCAAATTTTCGTCGCGATCGCGCGATCCGCGGCCGAAGTCTTGGGGGGGGGGGGCATAATGGGGGGCCTTTAAGCTCACAAAATAGCCCAGGTAAGTTAGGGTTAAGCTGTGTGTCAAGTTTCATGGAATAACTCGAAGTAAAATGGACAAAAATTAATAATGAAATTTCACTTTTTGCTAAACTTCTGTACACAAAGTCAATGGGGGAGGCAATCATTATAGTCCAGCAGAGGATTCCAATTTTGGGGCCTAACCTTGTTTTGGCGTCTGAAGTATATTTTTCAACGGATTAAGATTTCCTAAACCTTCTATTTGTAGAATCTGATTGCTGACACTCTGTCAGCATTGAGCATTTTGAGATATGTGACGTCATACAAAATGGTGGCCAAATTACCAAATTTCAATCTAAAAAGGATAAAATAAATGTTTAATATGGATATTTCAACAACTTTAGGGAGCTAAATGTCTGCATATCTCTAACACCATTTCTAAATATTGTTTTGTTAGGTCATATGATCACATATTACATACTAATTTGCATATTGTCCATAGCACCCTCGTTAGTTTTCATGAAATATAATGCTCGTGAAATGATAGGGTTCATCCCCCATTTTTTCTCTGAAAAATATACATACCAGTGAACAAGGGATAAGCCTACAAGAAATATTTCTCATTAAAGCATCGGGGATTGGTTTAGTCGCTCAAATTTTTGTTCCAATAATAGGTTTTATTTAGATGGTGTTATATGAATAATTAATGTTCAATTTAAAAGAAAATAAAACATTAATTGGTTCTTTTCGACCTCTAAAATGAGGGATGATAATCCTGAGAATTGTTACACAATACTGTTAATGAAAT
Organism: Paracentrotus lividus; assembly: GCA_940671915.1. Lineage (NCBI taxonomy): Eukaryota > Metazoa > Echinodermata > Echinoidea > Camarodonta > Echinidae > Paracentrotus > Paracentrotus lividus. The sequence continues at coordinate 20,138,760 of CALNVZ010001721.1, forward strand.
AAAGAACAAGCCTCTAAAGGTTATCATTTATTGAAGATTTTTATTTTAATGACTTTTCAGATGATTCTTTTTTGGTTACATTTTCGTGGGAAAAGCTCATTTGGGAACATTTATTAGGGTTTTAATCAACATATGGCTAATTTTAACTGAGCTTATTATTAGTGATTTTTTTCTATTTTGAAAACTTTTGATAATGCACTGCATACCTCAGTTTTCATGATCTACTGATAATTCTTCTTCTTCTGAGTGTCACTACATTATACATTACACCAGATCAGTGTTGGACATACAAATTTGCTTTTGGATTAGGGGAGACCGGGGGTGGACGTTACAAAATTCACATTTTGGGCCAGATAATTCTAATGAAAGTACTCACACACTCCATTCTGGGTCTGTAGTTTAATACCCTATTATGTTGGCTAAAACCTGAGGTACATAAAACTTGAAAACATGTAAACACTAATTAACTACACCTTAATTAATGAAGACATTTTTTTGTAACAACCTACCCCGTATACGGGGTAAGTTGTTACACCATATGGGGTAAATTGTTACTATGTGTAAATCTCTTATACCATACTTTTGTTTCAACTTTACAGGGTATCATTAACAGTAGATCAAGTAGAGAATCAAGTAGAATAGACTATAGTAATAATAGAAATATCAAAATATTAACACCAGAAAATTGAAACAAAATTACTTTACATGTGTAATGTAATTGGGTAGGTTGTTACATGTACATCGACATGGGGTAGGTTGTTGTTATAGCATTAACACACGCCCGAGCGTGCGTTAGCGGTGAATGCAGTGCACCGCGAGATAGCTTTGGATAGGGGTCGCGCTGCAACGAGCCGCAGGCGAGTGCACTAGCTGCGCCCCATCCGAAGCATCGAGCGATCACTGCATTTACGTTTAATCGCACAATACAGGGAAGTGTGTTAACGCTTTTATAAAATTGCGACATTGCTCTAGTAGATCTTGAGTTACTTACCAAAAAAAATCCAAGGGATTATCCCTTGGAATTTTTGGTAAGTAGCTCAAGATCTACATCACGATCGTCATCCAAGAAAGTAAACAAAACACGGAAAAGACCCGGATGTATGTGTTATCACTTTTTTTGCGCCGCAAAATGCACGGTGGTGCATTGCACTGAAAATTCAGCATGCACACGTGACGCGTTTTGACCAACCACGATGCGTAAAATCACAGAGCTATTTTGTAAAACAATCTACCCCATGAGTGATTTTACACATAAAATCAACTGTAGCAAAGCCATGAGGCAGAAGTACAGGGCATGGCTCAGGGGTATATGAATGACATACATGTACTATATTCACAATACCTGACTATCATCATGTGCCTAGAGTTATAAGAACTATTACAAAATGTTAATTTTTGTCAAAAATTCACTTGGAACTGAAAAAAATGGTTTTTGTTGATTTACTTTTTAATAAAACAATGGAGAAACCTCACGACCGGCAGTTCATCACAGCTATGTGTAGGCTGTATATAGATGCCAGTTAGCACGAACTCTCTTGTTCCAACTTAGCACACTGAGAACTGTAACAACTGACCTGTGTACATGTAACTTCCATCCCCGGTCTCCCCTATTCTATGGTGGCCCTGAAGTACGCTTCGCGAGAAGAGACATATATACGGTCAACGCCTTACATTTTGTAACAATTGTGTAGCAATGTCCTAAAATATATAACACCGCGGTGTGAACTTACGGTGAACCTCGAATTCACTCTTCAACCAGCGCATCTGCGCCGAAAACCTCACATGTTTGATGCGATCTTACTTCCACGCCCCGAAAGTACGCTATACGAAACACAAGCATGTTTGCAAACTTGCCTTGAAATTGTTCAACAATATTTTGGAGCGCATCTACGCCGTACAGTTTTGTGGTCATCGAGATTTCACGACCCAGAAGTACGCTGCAAAAACAGAAGACTTTCGTGTTTTTGCCGTAGACTTAGTCTGCGAGCACAGACCCTATTTGACAAATTACAGTGTCGTGTGCAGCTATTAAATTCAACACAAAAGTGAATCTAGTCGCGAACTATGAACTCCACATGCTTCAAACTCTTGAACATCTTGTCGCAAACTCTGCAGTCATTACAGCAAACTATAAGAACCTTGCCAAAGACTTTGCATAAAATTATTATATTTCATTGCTGAAAACTTTTCAAACCTTTAAATCGTTATTGGGAATGAAAAAGAAAAAAGAAAAAGAGATAATAGGGCCTATTATAGAATGGTAGAGAAGGTATGGTAGATGGAAACGAAATACAAGAAGAAAGAAATGAAAGAAGAGGGATAAAAAAAAAAAATAAAAAAGGAAATTGATTAGAAACGTAGGGGGCCCCCATTTGGTCTTGAAATTCTTTCTCTCATCCACTCGTCCATCATTCTTTATACAACAATAATTATTAGGCATTCTTCAAACACTATAGGAAAAATCAAATTTAGAACCAATCCTCTCGAAAGAGTCAAGACTATATCTTTTTATTATGCTTGGTGAGCAATTGTTACGGAAAGAAACATTGCTTATAATATAGCCAGTAAAGTTTCTCAAAGAAGTGGGTTTCAAGGCGATCTGCAAAACCTGTATTACAAATGAAAGTTTCAACTATGCTCTTCCTTGATTATGCCCCTCCGATATTATTGGGATGCTGCGTGGTAATGCCTCATTGATGGGTTATGCATAGGCTTAGGGTTCGGAAAGGGGGGAGGGGTGAGGAGTGGAGCCCCCTTAAAAACACCACAGCTCAGGGAGGGGGCTTAATGTTTGAGCCCAACCAAAATAGTCACAGGAACCCCTTGTTTATATATTTAAAAAAAGTTTAAACAGAAAGACAGGCGATCCAGCAAGCGCAGCGTGAGCCCCTATGCCCCTATTTGGGTAATTACTGCTCTCAGGAATTAAAAAGGGACAAGTCTTCTCTTTCAGAATATACCAAAATATTCGACAAATCTCTGGCAATGAAATATGACAACATATAAAAGACTTGCAAACTTGAAAATATAGCATTTTAGCTATGTTGCAATACCAGTGAGCAGGTGAGTAGTGCGTGTAATTAATGCTGGACGAGAGGATGAGAAAAATAAGTTCAAGACCAATTGGGGTCCCCCTATACGTTTGTAATCAATTTACCCTCCCCTTATTCCAAGACAAATTTGGCGCCTTTTTTGCGCCTTAAAGGTTTAAGATCAATTTGGCGGTCCTCTTTAAGTTTTGGAACCTCTTTTATGATTAATTCCTTTGGTGCTTTTCATCATACCTTATAGTTCGTCTATCATTTCTTCTTAAAGTTTTTTTTTTAATCCCTCTTCTTTCATTACATTTCTTTTCCATCTACCATACCTTCTCTACCAATTTATAATAGGCCCTATATTTCTTTCTTTTTTCCATTCCCAAATAACGTTTTAAAGGTTTGAAAAATTTTCAGCAATGAAATATAATATGCAAAGTCTTTGGCAAGATTCGTATAGTTTATGGTAATGACTGCAGATTTTGCGACATGACGTTCAAGAATTTAAAACATGGAGTTGAGAGTTTGCGACTAGAATCACCTGTACACTGACTCATCAGCTTCACCCGAGACTGTAATTCGTTACAATGTCAAATTGGGTCTGTGCTTGCGGACTAAGTCTGCAGTAAAAACCACAAATGTTTCTGTTATCCAAATTCCGTACTTTCGGGCCGTGCAGCGCGATTACATGAAAGTGTGTGGCATACATGCGCTCCACTTTCCCCTCCAAAAGATTCCACGGCAAAGTTTGCAAACATGCTTGTGTTTGCATAGCGTCCTTTTGGGGCGTGAAAGCGCGAGGCGCCTCAATATATTTGAAGTCTTCAGCGGAGATGCTCTGGTGGAAGAGTTTATTCAAAGTTCACGGCAGGTTCGCCAATATTCCTGATATGCACAGCGCGGTGTTCTATATTTTAGAACATTGCTACACAATTGTTACAAAATGTGCGGCGTTGACCGTATATATGTCTCTTCTCGCGCAGCGTACTTCAGGGCCACCATACTATTCCCTTACAGGTCTTCAAGGGTACATGATAAAATTTAGGTGGGGGCATAACAGCAGGTGTCCCATGGTCTGCTCTTACCCCACACTCACAGTATGTGAGGATTGTGATTGTAAATGGGATGGAGGGGGTTGTCCTCCCATCTTGCCTTCAAAGGAATGTTCCCCTGAGGCAATGCAGAGATCGTCAACATACAAGAATCTGTATTGGGGCGTATTGGTTGGTCATTGCAAAGCTCAACACTAACATTTTATAGGAATTGCCCTGCAGGGCAACCAAATATTTGATTTTCCTCCAAAATGGTTGCCCTAATGAAAAATCTGGTTGCCCTGCCAAAAAACAAAAGCAATAACAACATTGAATATTTGATTTTGATGTAAAAATCTTTGCCTAAAATGTGATTTACTATGAACTCATAATGTAACCAAGTTTACAGGGTCAAAAGCCCAATACATTTAGTACGTCATGTAAGCCCTTACATTAATCTTGCAAAAAATGTGTTTGCCCAGTTTGGGCAACTATTAATCATTTTTACCAAATTTGGTTGCCCAAGGGTCAAATCTGGTTGCCCTGGGCAACGGGGCACATGCTAATGTTGAGCGTTGCATTGGTATACATATTGGAGAGCAGAGGGGCAATGACACTCCCTTCTGGGAAATCATTTTCATCTTGCGCCATCTGCTGCGCTGGCCATCCAGACTGGCGTTTTCCCCAATTCGTTCGTAAGTTACAAACAACTTTACATACGACTGGTGATCAGTCATTGTGCTAAATGTTGTAGCATGTGATTAGTATAGCACCCAAGTACATTATCCAATCGTTCGTAAACTTTTAGGACGAAATGGTGAAACCAGATAAAACCGTTTATTTGATAGCAGATTCAGGAGTAGCTTTGTCAGCTTCACATCCTTTGTCATCTCAAAGAATATATGGGTGAGAATCCCATGGTTTACAGTGTCATATGATGCTGGGATCGAGGTCAACAAAAGCTATTCCGGTTGGCTAGTAAGGGACTTTCCTGGCCGGAAACCTGTATGTTAGTGTTCAGGAATGAAGAGGTCATCATCATTGGGGGGGGGGGGGCAATACCATTAAGTATGAGTCATTCAAAGAGTTCCACGTATGACATAGTAGAGAGATGGGCATATAGCTCTTAGGGATGGCTGGATCTTTGCCCTTTTTAAGCAGGACAACGACTCTCGATTTCCTCCATAGCTTCGGGATTGTATTGGTACTCATGCAATTCAGCATGTCAAGCAGCCACTGAAGCGCAACAGGTCCAATTTGGTGATTGATCTGTTCGCAGAGGATGTCATCAAGGCCTGCAGCCCTGACATTCTATTGCGTCAGCAGTGAAAGGGTCACTCTGAAAGCGTTTTACATACTCAAAGTAAGGCACCTTGGAGCCAACTGACAAGCCTGGTGTAAAACTTGTGTTGTAGCTTAGTGGGATGTTTTGTCTTGAGGACTTCTTGATCATCTCTACAATGGTGTCATAGTTAGATTGAATGGCTGGAATGTTTAGAATGTCATCATCCAGATTTAATGCAAACTGTTCCCTCTTTGCATGCCTTCTTCAATTGGAAACAGAGGCAAAAAGGAACTGTGTGAGGTGTGATAGCTGCGTTCACTCTCAGCCTGATTGGGTGATGCACATAAGTTTGCAATGCTGACACCCGGTCAGGGTTGTATCCGAGTCTCCATCGTCCGCTGTTGAAGGAAGAGGGGAGCTTTGCATCATGAATCAGTATCATGTAACTTGCATCTGCCCAGTTTTCGATAAGTTCGCCGTCTTCACTGGTTTCTCTATATTCCCATGTAACATGATGGCTGTTGAAGTCTTCAATAGCAACATTGATGTGGAATTCAGATACTTCATGTCGAGGTTAAAAGTCTGAGTTGGAGGTTTATAGGCAGAGCTTACAGAGAGATTGAATTTGGCTGGTATAGGAAACACAATCTGCCCTAAATTGGGAGAAAATGAGACCTATCATTCAAATAGCACACATTTTTTTTTAATTTAAAAATAGAGGGTGCTATAAACAAATTGGCAAATTATCTTGACATTTATGTGATGCGATATAATAAAACAATATTTAGTTAAGTTCCAAAACACATGCGGACATTAATTAGCTGTCTAAAAATGTAGTCTTACACATTTTTAGTGGAAAATTCTGTATTTTGGCGGCCATTTTGTATGACGTCTCATATCTCAAAAGGCTGCTCAATGCTGACAGAGTGTCAGCATTCGGTTTCTTCATATTGAAGGTTTAGGAAATTATAATCCATTGAAAAAATACTATAGACGCCAAAACAAGGTATATTAAGTTGGCAGCTGGACTATTATCTGACAATTGTGAAATTCGGCCTGAATTCATTGATGATTATTATTCATTCTACCATGAGTTATTCCATGAAACTTGACACACAGCTTAAGATGGTCACAAACTAACATGATCTTGATTAAAATTGCATATCCAGTAAGTCATTGAACCGTGACGAAGCCCTAAACTTTCTTCTCATTTGCATGATTTTCTTGTATCTTGTACCCAGTGAGGTGTGAAACATTGGGATTTTTGTGAAAATAAATTCTGAGGTACTCCCCCAAAACAATCGTGCTGTAATAATCAAAGTGAAAGTTCCAATTTTTGTCCATACATGACAAAATAGGTTTTCTAGTCTCACGTGCTCATTGAAGCATGAATTTGAAAATAAATGCCATGAGATCATTGACACGTGCCTAAAGAATATAAACACAACAAAAAATGTCATTGAGATTATTTTTAGTGCATAAAATTACTGAAATACCTCTTCGTAATTCTAAAATGGCCATGCAATTTTTTGGTTGTTTGATGGGTTCATTTAACCGTGAAGGAAGTGATATTGGTTGCATACACTTCCAAAACAGGAATTCCATCATATTTGATCAAATATACCATGGCAAAGAAGTAAAAATCGCAGTCTTGGCAAGTTTTGGTGCATGCTCACTCAACCGTGAAATATGACGCAAATTTCCTCTCCCTATGTCGGGAAGCACGTTTTGCATACAATCTGACGTGTAAAATGTTTAAAATCTAAAAATGGATCTGATATCATTGAATCAAAGTTGTGATTTTAGGCTTGTGATCTTCAAAAAATGACATTTTTGCATTCAACCATTAATCACTGAAGCATGACGTGATGATTTTCCTAAAATTCACTCCCCTGGTAGCTAATTAAATTTCCAACATGGACATATAATTTGATTTTTTTTTCAAATTCTCCAAGTTAAAAAATGATTTATATGTGAAATAGGGGAACTTTCTTTTTGTGTTGTAATTTATTTATATATATATATATAATATATATATCTACCTATTTTCGTCCTTAAGGCGAATTTCTTTGTTTCCTCCTTTATATCGCCCCACCGACCCTATCCCTAACCCTATTGAATTGGCGTTAAGGGGAATTTTTCGCCTATAGAAAGTCGCTAAGGGGAATCGTGACTGAATAGAGCTATTCTTCTCAGTTCCCCTTAAGGCCCGTTTTAGTAAAGATATATATATAGTTCCCTTAAGGCCCGTTTTAGTAAGAATAATATATATATATATATATATATATATATATATACATGTATATCTACTAAAACGGGCCTTAAGGGGAACTGAGAAGAATAGCTTTATTCAGTCAGCATTCCCCTTAGCGACTTTCTATAGGCGATAATTCCCCTTAACGCCAATTCTATAGGGTTAGGGCTAGGGTTAGTTGGGGGATATAAAGGAGGAAACAAAGAAATTCGCCTTAAGGACGAAAATAGGTATATATATATATATAATATATATATAATATATATATAATTGCTAAGAATGTACTCTAAACGGTGCTAAAGTGGCCCGATGCTGCCTGATGCTTTCGTGAGCAGAGCAATATTTGAAATTGTCAATGTTCGTGTGTCCTTGCTCAACTTGATCCAAACCTAACGTAATAACATGTAGGTCACAGAGGCTAATTATTATTATTTTTTTTTTTTACAAATTTTACTCATGTGCAGTAAATGATGAGGGCTGGCTTTGTTTTGTTTCAACATGAGGTACAGCGGAACATGTGATAGTGAAAGAAGATAAAAACTGAATAATTATGAGACGTGTGCATTCATTGATGACTTTATCGCAATTGCGACGAGAACTAGTTCGATAAATGTTTCCAAGTTAAACTGTTGACGGTTCATCCGCTCTCGGACTCTGTATTATCAAACCTTTGGAAGGGATAAACGTACAAATCTACTGTAATTTTGTTCTAAATGTATTACAAATTTGAATTATTACATGAAAAAATATAATTGAAATGGTTCTAATACTTTGTTTTAATGTGTTTTACTAACCTATGTCAGGCTCCTGAAGTACTTCACCGAGTATTCTTTTCATATTTGCTTTTCTCAAGGCATCTTTCATATTGTCGACCTCTGAGGATGGATGTTGGCCCTGTCGCCAAGCTCGAAGCATATCTAACGTTCCCATATGCGTTTCACCATGTCTGTTTCCTACTCTTGCCGATGCAATATCATGAGGTGGAATTTTCAGTGCTCTTCCGAGCTTATCAGTTTCTGCATCTTGTTTTGTTCTTTCAGCAATTGCTACCAGAATGTCGTCGAAGTATAGGTTTTCCACAGAAACCACTGTATAGACAATGTTATAAAAAGAATGAGAAAAAGAGAAACAAATTATGTAATTAATCAACAAATATATTCATTTTTTAATTATTCACAAATAATATTTTCTTTCTGATGGACAGAGGCAGAAAATCAAAAGACTGAGAAGTACATATAGGCAACATCAAAAGGAACCGGAGCAAAAGAAAGATGATTGGCAGCCAGAAGCACTGGGTAGGTATGGGGGAGGGTTGAAGTCACCGCTGCGAGCTAATGTTTCACAAGATGTTGGGATACCTTCAATATGGGAAATGTAAGCATAAAGAGAAGAAACATCGAGACTGCCGATGTTCGTACCCAGACATGCACCCCCTGGACATCCACCCCCGTACAACAACCCCACGGACATCCACCCTCTAGGATAAGTACCCTGTAGGACATTCACCCCCTAGGACATTCACCCTCTAGGACATCTACCCGCCGGACAACTACCCCCAGACGTCTGCCCCGCGGACATCCACCCAACGGACATCCACCCCACGGACATCCACCCTCTAGGATAAGTACCCCGTAGCCGTAGGACATCCACCCTAGGACATTCACCCTCTAGGACATCTACCCCCCTGGACAACTACCCCCGGAAAACTACCCCTTAGGACAACCACCCCCAGGAAAATCACCCTCCAGGACAACTTCCCAAGGACAATTACCCCAAGGACAACTATCCCCCAAGAACACCATAAGAACCATGTAAGATGTTTGTATATTTAATATGGTCCAACGGCAATATTGAAGCATACAATGCTTATTAATAATGTTTATTTATTTATTACGTTAATGGTATTATTAAACAATAATTGTTTCAAGAAAGTTGTTAAAATACTATACAATAATGTTTAAGCTTTAAACAACAGCTGTTTCAGGGTTATTTTTAAGCCAAGTTGTTTTGATTCTAAACATTGCTGTTTAATTTTCTCACATTTTATTGTTTAAAAATTGGCCTACATCATTGTTGGCATTGGTCAGTAGAGCTGACTGATAATTCAGAGATAAGCATTTAGACAAAATAGATCGTAATTTGATTAAGTATACTTCAAGACATTTTTTGTGGGAGTGGTATATGCTTATATCTTGCGAGTAGCAATCTTTGCATTGCCTTCATGCAGTGGGGTTAGCTTTGTTAGCCTCGGATCGGCTCTGCATGCTGCACTTCGGTGCACCAGTCCAAATCCAGAAATGATGACTGCATGTGTGATCTACATCTTGTAGACCAAGATGCATACGATAGCACAAAATGTCTTGAGTATATGCTCAATGATATTACAATAGATTAACTCCAAATGCTTACCTCTGAATATATCAATCAGCTCTGTAATTTGGGACTTCTTTAAACAACCCCTGTTTAATTTCATTCACGTTATATTTATGTTTTCTCTACACAGGTGTTGTTTAAAGGGTATCAAACCTTGATTTTTTAGTAGTAAACAATAATGTTTAAATACTAAACAATGATGTTAGCATTTAATTTTTTTTTTTTTTTAAACAACATTATTTTTAAACAACGTTCAGATAGTGTGGGGCGCAAGCCTCCCTACCCCCATTTTTCATGGCGCAGAAGGCGCCACTAAACAAAAAAAAAGGGGAAGGAAAAGGGGAAAACTGGAAGAAAAAAAAAAGGAAAAAGCAGGGGAAAAAAGAAGAAAGTGAGAGAGAGAGAGAGAGAAAAGGGGAAAGAGAAATACAAAGGAGAAAGGAAACGAGAAAGAGAAAATTATTAAGATAAGATGCTGTAGAAAATAATTCGAAAACCTGCGACACCGTGCGAGACTCAAAACGGGCGCTGCTTGATTTAAAAATCGATGCCGGAGAGAGGAGGGGGGTAATTTTCAGGGGGTAATTGTCCTCAGGGTGGTTAGTTATCCTCGGAATAATGGTCCGGGGGTAATTGTCCGGAGGTAGATGTCCAGGGGGCAGTTGTTCTGGGGGGTAGTTGCCGGGGGTAGATTGTCCGGGGGGGCAGTTGTCTGGGGGTTAGTTGTTCGGGGGTAGATGTCCGGGGGTAGATCTGGGGGTAGAGTCCTGGGGTAGAATATCTGGGGGCAGTTGTCTGGGGTAGATGTCCGGGGGGGGGGAGATGACCGGGTGCAGTGTGTTCCGAAAAATCTCAAAATTCATTTCACTGTATGTGAATTAATTATACTAGTTTAAGCATGAAATTGCCTTGGGGTGGTAATTATCCTCAGAGTAATGTCCGGGGTATTTGTCGCGGGGGGGGGGGGGGGGGGTAGATGTGTATTTTTCTTCTAAACATCATTTTTAAACAACGTTCTGATAGTGTTGGCGCAAGCCTCCCTAGCCCCTTCTTTCATGGCGCAGAAGCGCCACTAACAAACAAAGGGAACAGGAAGAAAAAAAGGATAATAAATAAAGTAAAAATATAAGTGTGTATTTGATAGTCTTTTCTAATTAAATATTCATCAATTAAGCAATTGAAATAAAAACAAAGGTTCTAACTTTATGTTATCAAAAGTGAAACATATAATAAAATGTATTTTATCCTCAAAAGTTATATTTGTATCAAATTGCATAGTTCTATCCCCTCCTTTGACGACCTGTTAAAGAGTGTATAGGCACAGCGCGCCAATTCAATAGACCAGTACGACAAGGTATTCAAACAACCTGTAATAAAAAATGAATAACAATGCATGGAATCCCAGTTGCATACATTTTTGTGCTATGTCGGGCAAGCCTCTGGCAAGTTTCAGGTTGTCAAGAACAAACTTTGTATAAAAGTATGCATACAATTTGAATATCAGTAAACTGGTCTATTCAATTCCCCCAGAAAAGACTTAGAAGAAGAGACATGCATTACATTCTTGTTACAAAAAGAAATGTACATACGACCATCCTGTTGGAACAGTTTTACCCCCTTCTTGCAACCTATTAGTTCCCTTTCCAAGTTGACCAGGCACGTGAGAGGAGACCCTAGTGTGACAAACACCGTCAGCCAGATATCTATCTAAAAACATCTGTTCTTTGACCTCAGTCCAAAGCAAGTGGTCACCCCAAGGTCACAGCTGGGGGCCAACATTGTTTACATTAAACGATCAAATGTCTGTAATCGGATACATTTTATTAGTTTTTTTATTTGTTCTTCCTTATTCCGAGGTCGATTTCTTCGTTTGAAATTGAAAACGATAAACATTTGATTTCTAAATGTAATATGCCTGTAAAAACTTGAAATATATCAAATAACAATCATTTTATTTTGAAAGGGCCTACTCATAAGGCAGAGCTACATTACGTAACATCCCAGCTGTTGTTTTATCTTTTACCCTGGCTCACGCTCAAGCTGGCCTGTGTGAGTTGCAAAGTTTGATAACAGGGAATCTGAGCCCATGCAGGGCATTGGTGGCTGTGAAATAGTTTAAACGAAGGATTTTTTATAAGGGGGTCCGACACCTGAGCTCAGCTCTCGAACTGGGGGTAGGCTTGCAAACGAGGGATTGACGTAATGAGAAACACATCAAAGCGGAAGAATTTGGAAGTAAAACTGATATAAAAGCAAAGAATCGAAAAGCTGAGTGATTAGTTTGTTTTTGGAATTGAGACACCTCGACCTTAAGTAGTAAAGTCAGTATGGCAACTGTTACAGTAAATCGCCGGATTTCAGAAATAAATCACAATTTTACAGAAAGAAAACACAACTAGGCTTAGATTTTAAACAAAATAATTTTCATTCATAACAACAAAGTAATAACCAAAACAAACAAATAGGGAAAAAAGCAGCAATTTTCTAAAAAAGAATGCTCCGATGTTTTGATGCTTAATTGACAGACAGACGGACGATATGTGTGAAACTATATAGGAACAGAATACGCGAACGGACGCGAAAGCGAGCACACAAAGATTGTGCGTCCATGACGTCACAGCATCCGGAACTTGTACCTAATTAGCGTAATTTTTACTGGTAAATTTGAACATTGAAATGTTAAAATAAGCTTTATTTCCAAATAAAGTGAAATAAAACCCATTATTATTGGTTAAGTAAGGCTTGAAAAACAACATATGTCGTTAGAATTTGTGGGTAAACTCTTCTTTTAACAACTGTAGAAGCATGAACTTATGTGAAACTGGCTAATAAGTGCATTCATTCCTTCAATTCTCTTCAGTAATCTTTAATCATTCTTACATGTAATGTTTGGTATCAGACAGCCATCAAGTAGATCCCCAGATAGTTCAGCTAAGCCACTCTCTTTGAGTTTCTCTGCAAGAAGAGCTCTGGTGTTTGTGGTTTGGGGCTGATTGTCTCTCCATTTCATGAACATTCTCAAAAAAGCCTGACTGGTGCTATGGGAACCTTCCTTGATGGCTTGTAGCTGTGCATACAGCATCTCCAGATTAATTCCAAGCTTGTCATAGTATGAGGGGCTAATGAGCTCTGACAACTCACTCAATTCTTTCTCACTGACATGACTGTAATGAAATGAAAGGAATCAAGTTATCTCAGCAAAGGGCCAGGATTTCTTCCTTGCAGACTGCCTGTACATTGTACAAGTACTTTGAGAAGTCACTAATTTTGATAATAAAAGCAAAGCTCGGAAGTCCATCCATCTTTAATATCATGCACTGAAGACATTTCAAGTGGAAAGAAAATTAGTTTACAGTTGTACCTCATAATATTTTAAAGGTATACGGTTTCCTAAATGGAGACCAAAACTGAACTTAGAGTTGCGATGGGTTTTGTGAAATAAAACCCAAAGCCATGCAACGACCTACTATATCAAGTGAGTCAGAAAAAAATAGACACCTTCAAAAATTCATTAAAAAGAAAACCAATTAATAAACCACTAAATTATTATACATATAATGAAAGAACTCTTTCCACATCTTTTGGTACCAATTTTGTGTGTTATATCTTTACGCTTGGCTGAACGCGATGCATTGTTTGCAAACATGTCATTTTCGAATTGTGCAAGAGTAGGGATAAGATTGAAACAACAAAAGCAGTCAAAAAGCAACTCCATCCTGATTAAAATAGCATAACTTTTAGAGGAAAATGTTTTGAAATAAAATAACTTGGCAAGAGTATTGTTACAGTTACTGACTAGAATCTGTGTAAAATTTAGATTGATTCGTCAAGTAATCCACAAATGAGTACACATCAAAGAGTAAATTGTCACTGACAGACCTAAACATACTGCTTACTACTTTTGAAAAGCGATTATTTTGTCTTTGACTGGTGCTCACTCATGCCTGACTCTACAGATGACACAAATGTAGTCAATATGTGAAACAACACCCCTGCCTATTTACCGCAATACATTTTCGTTTAAAAGTTATGCTTTTTTAAGCAGTGTGGAGTTGCTTTTTTATAACTCTTTGTTTTTTTATTTTATTTTTTTTTATTTTACTCCGTTTGCATAATTCAAGATTTACATGTTCGCAAAAAATGTGCCGTGTTCATCCAAGCGTAAATATATTACACACAAAATTAGTACCAAATGATGTGAGAAGAGTTACTCTTTCAAAAATATGAATAATATTTTGGGGCTTATTTATCGGTTTCTTTTCATTGGCATTTTTCTAGGTGTCTAATATTTTCTGACTCACTCAGCACGTGCAAAAAATGAGTCTTACGAAGCATTGCTGGGAAATGTTAGTGAAATCATTGCTAGATCCAATAGTAATTATAGAGGCACTTTATAGATGTGTTTACATGTATGTAGGCCTTTTTTATTACGGTTAATGTTAAAATAAACTCAGAACAGCAAATCTCAACAGAGATTGCTGAAATATTAAGGATATGATGTAATATACCTTGTGTTTGGTCCCGGGTTTGTTTCAATGTCCCCCGATCTCATAAGAAGAATTCTCAGATAGAGAAGATGCAATCCACCCATGATGTTAGATGGCCTGTGGCTACATCAGCTTAGAATATCAAACTGCACCATGGATTTCTGAAATAGCAATAAAAAGATAATAATGATAGTACATGTAGGTTCTATGGTCTAACCCATAGTACATTTATAGATATATCAGGGTAATTTTACAAAACTGCACAGCTGATTGACTCAATTTATGCGGTGAACGGTGTACTTGTATGAAAATAAAAATTCAAGGGTATTCTAGAATATAGGCCTACAGCTTAATAAACCGATGATGGTGAAGATATTGGAGAAGAAATGTCCACCCAAATTTCAATGCCTATGAAATGGCGAGCAATTGAATAACCACAAAAGCATTGACAACTGTGAAGAAAAAAAAAAACATGGGCCATCAGGAAATCCGGGATGAACAGCCGACATTGCAGACCTGTAACCTGCATAGTGTGAACTGATTTCCCTTCATCAAAAAGTACTATCAAGAAGTCTGCAATAACTGCTATACAGTGTGTTTCAAATAAAAGGTATTCCATTATTTGAGGGGCCATATTCCCAGGTAGTCAATTTTTGGATATTTATTTCTCTTACATATTGAAGATGAACTCTTCACCTCTACAATGATATCTTTCATTATTCATAAATCTAACGCATAATTGAATAAATTGCAAATGAAGGTGTCAGGTACAAAATCAAATTTTTCCAAGTTTTTGTCAAAGGATGAAAGACCGAATGAATGCTTTCAAAGTATTCACACATCATCGCACGCAATCCTATTCAATGATCTGGGACAGCAGGGACAGCATTCACTCAGTCTTTCATTTTCTTAAAACTCTGAAAAAAATGACTTTGTACCTACCATCTCATTTGCATTTTATTCAATTATGCTTTAGATTTATGATTCAAGAAAGATATCATTGTAAAGAAGGAAGAGTTTGTCTTTAATTATATGATAGGAATAAATATCCAAAATGGAGTAGCTGCGAATATGGCCCGTCCAAAAATGGATTACGGGTCATTCCATGCCAATTCACCCAATGAAAGTACAATTTAAATTATCTTGTATCTTGTATCTTGTATTGTGCCTGAACCAGTTTACAATTTTTTATGAAACTGGTACAATTCAAAAGGAATTCAAAGAGGAATTCAAAAATGGTATGAAAGTAAATTTGTAAATTACATTTAAAAGAGTTTTTAAATGTGAAGAAATAAAATATCATAGATACATGTTATGTTAATATTATACTGACAATTAACATACATAAATAGCAAGTAAAAATATTATTAGTCCGGGGGTCAAAATCAAGGTTAAAGGAAAGGTCAAAAGGTCATAGCATTTTAAATTGCTCCAATAATATTTTTCATACCATTTTTGAATTCCTCTTTGAAGTTCCTTTTGAATGGTAGCCTACCAGTTACATAAAAATTGGTCAACGGGTCAAGGCGCAATGTGCCGTTGAAAGTGGAAGGCCACGCCCATTTTTGCCAAAACAAATAAAAAATGGCAGGCCATAGCACAGAAACCGACTTACCGTTTACACTATTTTTTGGGGGGGTTCTTGGGAGGGTAATGTTAAATTTTGTGTGTACCAAATTTGGGCAAATTCCGAGACGGTAGGGTGTTACCCATTAGGTGAATCCAGACGGAATGGCACTTACCTTTTATTTGAAACACACTGTATAACCTTGAGGTGCTTCTCCAAGCTCCTCACACCCAACATGAAACACCTGAAACCGAGTGAACACAACTCTCATAGACCCTCAACGACTCCAAACTAAGAACTCAGAGGGTCTCCTTGAAAAGTTGAATGATCTATATAGCCATCTCCCCGTCAACCACCAAATGTTCAGATAGAGCACTTTGGGTTCGTAGTGTACAGTCTGTGTCCAAAAGAATGGTACAGTCGGGGAAAAATCATTTAGGTATGAAATCTTTTTAAATGTTATGTATATATGTATGGTATCAAATTAAAGCCCATATATTTTTCTTGCTGATGCAATTTATTTCAAATAATTTGCTTGTGTAGAACAAAAGATATGCTAAATTCTGTGTGAAGACAAGGGAATAAACTCAGCGCAAACCTATTGTTCTTTTGGCTCATTTTGGTGGCTCATGTTCGAAACCTACACAAAGGCATGGCACGGTGCGCGCAAAATGAATTTTTATTGATTGTACAAAACTAATCATATCTCAAGATGTACATCATCAGATGGGATGAAAAAAAATGCAGAAGAAAGCTTATTGTTCCTGCTTTATGGAAATACCAAGCATTTTAGAAATGGCGCATTATAAATGCTGGACCGGTATTTATTTATTTATTTATTTATTCATACAATGAAAAAATGTTTCCCAACTGTACCATTTTATTTGACACAGACTGTATAATCTCTGATACAGGCGATAAAGCCCACCATAAAGCCATTAGGAACACTCTTGATTGATTTGGAGAAGCTAAGGAATAGACAGGAAGAAGGTAACTTTAAAACAGTTATACTGGATTCAAAGAATAAAAGAAGCCAATAAACAATGATGGTTCCAAATTCTACAATATTACCTGAAAAAAATGGTGGTTTATTTTTGTTTATAATTGTAATTATAGTAATGATAGATTTAAATATTCCTCACTTTTATCAAGCTTTTTTAGAATGGTGGACCTCTCTAAACATAAGAAATAGAAATGATAGTATTAAGTTTCAGATTATATGGAATAATAAACATGTAAAAGTAAATTTAGATATATTTTATCGAAAACTGTTTTTAAAGAGAATTGTGTGTTTTGAGGACATCCTTACAGATGAGGGTCATAGGATAGAGAGGTTGATAAGGCTTTATAACACAAATTCAAATGATTATTTTAGGCTTCAAGGAATATTATTCGCTCATTCAAAGATGGATATTCCTAAAATAATCTATACACCTAGATTTAAGAATGACGTTATTATGCACATTGTTTTACCTCCTGAGTTATTACGTTTGAACCAGATAAAAAGCAAACAATTCTATATGTTAATGAAAGAAAACTATGAACGCCCAATCAGTACGTTCAGAATACAGAATAGATAGGCCTATATTCAATTTCAGACAAAGAATTGTCATTTGCTCGTTTGTTTATTTTTTACAACTACTATGGATGTGAGATTGAGTGAATTTCAATTCAAGGTGCTAAATAATATATTGAGTTTAAATTACAAACTGTACAAAATGAAATTTATTCTCCATTATGTTCTTTTTGTAACTCAGAAAGTAAAAACCACTTAACATCTATTCTGCAATTGTACCCTGATAAAAAAAAAATAAAAAAAATTGGGGATCAGCTGGGTAAAGAGTTGATAATGTTTGATTTCTCGATTTTAACGGAACAGAAGGTGACACTTGGTTTATTAATGAAAGAGTGTGTTCTTTTTAATCATGTATTGACAATAGCAAAGAAGGCAATATACCTATGAGTAGAAATAAGATTGTAAACCAGACTTTCTCAGAATTCAAATCTTTATTATTAAATGCACACAAGATGGAAAAATACATTGCAGCACAAAATAACAAACTGACTGTTCACACCAACAGGTGGCAGCGCATGACCCAATGGTTACATGTAGCTAACAACATGAACAATAGTGTTGAGTAAACAAAACGCTTCTGTAAATCTGACATGTATTTTTTTTAATACGTATAATTTATTTATGTTGTGATTGAATTTCTGGAAATCCCAATAAAAACACAATTAAAAAAAAAAAAAAAAAAAAAACTTAAAATCATATTCACTTAGAACCCCAAAAGGAGTGAGAAAGCATCCAGAGCAAAACCCTCAAGATTTTGACCAGAGAGCCGTAACAGTGGAGAGGGTGATGTGGATGCCAAGAGGTCAACGTCCAAAGGTCCTGTCCCGGAATGTATGAAGCACCAGGAACAATCTCCTTGGCTCAACGCCCAAGAGTTAGCCCCTCCTTTCTTTTTTATGTCCAAAGACCTATTACCTTTGCATTTAAAAAGTCTGAATGAAATTGACATGAAATACATGAAAAAAAAAAGCATTTTTGTCATTTAAAATATTGTGAATTGAAGGAAACACATCTTTTTGCATCATCTATATGATACCGAATATACAGTGGTGGCCAAAATTATTAGAACACAAAGCATATTTATATTTATATTATCATTATTTTTTCACCCCTGCTTGTACAATGTAGGGACTAGATCCAGCAAAGAGGTCGGCAGATGTTCAGTTTGGTAAATGTGGGGTTGCCATCAATGGATTCCAATACTTGGCTCACATGGCAGTCCCTCGTTAATTTGATTAAAGGATGAGTTTACGAGTTTGTATGCCTTGCAAGTTCGTACAGACCTATTGTGCCACCCGTGCGATCTTAGTCAGTGGCAGTTCACAGATTTCAAAAAGAGGGGTGCTTATCAAATATCATATAAATCTATAAATTGCCATAACTTGCTCAATTTCAATACATTTTAGCTCAAACTTTAAGAGTAGATCATAAACTCATGATAGATGAATCCAGGATTGGGGGAAATGTCAAGATGGGAGCTTATATACACTAAAGCTGACTTATACCGGGTGAGTAAAAAAAACTTTACACCTAGAAAAATGTTCATAAAAAGAAAACCAATTTATGAACCCTAAATTATTTTACATATTTTGAAAGAGTAACTCCTCCCACATCTTCTGGTACCCTTTTTGTGTGGTATGTCTTTACGCTTGGATGAACACGACGCATTGTTTGCAAACATGTCAATTTTAAATTGTGCCAGAATGGGAGTAAAATCAAAACAACAAAAAGCTAGAGAAAGGCAACTTCATCCTGATTGAAATAGCATAACTTTTGAACGAAAATGTCTCCCGCTTAATAACTTGGCAGGGGTGTTGTTACACATATTGACTGCATTTTGTATGAAAATTAGATTGACTCGTGAAGTAATGAACGAATGAGTACACATTAAAGAGCAAATTGCCACTGACGGATCTAAATAAAAAGTCCTCCTAATACTTTTGAAAAGTGATTATTTTGTCTTTGACATGTGCTCACTCATGCCTGACTCTACAGATCTATCTCATTTTCATACAAAATGTAGTCAATATGTGTACCAACATACATGCCAAGTTATTAAGCGGGAGACATTTTCGTTAAAAAGTTATGCTATTTTAATCAGGATGAAGTTGCCTTTTTCTAGCTTTTTGTTGTTTTGATTTTACTCCCACTCTGGCACAATTCGAAATTGACATGTTCGCAAACAATGCGTCATGTTCATCTAAGCGTAAGACATACCACACAAAAATGGTACCAGGTGATGCGGGAGGAGTTACTTTTTTCAGAATATGTAAAATAATTTAGGGTTTATAAATTGGTTTTCTTTTTATTGACATTTTTCTAGGTGTAAAGTGTTTTTTGACTCACTCGGTATGACTTTTTCATTTAATTTACATTTTGTGAGAAACTTTCCAGCTATCATGAACCTAGCATTAAGAAAAAATGGTATATACCATTAGTGAAAGATCCAGGATTTGGATGAAAATAAGGGGGCCATATGATAAACTCCAAACTTTCAGCCTGTCATAAACACAGATTTTTTTTAACAGGGGCGCATATACAACTAGTTGTTTACTTGCTCATTCTCACAACATTTTGTCTCAAATTTTTAGAGTATCATAAACTCAGAATGAAATGCATAAAGATGTATCATAATAATTGTCACCTGCAGATCATGCAGAATTTGGAAAAGGGGACGCCAACACAAAAGTTGATATTTTTGCCATAACTTCCTTATTGTCTATTACGTTTTGTCACAATTTGATCATGATTTCATGAAATCAGAATGAAATGAAGAATGGTATAATGTCAGTGGTCGATCCAAGAATTAGAAAAAGATGGGCACATACACCAAAGTTAACTTTACATATTGTCATAACTTACTTATCATAATTATCTTGTGTTTCAGTCTTGTAGGCTACATAACATGTCATGTCACACATCCATCTTTCACGCAATATACATTGTAATTGCAGATTAAAGGGATACACAACTCTCATAATTTACATGGTACTTTAACATGGTACTGTGCATTTGTGAATTGCAAATTAGGATCTAAATTAACACAAAGGCTTCTTTACAATATCATATCAATTCTACAGCACGTAAAGAGTAAATCTAACATATATTGCGGTAAACTAACCACGGCGCCTCCATTATTTGAGGAGGGGAGACGCAACGAATGTGGCGCCGAGGCCCTAATGTCGTCTAAATGTGTACCTACCGAAGCTAGCACACAAAAACTCGCATAAGAAGATTTCCCTGGAATGGAATGGGATTGTCCGTTTACGTAAGAAAATTATTCGTGTAGATGACAGAATTTTTTTTTTTAATTCTCATGGTTTTAGTGAGTAATATGCTTCAGACCAGATGGAGGAAAGAACATTTTGGCAAGCATATAACATGGTTTTGCTAAAGTTGTAATCAAAATCTGTATTTCACATACCAGTATTTGATGTTTATTTTGAAACAATGGCATACAAAGTTATCTTGGTCACACCTTGTATCACATCTTTATGTTGTTGTAAAAATTTACATGCACGGCCTTGCTGAAAAGCAGCCTTTTAGGCTGATGGCAGGGGTGTTGTTATTATCATTCAGTGAATAAAATCAAACTCAAACTCAAACACATCAGTCTCTATTCATAATATGCATAGGCATACAGACATAAACATTGACAAATCACGGAAAGGGTCTCTTAAAATATGTTTGAAGTGACAGAACATTTTTTCACCCAATCAAACAGAATGTACCATCTTAGAAAAGTTGAGAATTCAAGCTTTTAAAAATTGTGCGAGGTGCAAGATCATGTAGCGTACATGAATGAGCTATTTTGAGCGCTAAATTGTCAATATTGTATAGGAATTTGATCTGATATGGCTTTCGATTGACAAAAGTATCATGGACTACTATAACAGACTCTCGTCTTTACAATTATTTTAATGCATTTCCCCTCACAAAATTTGCAAGGAAACCAGATGGGTTCAAGTTTTATGTCCTAATTAACAAAATAATCAACCAATTTTCTTATAAAAAGGCAGAATATTATATAATCTATGAACAAAAAAGTATGTCCATGTTGTGTCACTCCATAACCATATTTATGAATATTCATATCTCATTAATTAAGTGAAACACTACAACATATATTATTTTGCAAAGTGAGTACCAACAACTATTGTCATGTATAATTTCTTTATTAAAAAAAAATATTAGAGTATGGATGATAAATACTTGTTGAATGGCACGCCATTCCCTTGGAACTGCCCGCGATTAAAAGTGAAAAGTTGTTAATTTTGTAAATTGTGTACCAAATTGAAGCTGTCAAACACATGTTTGTTGATCATAATGCAATAGTACCTGGCAAGATCCAACTACCTAAAAACTTTGAAAATTGGCATATATATAAATATATTATATAATTCTTATTCTTAAATTTCAGGAATTAATAATTGTTAAAAACATTTGAATGTCCCCTAGAGCCTTGGTGGAACAAACATTAATTTGGGATAAATTACCTAGTAGTATGAGAGGTATGAATGGGTCAAAGCCAAAAATAGTGTTCACTTTGGTCAAAGTTTCAAACGGGCAGTTATATTAAGTATCACGCGCGTATCCAGGATTTTGCACCCCGGGGATCGAAACTGACTAATTTTGATTTTGGCTTCCCAGTGGTGGATCACGAATGGTACACCCAATTTTTTTTCCCTGTTACACCAGGCGACCCAAAAGGTACATGTACGCTCAATTTTTTCACATCAGGCTGGCTGTTCGATAAGCGTGTTGAATTTTTTTTGGTCTTCGGCCGTTCGTATAAGGTCATATATCGGCCGTAGGGGGAGGTTTAGGGGGTCCATCGGGTATAAACGAAAATTCTTATCATTTTTTTTTTTACTTTTGAGTCATTTTGACGCCCCCCTAAGGTCAATTTGGCCCCTCCAAAGAGTATTATATATCATATGAAAGCTGAGAATCCATGATTTTGGAAATGTACAATTGCCGACTCTCTGCATGACGGGATAAAAAATTTACACTTAATTAATTCACATTAAAACTTTAAAAGTAAGGGCAAATCATCTTTTATTATGGAATACCCTAACCAGCAGCATTTCATCCCTAATTCTTTTTTTTTTTCAAAACCACTTTATATTTTGGGTCAAAAGTCAAATTTTTAGGGCCAAAAAAAATCATATTTTTTCAGGTTTGGACTTTGACACGTAATTGTTATTTTTTCTTTATGAAAAACACAAGATTAGTTACCCAGGTTCTAGAATGTATCAATCTATTAGTGGGGCTCTACATCCTTGCCATTTATTGAAATGATACCAATCCACTCATACGAAAATTATGACGTTTTAACATTTTCCGTCCCATCGCGCTCTTAGGTCTCTACATTGATACAACACTATGGGACTGTTGTTTTTTGTTTTTTTTGCAGTGATGCCAATTTTGAGAGGGATAGAAAACAAACAAATAATAAATATACATATCATGGGATTCAGATATCAAAATATTGGCACTAGGTCGCAGGACACACAAGGTCAAATCAAAGGTCAAAATAAAGGTCAAAAGGTCATGACAAGTAAAGTTGCCGATGCATCAAAATATTTTTTTTCAGATAGTCTCTTCAATCCCCTTTCCAATGATACCATTTTTACTAAATTTGGCTCATTAGTTCTATCGCTATGGTTATTTGAAAATTTAAGGTTACACCGTCCATTGTTTCCTTTCCATTCACTTTGTACATGGAACATGCCTTTATATTAGGATTTGTCAATAAATAGAAATCTATTACATTGAATTGTTAGCTCTTTTTGTACTAGTAATCTATGGAACAGTAACAAACATAAACCACCTGACATGGTCAGCCTTGCTTATTAACTTTGATAGAGTTCTTGTTTGAATCTTTTTTAAAAAAACCAGTGATATTTTCTTTCTGTCCCGTCTAACTATAATTCAATGTTGCCGTGAAAACGAAACACGTTTCCATGTTTGTTTGTATTTTTTTGCAGGTTTATACTTTCAAGTAAGCTTGACATACATGTATTTAATGAGAGTAAATGGCAGCTAAAATTTTAGTTTTTCTTTTTTATGAGCATAAAACTCTTCAAATTCCGTCCGTCATTCTCCTTTATTTTTGGCTTTGACCCAAAAGCAATTCAGTATATTCTGAAATTAGGCACTTTGCAAAGTGGGACGGGGGGGGGGGGGGGGGGGGGGGTCTTGAGCCCTCAAACTCACTCAAAACGTGAAAACTAGGCCGCTCTCACCAAACAAATATTACACCTATAGGCTAAGTTGCTCAAAGTTTGTAACATTGGGAGATGCACCCTTTTAAGGACCGTTCAGAACATGAACTTGTCTATTGCTATTACTCAGCATATAGCTGGTGCTTCTTTGGGGGAGCGATTCACAATATGGCCAAACATATATCATTGAAAATATGTACAATAGTTATGTTGTACCAAAATACGAAATGCGTTGCCCAAAGATATACATGTAGAGATACAGATGCTTAAACATCAATCTCCAATAGGGCCATTCATCCATATAGCTAACAATACTAAAAATATGTGTATTAAGTTATTATTGTGCATTGAAAATCAAATCAGTATGAAATGCTATGCCCAAAGGCCACTAATTCGGCACATAGAGATTCTATACACTTTAACAACGCCCATTCGCAAAATGACAAGTTTGATTTTCCTAGGTCTCTTGAATAATAATTTAATACAAAAAATCAGCATGGGTTGGTTCGAAGGCTGTAGACTGCAAAACTAATATGGCTGAAACATCAATCCTCCAATTACAAAATCCTCTTGAAACTTGAAACAATTATAATAATTTTAATACCTTTTTTATATCGTCTGTTGGGAGCCAGAAGGGCGTTATTGCATCTTATAGATGTTCTGTTGAGAGCCAGAAGGGCGCTACTACTGTACAAAGTCAATGGTAATAGCGCCCTTCTGGCTTCCAGCGGAACATCCTTGATCTGCAATGGCGCCCTTCTGGCTCCAAGCCGACGATATAGTGCTAATATAGGCCTACATATTTTTCAACATACATGAATAATTAAAACAGTTTATTCATGTTATTTCTGTTTGTTAACAAACAGTCCTTTTCAGTACTCAATCATCACATGGCCGACAAATGTTCTTAATAAAAAATAGGCCTATATGTTTTAATTTCACTCTTTGGCCAAGCGTTATGAGGTGGGCCCTTTTCTGTTACAACCCAAGTTTTCCAAGGAATTGTACCGTTTTTATTCAATCGAATATTCTTCTTACATATGACATCTTATAATGTACCTATAAAAGTATACATATTCTGAAAGAAAATTGTCTGAGGAATCCAAAAATACTATCAGAAAAGGGATATGGGGAAGTCATAAGGAGTTACAGAGCCAAATATGTCGAAAACGATTGGAAAAAAAGTACTTCCAGAAAAAGGACACCATGGAAACAAAATTTCACTGTACAACAAAAAGACATGCATATTTGAACTCCTCAAAGTCAGACCTTTCCAACAATGTATAACTTGTTTTAATAGGGGTAAGCTTTTTTAAAATAATTTTGCGCGATCATCTTTTCAGCGAAAATTTCTGATAGGAAAATTTGGGTAAATATGGGTTACTGTCAGGGCCCAGTACACATAAAGCGTAAAGGACAAAAACTCTTGAGAAAAAAACTAACTGTCGCTTGTCACTGAAACTCGAAACAAAAGAGAGAGATCGCTTATTGCCGCATAGACATCTAAAGCGGAGCCTGGCAACAAGTTACCTAAAGAGAGCCCAAATTCCTTTGGCATTTACTGAGAGAACGCATGTCGTCAAAAACGATCATATACGCATCCAACTCATCAGTTTTCGCGCGGAACGCTGGCATACAGGGAATTTTACTAGTAAGACCTTCGGAAGCTATTCCATACCCCTTCCTATTCTGACTAATCTGTACCTCCAGCGCCTTTTGGCTTTGTAACTTCTTCCAACCTTTTTCTGTTCAGCTTCCCTTCTAAGCTGTTCTTTCTCTTCTAAGCTACGCTCGTCCTCTCCTCTGCAAGGACTTTATCGCGTTCTTTGCTAGCAAAATCTAACAATTCTTTACCTTCCAAACCACAGACTTTGCCAAGTTCTATAAACTTTTTCAAGATTCATATTCTTCTTAGTCTTGTTCGAAGTGACACAATTAAAATATTTTCTCACTCCCGGACGTGCCCCCATTTGTCAGGGCCAGTACACATAAAGCGTAAAGGACAAAAACTCTTGAGAAAAAAACTAACTGTCGCTTGTCACTGAAACTCGAAACAAAATGAAGGAAGAAAATGAATTTGAAATTACAAATATAATTTATTAATTACTCCATAATGTGTGTATATATAAATCCAATTGGAATGCGAAAAGTTATACCTGTTTCATATATGTTATACCAAATAATGCCGTGTCTAAAGTTAAAAAACAAATTTATTTCAAAAAGATATAAGAGTTCTATGTCGCCTT
This sequence comes from Paracentrotus lividus, assembly GCA_940671915.1. Classification (NCBI taxonomy): domain Eukaryota; kingdom Metazoa; phylum Echinodermata; class Echinoidea; order Camarodonta; family Echinidae; genus Paracentrotus; species Paracentrotus lividus. The sequence continues at coordinate 20,164,841 of CALNVZ010001721.1, forward strand.
ATAACCAACGTTGGGCCCATCTTCCTGACACTCGGATACGACTTGACTCGACTCCGACCGGTGACCTCACAGCACCCGTCTACGAGTGCGCACTGTGATGTCCGACTTCCGTCGTGTTCCCTGCGACCTTCGCGTGACCTTGGGTTCGGTTGCGTCCTTCAGATCTAGCCGTCGAATCTGCCATGTGCCATGACCATGAACTAGGAACGGCAGGAACCAGGAACAGGAACCAGGACCTATTGTAATAACAATACAAAATCTCCTTCCCAATAATTGGTATACGAATCCCTAAATGAAATTACTTTCCAAAAAATGTAATAATTTCAAAAACTATCAGCTTCTCATTATTCCAGAGAAAACGTACAAATAATGCACAGAATTACCATTAATGTTTCGTCAAAAATTCTGTCATCGAAAATACATATAGATTCATTCAATAACGGTTATCTTTCTGCGTTAACACTTCACCAATAGTGATTTAATCTTCATTTCAAATGCTTATAACTTTAACAGGGTAGGTTACATTTCATACTAATACATTAATACAAAATGACGTCATAACTTACCACTTGGCGTGGGTACAAAACTCTCACCGTTGGTTTATGTATTGGTACTAGAAATAACTGGCTTCTCAGTACGTCGAAATATTGATTTTCCATCAAGCAGAAAATAACACATTGAACATTCGAATACTGCTTGTAGATAAAACAAATGAAGAAACTTGGCAAAGTCTCAAACTGAAAGAAAAATAAGGAAGCAAAAATGAAACGTCTGCTCTCCTTAAAATCAAACAACACAATGCCCCTTTACACGCTGAAGCACGCGAATCAATTTCATTCGGGCGTTGTCTATTTACATAATAATCAAGATCGTTTTATCGCGCTTTGCCTAACAAAGCAACAACCATTTCGTAAGTTAGTCTAGT
>CALNVZ010001721.1:20182478-20193447 GCA_940671915.1 Paracentrotus lividus
AGTAGAGTATTCTTATTTTCATTTAACCAAAAGTGTAATTTAATAATAGTAATCTGTCTTCTTCAAACATTTGTCTGGTGCACTTTATATTCGCAGGACGACCACACTGCCAGTATATAGGGCCTTTAGTGTAGGACCAGCATAGGTTTAAATTTAGGATATGGTTAGGATAGGATAGGAATAGGAACTCGAGTATTGAATGTCACATCCCTGATAGCAACACGTGACGTTATAACTCAGAAAAAAAAATTATGACGAATTGCACCCGGTTGACGTCTTTAAACGTCGTATTTTACGCAAAAGAGTCTTTTAGACGTATAATGACGTAAAATACGATTCTTTAGACGTCAAACGGGGTGCAAATTTATCGTTTTCATAAAGATGTCTTTTCCTGACGTCTTTAAGACGTCTGACGTGACGTCTTTAAGACGTCTTTAAGACGTCACTCTGCTATCAGGGTAGTATGCATTGTATATGTGAGGGAGTAGTAAATAGTAACCTCTGGCCTGTCCACTAATTGGCCTAATAGAAGTTGAAAATGTTTCAATGTATTGTGAACAAAAGATGTGTTCATGCTAGAGTGAACAAGCCCTTGGACATGTTACATGTATATAGACTTTCACTGTACAAGCCATTGATATCTGTATGAGCTATAGGTGTGGCAGTTAAACTCCCTAATGGAGGAGCTGAAGTTTTTTCATGGAACTTAGTTAAATAATGTAAGTACAAAATATGACATTTGATACATTTTTTGCTAGGATGTAAGAAGAATTACAATGCTAGATTAAATATATTACTTTGAACCATTATAAATTGAATAAGATGTGTATAAAAAGGAAAGCAAATGAAAAGTTGAAAGTGTACAATGTGCACTTAAATTCATTATTATCTTACTTATTATGCTGTTGCAATGCTAATAGTGATATTTGGATTACTTTTCTGTAATTCTTGATGTTGTATTGACAGAGAAATTTTGATCTTTAAAACATGAATGTACTTAAAATATTTGAGAAAGTGACCTTGTTATTTAAAGATACATGTCATCTTGATGCTAAATGTGATTTTCTCTGAAGAAGAATATTTCTTTTTTTGCTTAAGGCTAAGGATATACTTATTTCGTTCATAATGAAGAATCATATTATCTGTGATGGATGGTAAAAGTTATAAATTGTTTGAATTGAAGACTAATACTTTTCAAAGAAATATTTACATACATGTACAATATTTGCGAAGTAAATTATTCAGTGGAGGATAGATGTACATTTTTTAAAAGGATAAATCTCCTTTTCTGTTATAAATAGTTCTTGTTAGTTTGCTAGGAACATTAATTAGTCCTTAATAATTTTAACTCTGTTGTCAAGGTAACTTGATTTATTATATGATATTGTTATTTTATGCTAATTGTAATTCTCCTTTTGTTTGTTACAGAGTGGTCTCTTCTACCCTCTTTTGTTCTTGTGGAAATAACACAATAAAGTGTTGGCCAATATACCCAGTAGAACTGTGAACCCGATTTGTTTGACTCTTAGTCCATTCCCTCACATATATTATATTAATTCTTAGGGGAATCCGAATTAGACTCTACCCATTAAGTATTGTAAATTATGGTCAGAGGAAAAACACAGGCGAGAGCGGAATTTTGATGTCTTTGAATGATGGGAAAACATTGCATTGCATGCGTTCCTCAGAACACAATGTAATAACTCATTGGGGGAAAAAAATGATGCGAGCGCGTAGCGCGAGCCAAAATTTTGCTATGTATATACAAACCAGGAGGAATTAAAAATTTTAGAGACCATATTTCAAATACCAAGTTGTTGCCCCTTAGTTTCAGGTAAATTCGGCACACCTCCCTAAGTTCAAAATAAAGTTGGAGTCCCTATGTTTAAGACAAATTTGGCATCCCTAAGTCTCAGGTCAATTTGACGCCCCTACGTTTAAGCTCAGTTTGGCGCCCCCTAAGATTTAGGTCAATTTGAAATGCAAAAATGAATGTAACGTGAAATCAAATAAATTGAAATGTTTTGATGGTTAGAATTCCGTAATGTAAATTTTGGTAAGAGGAAAAACACAGGCGAGGGCGAAGCAAGAACGGAAGTTTTGATGTATTCAAATGATAAGAAATCAGGACATTTCATGCGTTCCTCAGGAACACAATGTAAGAATTCATTGGGGGGAGAATGATGCGAGCGCGAAGCGCGAGCGAAAATTTTGCTATGTATATACAGACCCGGATGCATGAATTTTGAAATTTTGCTCCATCTTCCTTAAAAACCATATTTCAAAGCCTTGTTTGTTACCCCTTAGTTTCAGGTAAATTCGGCGCCCCTTATAGTTTCAGATCATTTGGGCGCCCAAAAGTGTAAGATCAATGTGGCGCCCCTAATTTTAAAATCGATTTGACGACCCCTTAACTTCAATTCAGTGCCCCCATATGTTTCAGGTCATCTTGGCACCCGTACGTGTAAGCTCAGTTTGGCGCCGGTAATATGTTGAACATAAATTTGAAATGCAAAAAAACAAAATAATAATAATATAAAATAAAAATAAATAAAACAAAATGAAAAAAATGTTACGTGAAAACAAATAAATTTAAATGTTTTGACGGTTAGAAACCCATAATGTAAATTCTGGTAAAAGAGGAAAAACATAGGCGTGTGCGAATAGGAAACGCAAATTTTGATGCATTCGAATAATTAGAAAACAGGACATTTTACGCGTTCCTCGACACAATGTAATAAATCAATGGGAAAAGATGATGCGAGCGCGAAGCGCGAGCGAAAATTTTGCTATGTATATACAAACCAGGAGGCATGGAATTTTAAAATTTTCCTATTTCTAGATAGAGACAATTTTAAAGAACCTTTCTGGGTTTTTTTGCGTGTTTTTTGGGGCCCCTAAGTTTCACGTAATTTCGGCACCCCTCCCTAAGTTTAGGATATAGTTCAAGCCACTAAGTTTAAGATAAATTTGGCACCCCTAAGTCTCAGGTCAATTCGGCCCCCCCCCATTTGAGCTAAATCTGGCGTCCTTTAATTTAAGATCGATTTGGCACCCCCTTAGGTTAGATCAGCGCCCCTAAGTCTCAGGTCAATTCAGCGCCCTTTAAGTTTCAGATCATTTTTGCGCCCCTCCATTTGATCTAAATTTGGCGCCTTTACGTTTAAGATAATTTTGGCGCCCCTCAAGGTTTAAGTTCGATTTGGCGCCCCCTAAATTTAAGGTCGAATTTGCGCCCTTAAGTTTAAGGTCGATATTGCGCCCCTCCTAAATCTAAGGTCGATTTGGCGCCCCCACCTAAGTTTCGGGTCAATTTTGCGCCCCCACGTTATAAGCTCATTTTGGCGCCCCTCTAATTTTAAGTTTGATTTGGCGCCCCCTAAGGTCGATTTGTCGTCCCACCTTTGTTGAAGGTCAATTTGGCGTCCGTTAGTTTAAGGTCCATTCGGCGCCCCTAAGTTTATTGGCGTTGCTTAGTTTACTGTCGATTTGGCGCCCCCTAAATTTTTTAAGGGCGCCCCCTTCCCCTCCCCCTTTTTCAATTTGGCGTCCTTACTTAATTCAAGGTCAATTCGGTGCCCCTAAGTTTAATATCAATTAGGCGCCCCCTCAGCTTCAGGTCAATATGGCGCCCCCATCTAAGTTTCGGGTCAATTTGGCGCCCCCACGTTATAAGCTCATTTTGGCGCCCCTCTAATTTTAAGTTTGATTTGGTGCCCCCTAAGGTCGATTTGTCGTCCCACCTTTGTTGAAGGTCAATTTGGCGTCCGTTAGTTTAAGGTCCATTCGGCGCCCCTAAGTTTATTGGCGTTGCTTAGTTTACTGTCGATTTGGCGCCCCCTAAATTTTTTAAGGGCGCCCGCTTCCCCTCCCCCTTTTTCAATTTGGCGTCCTTACTTAATTCAAGGTCAATTCGGCGCCCCTAAGTTTAATATCAATTAGGCGCCCCCTCAGCTTCAGGTCAATATGGCGCCCCCATCTAAGTTTCGGGTCAATTTGGCGCCCCTACGTTTAAGCTCAACTTGGCTCCCCCTTAGTTTAATATCGATTTGGCGCCCCCTATAAGTTTAAGGTCAATTTGGCGCCCTTTAGTTTACTGTTGATTTGGCGCCCCTAAATTTAAGGTCGATTTGGCGCCCCTAAGTTTAAGGTCAATTTGGCACCCCTTAGTTTACGGTCGATTTGGCGCCCCCTATTTAAAGGTCGATTTGGCGCCCCTAAGTTTAAGGTCAATTTGGCGCCCCTTAGTTTACTGTCGATTTGGCGCCCCCTAAATTTAAGGTCGATTTGGCGCCCTCTAATTTTAAGGTCGATTTGGCGCCCCTAAGTTTAAGGTCAATTTGTCGCCCCTTAGTTTACTGTGTTTTTAAGGGCGCCCCTCCCCCTCCCCTTTTCCCTTCCTCTCTCTCTCTCTCTCTTTCTCTCTTTTCTTTTTTCCTTCCTCTTTTCCCCCTTTTTTCCTTCCTCTTTTCCCCCTTTTTTCCCTTTCTCTTTTTTTTCCCCTCCTTTTTTCTTCTTTCTTTTCCCCCCTTCCTTTTCTCCCTTTTTCTTCCTCTTTTCGGCGCCCCCCTTGCGCGCCCCCGGGGGGCCCGGGCCCGTAAAGCCCCCCACCCTCAGAATTCGCGCATGAAACTGATAGCGAAATTTGCCCAAACCATTTGCTCGTTCTCCAAAGACAAGCAACAAGGATGATATGACTAGTCACAAAGATATGAAATAACTGTTCGTATACGTAGTGGTAGATTAGTAAAAAACAACCAGACAGGCTGGTCTTGTAAAATGTTCTTTTAAACAAACTTACAAACAAAATTTAAATAAGTCAGAATAAACATATATTGAAAGTGTTGTATTTGTTGTTTGCATATTTAATCTTTATGATTCATGTTATATTTATACGCTGTTTATTATAATGTACATGTACATTATATTTTGTATTTACTTTGTATTCAGTAAGCTCATTGTTTTCACCAACTGTCATAATCGCATTTATTGTGTATGTATATCATTGGCAAATATGTTTCTTTGTTTGTACTCTTATACCCCGAGAGGGGGTCGATAGAGTCAATAAATCTTATCTTATCTTTTCTTATCTTAGTACATGTAGGGTCTACTGCTTAATCGATTCTTTGGTGAGACCGGGCGGGGGGGGGGGGGGGGGGGGGGGGGGGGGGGGGGTAAGATGTTATACCCCTGATGTGACTAAACTGCACAATGTAGGCCACCAACATTTGGATCCCTCTATATGCCTTAACGTTCTTTGGACAATTTAAGAAGGAAACAAATTGCTTGCGTTATAAGAGGAGAGGAGGGAGGGGTATATTATTCATTTGCAGCAAGTTAAACTTAAAGGTGCTTAAATGGATAAGCATGCTTGTATCCAGGTCACTTTTTAATATTTACTGCCACTTAGGGAGCTATGGGGATATTTTGTTCAGATGAAATAATGCAATGAATGATGAAAATCTATTTTAATTTCAGGACACTTGCACTCACATTATTTTACAGCTTCAAATGTCTGTTTTAATTTTCTTCGGCAACACCCCGCCCCTCTTTTGTTTGTTTCTTTGTTTTTGTTTCTTTGTCTGTTACGGTTTTTTACTTTGACATATTACTTTGGCATATTATTTCATTTATATTATTTACTAAACAGGTTAGTTTGAAATCCGTCTGGCCAGGAGCAGTCAGACTTTTTTGACTGCTCTCAGAAACGGATTTTTCTCACCATCTTTGTCGCATCTGGCCACTGATGAAGACAGTGTGCGACTTACTAACCTGTTCGTCCTTTATTTACTTTCCGCCTGCCGGAATGGAGGGTATAGACTATTTGCCATACTTTTTTTTTTTCACATTTGGGGATTGGCATTGTCCCAGGAGGAGCGACAATAAAAGGAAAACAACTTTATTTTCACTTTTGTTCTCAGGTTTCAATGTAAAACAGGAGGATATTCGCAATACATAATTGATAAACATAATTGTTTTCCTGCAATGGGGATTGTCATTAAAAACTGAAATGAGAGCCACTCACCCCCCCCCCCCCTGGATGAAAGAAACCGCGACTGGATTTACGTTCATATAAAAAAAGTTCTAATCAATTGACTTTCCCACTCATTTGAATTAAATTCAATTATTCACTTTATACAGACGCATTCTATTAGATCCATGATTATATCGACCCCTGTTTATAAACTCGCTGAATAATTGCTAAAAGAAGGTATCAACATGTCTTGCTTCTCATGAATGAAAGTACAACATAAAATATTCGAACTATCATCGAAAGTCTGAATGTGATAAGGAAATGTGGATAAAATCCGCTTTGTCGCCATGCAACCTATTTAAAAATCAACATGCGACAGGCTCGGATCCAGGATTTTCCAGAGGGGGGGGGGCCCAATTTTGAAAAAAAAATCTTGCGAGCGGAGCGAGCAAACGAGCGCGAAGCGCGAGTTTAAAACATTCCCCGATTTATACGCCTATACTGACCTAAAACGAGGAATTTAAACAATTTTATTTTTACTCCTATGAAAACAAAATAATCTACTTGCAAAAAAAAAACACCTAAAAACTAAAAAACTGAAATCTGAATATTTTAAACAAAACTTTGCCATTTACTTACCTGGAAGAACGGCATGTTATGCCCAAGTTGTTTAGGCAGAAGGCGGTGGAAACGAATTTGAAAAGTGGGGGGGGGGGGTGTTGAGCCCTCAAATGTTAAATAATTCGTCCAACCTAATGTAAAATGCCGCTCAAATGTCACAACACGTCAACCACAAATGTAAAATTGCCTCAAATGTCACAAACACGTCAAACCAGAAATGTAAAAATGCCTTCAAATGTCACAACACGTAACAACAACAATGTAAAATAGCCCTCAAATGTCACAACACGTCAAACCACAAAATAAGTAAAAATGACCACTAATGTCATAACATGTCGACCACAAAGGTAAAAAGAATTTCATTTTAACTACTAATGTCTGAACATGTCAACCAGCAAATGTAAAATTCATTCCATGTATCATAATAATGCGGAATGTGAACAAAACATTTTCAATTAATATTACACTACATGCATACTTCCCATAGATACATATACATATGCACACACATGCACACACTCACACACAGGCACATACATACACATACACATATACACACACATACACACCCCACACGCATAACGTTTAAACGGGGAAGTGGTCCAGTAACAAGATTTACTGGTAATGTTTTATCACTATATGGCTAGCTTGGTGTTAAAATCGGCATGATCCAATATGGTATGCGTGATTGAACACACATAAAAGGCACATTTTGAAAGTCACATGAGTCCCTTTTTAGGATATAAACTTGAGCAAAAATGGGTAATTCTTATTTGGAGGCATGTTATAAGTGTCTTTTTTGTGTTATGTTATTATATGAGCAGCCTCTATCCCATCAATCCTGGCACATGTTTTACGGAAAATTTTATGGAAAATGCCATTCCCAATCTTCTCACAAATTCAAGCTGAGCCAAATTATGGCGTTAAACAAAGCAATTTTTCTATCAAAACTATGCCCATCTATGCACATAACTGTCATGACTATGTGAGTAGGAGTCTGAAAATTCGTGCATGAAATCCTATGAAGGGGGGGGCAGGGTGCATGTCCGCCGCTCGATTCTACACCTTTCTTTAAGAGCCCATGGGGGAGGGTCGTTTCGCAAGAATGGAGCGCTTATGCACACAGGTTGGGTAAGGCTATACGGTATCAAACAAAGACTCCATAATAACCGCAGTATTTGCTTGAGACTAACGAAAGTTACAATTTTGCACCCAAAAAGGAAAAAAAGAATGCCAAAAATGGTGCAATGAATTTTTAGATAATTATACCATACCCGTCTTTTTATCTAATTCTTGTTTTTAGTAACATCATGAAAATGAAGAAAAACATAATGAAATGAATGAAACATAATACACAACAATTAGAAAGATTTTTTAAAATCTTTCTAATACTACTGTATTATGCTTATAATCGTAATTGAAACATTTTTGTTCCATTTAGCAACATTCCTCATTGTTATAATACATGTTGATGAGTTTTATACATTGTGGGTGACATGTTAAGACATTAGTGGTTTAAAATGAAAACTTTTTACATTTGTTGGTCAACATGTTATGACTTATTAGTGGTCATTTTCACATTTATGGTGACATGTTGTGACATTTGAGGGCATTTTTACATTTGTGGTTGAATGTGTTGTTACATTTGGAGGCATTTTTACATTCGTGGTTGACGTGTTGTGACATTTGAGGCAATTTTACATTTGTGGTTGACGTGTTGAGACATATTGAGGCATTTGAGGCATTTTTACATTAGTGGGCGATTTTTACATTTGAGGGCTCAACAGGGGTCATGATGGAAAGGGGCGTCTTTACTGAAAAGGGGGTAATTGAGACCAGAGGCATAAAAAAGAAATGTATCGAGAATCAGGAGAAGGTGCGCCCCCCACAAAATGGCATTTTAATTGATGCTTTTAAAGATGTGGTTTGTATTTCATTAATGAAAAAAAAGCAAAGCGAGGCGCGAGCCGGAAATTTTTAGCTTAGAATTTAAGATAATTGTGCGTTATGAAACCGTATCTAAATTGGTATCTGCGAGCGCGAAGCGCGAGCCGAAAATTTTGGCTCAAATTGGAGTTATTTGTGCATTATGATTTAGTTTCAGCGAGCCGAAAATTTTGGGTTTTAAAAGATATATAGATAGTAATAAAGGGGCACTTTCTTGTATTATTTTTTTTTTCCATAATTGTGTATTGTAAACCTTATTGTGTATCCGCGTGCGCGAAGCCGCGAGTTGAAAATTTTAATGTAAAAATAAGACGTATTTGTGCATTATCATTTAGTAAAAATTGGGTTTCAAAAGATGTATGAGAATAAATAATGGGGCACTTTCTATATTCCACGAGGCCGAGGGTCCAAGAGGCCCCTTTTCTTTGAGAAATTTTGAAACTTTAATTTTATCTAGGCCTATTTCTTTTTCAAAAAAAAAACACGGCATTTTAGGCGATATTTGCAAATACAACAATATGAAAAAAAAAATCGGCTTCCAGTGGACCCCCACATTAAAGGCCACTTGTTATGATGTTTTAGAACCCAATTAGGCCTATTTAAACGCTCTTATTGAAATAAAGTTGGGCAAAAAGTAACAAGCATCGGGCCTTATTTCCTTCTCTTTCTTTCTTTTTACTTCTTTTCTCTCCTTTTCCTTCTTTCTCCTTCTTCCTCTCTTTTTTTTTTTTTTTTTTTTTTTGTTTTGGGGGGGGGGGGGCCTGGATCGCGCCTGTTGCAATATGATGACAAGGATCGTTACCACCTGCTACTCTACTGAAGGCAGTCTTGTGAATGTCTTTTTGGCGGAAGCATTTGCTTAGTGTTAGAAAAACTTAAGCAAGAAAACTTTAAGGCCCGAATTTCCAAAAGCTGCCTAACTTTAAGCCTAGCTTAAATCTGTCGTTTAACTATGGCTTGCTAAAATGGAATCAATCCTGAAATGTAGATGTTCAATTCATCATAAGTTTTGGTCGTGAAACTATTAAAAACTGTTTGGGAAGGATAAGTACGAAAGATTCCCTTACAATTAAAATACGATTCCAGAATTCAGCGAAGGTGATAGGAACATGCAAAATAGACAGATTGATTCCCTTTTTTTTTAGCAAGCCATAGTTAAACCACAGATTCAAGCTAGGCGTAAATTCAGGAAGCTTTTGAGAATACGGGCCTAAGTGGTTTAGATGAGGTAATATCTTAGACAATTTAAATAACAATGATCAACTCTACTGATGAATCTTGTAAGACCAACCAAAGTGACTAAGTAATTCATACAGGGATTTTCAGAAAAATTATAGATAATAAACATAACCAATTTGGTATATAAAATATTATGTCAGATTTGAAAATTATAAAGCCAATTTAGTATTAAATGTTATGTACGAACTTAAACTGAAAGAACCCTCAGTTTAAATTTTATTGTACTTTTAAATAGAGTAAATCAATTTATGGATATTCTTCTTCCTTATCCCACACTGAGTGGTAAATAATGAACCATAGACAGGTCTATGAATATATTCTCTTACCAAGTCTACGTAAATATTTTTACTTTTTATTCTTTTAATTCTACTGTCATAAGATCCGACTGATTTTGTAAATATTCTGTTTTGTCCAAAAATATTTGCTGTGATGTTTGATTAATGAGCTTCCCCAATTCTTTATTAGTATTGCCATATTATGTAATGTGATATTTAATTGGGACACCTCTTTCTCTCCAGAAATTAAGTTGTATAACATTTTAATGAATTCAAAGTGACTCCATATTATTCTTATAATAATTAGTGTAATACTCATAAACATCAATTTCCATAATCGTTACAATAGTGATAAATGATAGCTTCCACTGAGGATCTGATTGTGTATAATATCTTTGAATCCACTTTACCAACAATTACCGAGTCTCTATCATGCATTTAAGTTTAGGGAATACAAGACCACCATCAACAGACAATGTTGCACGTGATATTTTATCTGGGTCTTTCCACAGAAACTCAAACATCATCTATTCAAACACCTTAACAAATTTGTGAGCTTTTTTCAAAATCGGAAGCTATATACATTATTTAAGACTTAACAATTGATGTTCTCAACACTTGGTTCGTCCACCATGAGAATGTTCATTTTATTCAATACAATCGAATTTAATTTCTTGATTTCTCCCTGGTCATAGGAAATTTAAATACCTAAAATTGTTTATATTATGTTGCTGTTTTTTATCCCCTTCTCTGTGCCTACTTTTTTTTCAATCCACACAACTTCTGCTTTATATTAGTTTTATTTGAATAAAAATAAAACATTTTGGAGAATTCCTCAGATTCGTTGTATAGGACTTTCATTGGTTGTATGCTAAGCTAAATACAAAAACAAGTTATATCATAATGTTGTATA
>CALNVZ010001721.1:20196729-20229328 GCA_940671915.1 Paracentrotus lividus
GGGGGGGGGGGTGAGGGAGTAGTGGAGAAGGGAGAGGTAGATAGAAAGGACCCGGGTAGAATTGTAGAACAATCATTTAGAAATAAAATATGGGCATAGATGCACACAATAATATTCAACAAAGCAATCTAATTTGGCATTCAAGGACTCGTGAAAGCATGAACAGATATTGGACTATTTACTTTTCACAGACGCCCTCTACCTTAGTCACATATTTAAGAATCCTAACAAATAAGATAATCTCAGAAGAAAATAGGTTATTTGCACTCAATATGTTTAGTATCTTCAGTTTAAAATGGGAAAATGCCTGCTATGACCCAATAATATACACCGAAAATTTTAAATAAATAGGACTGTTTTATATTATTGACCCAATGATCAAACCCACAATTAAATCATAAAAACAACAACAGAGTACATGATATAATCATTGACAGATATTAATGATGCATAATTGTTTACACTTCAGTCCGAGCACTTTAATAAGTAGGCCCAAGAAATATTTGGTATCATTACAATTTTGGATTCTATAGTTTTAGAAAATACTCCTAAAATAATATTATTGTAGTGACTTGTTGGCTGTTTTAAGCCACTAAGTATAAACATATTGTGATATGGCATAAAATACTACTAATATGCTAATCAATTGAAATAGGAGCTTTTCAAAAATGTATTTTATGAAATCACGCTTTCACTTAAACAAAATTAGTTTCAACAACAGATTCCAGAATAAATACCACTGTATTTTTAACCAAAAAAAATGTTGTTTTACTGTACACAAAATCCTTAGATATGAATGAACTTTTGAAAAAGCTTTTTAAACCAAAATTAAATTCTCCTTGGAATACGCCAAATGCATTTATCTAAATATTTGAAATAAAAAATATGATATTGATGGCTAACAAATGCAAGTCGGTAAAAAGCAGAGGGGCGGAGCCGGGGGGGGGGGGGGGGCTGGGGGCTGCAGCCCCCCCCCCCACTTTTTTAGCCAACGTGACAAAAACGCAAAAATGACCATACATTTGTGATTTTTTAGCTGTCAGCCCCCCCCCCCCACTCCCACTTTCGGCTCAGCCCCTCCACTTCAAAACGCTCCGCGCCCCTGGATTGTACATGCCATCCCCCATCTTTTTAATTGAGGGACATAATTTGAAAACCACTCATTGACCGTACATTTTAAACCGAAAATTTTGGAGCTCCCCCCCCCTCCTGTAATCCTGACCCGTCACTACTGAGAAGGATTAGGGACGTCTTTAGACATAGTCCCAAATCAGTCTCAAACCCGCCTCCGCGAAATGAGATGCCACCATTATTCGCCATGCTAGTGCCTATGGTATTAACCACAACTAAATTAATTCATGTTTGTATAATTCAGCTTACAAACTGTTTCATTGATGTTGAAAAACATTCTGATAAAGAAATACGATATGAGAAAAATCGGCCTCGTGGGACCGAGGACTCGTGGGAAAAATAACTCGGCCTCGTGGACGTAGGACTCATGGGACGTAGGTCTCGTGGACGTAGGACTCGTGAGAAAATATTCGGCCTCGTGGGACGTAGGACTCGTGGAACCGAGGACTCGTGGGAAGACCCCGTAAAACCATTCACCAATACTACTTATGACGTCAGAGGGCAGTGTTCTAACCCATCGTATGAATGATGACTCAAAATTGAATGCTTCTAAATTCATTTTATAATTAGTGTTATAAGAAAATCATCTCAAATGATCTTTGTACTCCAGAGATTAGCATATGTATGCGGGAACTTTTATATCATGTGAATATGAAGAATTTCTATTAATAGAGGAAATTAAGAGAGAGAGAGGAGAGAGAGAGAGAGAAAGAAAGACATCAGAGATTTCATATTTTACTTACATTTATATAAATTCATTGTTTTCTGTATAAACATATACATGTTATACGAATGTAATCCTGTACAAAGTAATATTCAATCACATATTCAATCATGAACAAAATATAATAGAACTGGAAACATTGCATTATATACTAAAATTGTAAAATGCAGAAGACTACATGCAAATAGCAACAGGAACATCAGCGTTAAATGTTATAGCACAATTGAACAGAAAAAAACTGGTATATAATTGGAAAAACTCCGCCGGATGACATCTCCCCTCACTTAAATGCTTTATAACTATTGATTTTATGCCAACCCTTGGTTTTTCTTTCTGTGACAATTAATTACATTACTTTTCGCATGGAGTAACCCTTCTGTAATGACAAGCGAGGATAGGAATGGTTGTTTAATTGCTAATCATACCATTGGAACACCCCTTCCAACCTATGAATGGCTACTCCTTCCCCTCAAAAGGTTGTTAGGTTTAGCAGATTCAGAGGTACCCCCAACGAAATGTGACCCTCAGAAAAGGAAAATTAATGAAAATGCAAGAAATAAAAGAAATGTTGAAAAAGGGAAGGATGCTAAATGGGAACTTAAATATGAAGCTACAGGAGTACAAAAGACACGAAGGGTGAGTTGGCCTACATATCTCTTGTCGTCTTCAGCATGGGGGGGGGGGGCGTGAGCCACGATAATTAAGCTTAATTAATAATTAATCACACCCTAAACAAATAAGAAATGAGCGCAAAAGTTTAAACGAGAACACAATTTTTATTTATCAAAAAAGAAATTCACAAAATTCAATTCCAACATCATCACTTGTTTTGTCATTTTTAAAGGAATAATGTAATACAATCATTGTCATTGGCTTTAACATTTTACAGACAATATCTGAATGGTGTGTGTTCATAAGTATGCACTTGCACAGCTTTGCATTCATGCGTCTCATTGCTATTAAAAGAGGGTGTTATAGCACTAGTGTTGGTATGAAAATATCTCCAGAAGTAGATGAAAATTAAAACATCGGTATATCAACCAGTTTTTCAGTATTCCGTCAACATATCCGATAAAACATTTATAATTGTAAAACATTGCTTAAGAGTGCACTCAGGAAAGATTCCAGACTGTCCTGCAAAACTCTATTGAACTTGAAATTTCCTTTGCTGATCTGAGGAAAACAATCCTGCAAAAATATAAATAATGATAAATATATGACAAAATAAAAATCTAATCTTTCAAATATTAGAGATTTATTTTCTAGTAGTATGAAATTTTATGACTATTATTGACCATTCAATCAATAAGCTTTGATTGCTAATAGATAAATACTGTTTTATTTTTCCAAAACAAAAGCAATTTCAAGGAAAATAACTATTTTCACTCAAAAATATAAGTAAACGCCGAGGAGTCCCTAATATAATCTTTATATGGATTCTAATTCTGATGTGTACTGCATAAAATCCACAATGTGGAATGTATGCATACAGTTCTTTATCCTCCAGGGCACTTGATGTAATATGAATATAATACCAATGCCCTGAGAGTGGAACGGAACTCATCTTGTAGGGGCATGCTCTTCATTTCCAGTTAGTCAGATGGGCAGTGTATGAAGTAATATGTTTATAAACAATAGTGAGCAATTGGATCTGAACATAATTATACAATTTTGCAGTAATAGCCCTTTACATTGTGCATGCAGGTTTATGCGATGCCATAGAAAAAAAAATCTTATCTGTTTTTTACACAAGAAATTTAAATTTTTAAATTGAAAATGAACAAAAAGAGTATTCAAGTACTAGGGAATGACTCAGATGACCAATGCACTGAATACTGAAAAGCAAAACTGTCCCTAATAATTTAAATTCAATTCATCATGCATAATTGGTTTCTTATACCTAATTTGATCCCCTATTCATATATACCTTCATTGATGGAGCCAATCTCCTGAGAGTGGAACAGAACTCATCATGTAGGGTCATCTTATACATTTCCAGCCTAGTCAGATGGGGCAGTGTGCACAGTGCTGCTGCAAGATCAGCAAAGGCTGGTGCTGACCCTTCAACACCCCACATAGTAAGAGACTGGACCTGAAAAAATAATGGTACAAACAAAATATGTTTACAACCAATGCAGGGCAATTGGATATGAGCAAACTTGTAATACATGCAGTCTTATTTTATGCCATATCATTTTTTTTTTTCACTCAAGAAAGATTCATTTTTGTTAAACTGATACTGTAACAAATAAATTTGACAGGAAAGTACAAAGTAATTGAGATGAGAAATTAATAGAAAAAAGCAAAAAATTCTTAATGATTTTACAATCATGGTTTCTCATACCTACTTTAATCCCCTATTCATTAATACCTTCATTGATGGAGCCAATGCCCTGAGAGTGGAACAGAACTCATCATGTAGGGGCATGTTACACATTTTCAGCTCAGTCAGATGGGGTAGTGTGCACAGTCCTGATGCCAAATCAGCAGAGGCTGATGCTGAGAATTTAACACTGTACATACTGAGAGACTGGACCTGAAAAGAATTATTGTATGAAGTTATGTTTACAACCAATAGTGAGCATTTTAATCTAGGCAAACTTGTATCCAGTAACACATGTAGGTTTATTACATGCCATAGTAAAACAATGTGATTATCATTTTCACACAAGAAAGATTAATTTTCTTAATTGAAAACAACCAGAAGCAATATATATGTACTAAATAATGTAACTCAGATGAGCAATTCATTGAAAAAAGAAGGAAAATCATCCCAAGTCCTGATGCAAAATCATTAGAGGCTGGTGCTGAGATTTCAACACCCAACATGAGAGAGTGGACCTGGAAATAATACTTGTATGAATATATTTTTGTTACCTACATTGAGCATTGGGATCAAAGCAAACTTAAATGCAGTAATACATTTATTTTATGCCATCAAAAGACAATTCCATTTTCTTCACAAGAGAATTTTTTTTTTTTATTGAAAAAGAACAAATTCAGTACAACAATACTAAGATAATAACTCAGATAATCCATCCATTGGAAAAAAAAACAAAAAAACAAAAAACAACATCATCTCTTAAAGCTCATGTATAGTTTTGGGAGAACATATTTTTTGTTTTACTTCCATAGCAGAATAATATGAATTAATACCTCAAATAACCTCTCTGTTCAAAATTATTTGTTATAAAATCCACTCTAAGACCTGAATTTAGCAACAAAACTGTGTAAATCGATTTGTTTCTGGGCCGTGCCTAAACAGGATCACACTGGGGAGAGTGCAATGTGCAGTGGTTGTGTGCAAAGTATGCTATTGATACACAGACTGAAACACACAGAATGCCCACACGCCATACCAGTCAGCAGTGGTGTGGCATGCCCAGAGTTCTGGGGTGAGAGTGAAGGAAGTATGGCCTTATTTTGATGACTACCTCCCCATGTTTATGCTAACTATAACATATCATGAAAAGACATGCATGGCACATGGTTATATTACTTGCCCATGTATTGATATGTTATTGGGACAATATTAGGACAAGTTGAGTAAGTTTTTGAAAAATGCAATTTTCTCTACAACAACTATACTTGGGCTTTAATGTACAGTAAATAATGTACATTGTAGGTTTGTTTAATGCTATTTAAAAAAAATTCAGAAGAATGATTCATTTTTTTAAAACTGAATAGGCCCTACAAACAAAATCAGTATAAACAAAGTAATTGAGATGAGAAATTAATTGAAAAAAAAGCAAAAAATTCTTAATGATTTCACAATCATGGTTTCTCATACCTACTTTAATCCCCTATTCATTCATACCTTCATTGATGGAGCCAATGCCCTGAGAGTGGAACAGAACTCATCAGGTAGGGGCATGTTAGACATTGTCAGCTTAGTCAGATGGTGCAGTGTGCACAGTGCTGATGCCAAATCAGCAGAGGCTGATGCTGAGACTTCAACTCTATACATGTACATACTGAGAGACTGGACCTGAAAAGAATTATTGTATGAAGTTATGTTTACAACCAATAGTGAGCATTTTAATCTAGGCAAACTTGTATCCAGTATTACATGTAGGTTTATTACATGTCATATAGTAAAACAATATGATTATCATTTTCACACAAGAAAGATTAATTTTCTTAATTGAAAACAACCATAAGCAATATATATGTACTAAATAATGTAACTCAGATGAGCAATTCATTGAAAAAAGAAGGAAAATCATCCCAAGTCCTGATGCAAAATCATTAGAGGCTGGTGCTGAGACTTCAACACCCAACATGAGAGAGTGGACCTGGAAATAATACTTGTATGAATATATTTTTGTTACCTACATGTACATGTACATTGAGCATTGGGATCAAAGCAAACTTAAATGCAGTAATACATTTATTTTATGCCATCAAAAGACAATTCCATTTTTTTCACAAGAGAATTTTTTTTTTATCGAAAAAGAACAAATTCAGTACAACAATACTAAGATAACTCAGATAATCCATCCATTGGAAAAAAAAAAGAAAAGAAAAAAAAAACCATCATCTCTTAATGTACAGTAAATAATGTACATTGTAGGTTTATTTAATAGATTTTAGCAACTGAGCTGAGGTGAAGGGAGCTAAAATGATTTATTTACACTTTGAGGGGAGAGTGAATGACAGCGTTGCTTCGGGTTGAGAGGGCGGCATGTCTGGCCCGCTGGCTCCATAACAAAAAACTACATGAGTGATCATGCATAGAGGTTTCCAAATAATGTTTTGGTAGTCATAGTCTAAACACTTCCTCTTTGCATTAAATTCAATATTATTATGAAGCATCCTACAAGCCAGGCCTGCTAGCCCACGTGCTCAAAGAATTTAGCGCGGACAGTCTTCATTCCTTCCATGGTCTTCGTGCGAGATGGTCATTCTAACCGATAATTAAAATTTTTTATATTCGCACTTCTGTATTTCGGAGTCCTCACCCCTCGCTATTGCCTGTGTATAGTGACTGGAAAGTACTATTTGTAAGATTTTATGAGATGATATCAGACCTCGTCACTTTTTCTGTAAACAATTTTTATAGCAAACAATTTTCAGAGCAAGACGTTGCCGAAGACAAAGGCGAAGAAGAGGTCGACAGAAACACGTTATCAACTATGCTGGTTTACAAACGGTTTAACTGGCGTTGAATCTGGTGTGACCATTATGCCATTTACGAGGAGTTTGTTACGCAATGTGTAAAACGAACAATTATGGATTTTGACACTCCCCATCCCGTTAGCTTGTGTAATAATCGGCTATTGTTTCGGTTTTTGGAGTGGAGGAGCGAGGAGAAAATATGATTCTGCATAATTGCGTGAAAGTGCTTTTGTGTTATTTGGAATTTCGAATTGTGTCAGATCTCGTGAGTTCGCTAGCAAACAATTGACATGTCAATGCATAGGAGGAGATGAGTTCGATCGCTTTTTGGGCTTTTTCAGTGATATTGCTAAAACACAAAACAGATTATTACGCCTTCTTCTTGAAACCCTACCGAGCGAACAGTACACGGGTATTGTGCGAACTACTATATGGGCAGTCTCCGTGGTCAAGCCGCCAATCCCCTACGAACCAGTCTAGGAATGCAGAGGCTTCATCGGGGATTCCATTTATGTGGGGCATCAATATCGGACAGCTAGCGCCAGTCACAAGATGCGCCGATACAGCGATCCTATCATGCTGCTTCTCGATGGACATGTCTTAGCGTCTGATTATGTCGGTTTTGCAGGATCCCCGTTGCCACCCACTTGTGGAAGAGCTTCTTATGAGCACCGCTATCTTCTAGATTCATCAAGGGCCAATAATAAGCCTATATCCCGTCACACCTATGACACAGGCTGTCGGCTCTCCAGAAATTCAGGGGTGATTAACGATTTTATATTGTTACAATTCTTTCTATATTTAAACATAGGCCTTCTGGCTATACATGGAGTAATCATAAATATTAACAATATTATTAACAAAATACATAAGGAGATAATAAAACAATACACTGATAAATCAACTTGAAAATGACATGTTTAATTGATGCTATAACAGATGAAGAACATTATTTCTAAGAACAAGATCATATGATATATATAGATATACATGTAGGCCCTATATAATAATAGTAATAATAATAATAATAATAATAATGAGACTTATACCGCGCCAAATCCACTCTGTAGAGTGCTCAAGGCGCTTTTTAGGATATTATAAGGCAATTAAGAAGAATTGAACAGAAATGTTTTGAGGTATTGTTTGAAAGTTTCAGAGGTCAGGCATTGTTTAATGTTTCCAGGAAGGCTATTCCATAACTTGGATGATGAGTAGACAAATGATCTTTCTCCCCAGGTTTTGGAAACTTTGGGGGTAACAAGTGAACTGGAAGAGGAGGAACGTGAGGATCTTGAAGGGGTATAACTTTTAATTAGTGAAATGAGGTACTGTGGAGAAGAGCCATGGACACAGTGGAAAGTCAACAACAAAATCTTAAACATAATACGTTGTTTTACAGGGAGCCAATGTAAAGATCTTAAAATAGGAGTGATGTGAGTGATATATATATATATATTTAGAGATGGCATAACTTTATATTTCACACTATTGCTTAAGATTAAAATTGATTTCCTGAGGGTGGTGTCTCACTTATTCGCGGAGACGTCTCCGTGACGAAATCCTAGCTTTGTGCCACATGTAAAAAGTTATAAGAGGTCTCTAAAACTTAGACAATTGAGGAGAAAGAGGAGACTGAGAAGATTGAAATATATGGCAAAACCATGTTGACAAATCCGTCTACAAATTTTGTTTCCGGGCGAAGTGAGTAACGACCCTTATGCATGAGTTTGAGTGTGTAGATTATTGGAAATTATATTCCATTCTTATTATTGAAATGTCTATTGAAGCATTCAAGAATTTACGTTGGGGTAGACTATAGTGAGCATTTCAGGATGTCGGGTATGTACATTACTATACACAAGACCATTTGGATCTCATTTCACATTCTCACAGGTTCATTTCCATGGATTTAATCCCAAACAGAATAAATCTCTTCTTTGATCTAAAGCTTGAAAATTGAACGATTGAATATGATTCAAGCCATGGCAATTTCAATCAAATTTCCTCTAACATATGATGCGCGTAGCTCTCCTTGGGGGTAAAAGAATGTTGTAGTTTTATTTTTAGAACCCAGCATTAATAATAATAATAATACTGACACCATATCTGCTATGGTATTCAGAAATAATAATACTAATACTAAATAAACAAGTGGATTAGTAAATTAAGCGATGCGTAATATATGTCCCCGCCGATAATGTAAAATTCCCATTATATCACGATCAGTGCTATCACATAAGGCAACGAAATCGAAATCGGGTAAAAATGGCGAAGAAGTAGCATTTTGTAGCCAATGTAAATATTAGGTCAAAGTCAAGGGTCAAAGGTCAAAATTCTGTGAAGAAGTTTTATAGTCCTCACCTAGTGCTATCACATAAAGCAAACGGAATCGTAATCGGATGAAAAATGGCGAAGGAGTAGCATTTTGTAGCCAATAACAATAAAGGTCGAATCAAGGTCGAAGTAGGGGTCAAAGGTCAAAATTCTGTGAAGAGTTTGTAGTCCTCACCTAGTGCTATCACATAAAGCAAACAGAATCAAATCGATGAAAAATGGTGAAGGAGTAGCATTTTGTAGCCAATTACAATATAGTAGGTCAAAGGTCAAAGGGTCAAATTCTGTGAAGAAGTTTGGCTATTACCTTAGTGCTATTACATAAAGCAAGCGGAATTGGAAATCGGATGAAAATTGGTGGAAGGAGTAGCATTTGTAGCCAATGTACAATATAGGTAAAATAAGTCAAAGGTCAAGCAAATTCAAAAATTCCGTGACAAAAGTTTTGTAGTCCTCACCTAGTGCTATCACATAAAGCACGGAATCGAAATCGGATGAAAAATGCGAAGGAGTAGCATTTTGTAGCCAATTAACAAATATAGGTAAAATCATACAGGTCAAAGGGTCAAAGTCAAAAATTCGTGAAAGAAGTTTTGTAGCCTCACCTAGTGCTATCACATAAGCAAACGAGGAATCGAAATCGGAGAAAAATGGTGAAGGAGTAGCATTTTGTAGCCAATGTACAATATAAGTAAAATCAAGGTCAAAGGTCAAAGGGTCAAAAGTCAAAATTCTGTGAAGAAGTTTTGTAGCCCTCACTAGTGCTATCATATAAAGCAAACAGACTCGAAATCGAAATCGGATGAAAAATGGCGAAGGAGTAGCATTTTTTAGCCAATTAACAATATAGGTCAAAAATGAAGGTCAAAGGTCAAAGGGGTCAAAAGCCGAAATTCCGTGAAGAAGTTTTGTAGCCCTCACCTAGTGCTATCATATAAAGCAAACAGAATCAAAATCGGATGAAAAATGGCGAAGGAGTAGCATTTTGTAGCCAATTAACAATATAGGTCAAAAATCAGGGTCAAAGGTCAAAGGTCAAAATTCTGTGAAGAAGTTTGGTAGCCATCACCTAGTGCTATCATATAAAGCAAACGGAATCGAAATCGGATGAAAAATGGCGAAGGAGTAGCAAATTGAAGATTTTGATCACATACGGACGCACGGACGGACGGACGGTTGGACGGACACACACACACACACACATACACACAGACACACGTACGGAGCCCGTTTCATAGTCCTCTGCTCGAACTCGTTCAGCGGGGACAATTATAATTCTTTGAAAACACAAATCCATATGATAGTGCCCTACTTGATGACAGTCAAGAAACTCATGGTAACAGATATATCTGCCATACAAAAAGGCACGTGTTATTTTGACCAGACGGAACAAAGATAACAAGTGGATTAGTAAATTACGCGATGCGCAATATATGTCCCCGCCGATAATGTAAAATTCCCATTATATCACGATTAGTGCTATCACATGAGGCAAACGGAATCGAAATCGGGTAAAAAATGGCGAAGAAGTAGCATTTTGTAGCCAATGTACATTATAGGTCAAAGTCAAGGTCAAAGGTCAAAGGGGTCAAAAGTCAAAATTCTGTGAAGAAGTTTTGTAGTCCTCAGCTAGTGCTATCACATAAAGCAAACGGAATCGAAATCAGATGAAAAATGGCGAAGGAGTAGGATTTGGTAGCCACAATATAGGTCAAAAATCCAGGTCAAAGGTCAAAGGTCAAAATTCCGTGAATAAGTTTTGTAGCCATCACCTAGTGCTATCACATAAAGCAAGCGGAATCAAAATTGGATGAAAAATGGTGAAGGAGTAGCATTTTGTAGCGAATGTACAATATAAGTAAAAATCAAGGTCAAAGGTCAAAGGGGTCAAAAGTCAAAATTATGTGAAGAAGTTTTGTAGTCCTCACATAGTGCTATTACATAAAGCAAACGGAATCAAAATCGGATGAAAAATGGCGAAGAAGTAGCATTTTTTAGCCAATTAACAATATAGGTCAAAAATCAAGGTCAAAGGTCAAAGGGGTCAAAAGTCAAAATTCCGTTAAGAAGTTTTGTAGTCCTCACCTAGTGCTATCACATAAAGCCATAGGATCAAAATCGCATGAAATGGCTGACGAGTGCATTTGAGCATATTAAGTCAAATAATCAGGTCACAATCACAAAGTCCAATAATTCTGTGTAATATTTGTAACGCTATCACTAAGTGTATCAATCCATAATAAAGCCAAAAACGGAATCGAATCCTGATGAAAATGACGAGAGAGCAAATTGAACACTGCTACATACGGACCAGGCACGACGTATCATGACGGACGGACACACCACACAATACTCGAGCCCTTTCATAGCCTGCTCAACTCCGTTCTCGGCCGGGACCCAAAACGACAGACAAACCATGAACTCCAACCAAACACAATGCAACCAACCAAACACTGATTACTAACCACGTCTCTGACTATCAGCGTGAAGAATTAATACTACAACCGCGGGTGTCAATTTGCATTTCGGCTATGGTCGACTCGTATGTTGATCAGTCTCCATGAACTTCTGGCACCAAATCTGACTAACTAGTGATAGATTCCGTCAACCAACCCTGTCTCAATTTCTAATGTCATGCATGGATACTAAGTGATCCGATCCATTACTGCTCTTAACTCGCATTTCCTTTTAAACATAAATAATACTGCAATTTAACATACCATAAATTTATGGAACATTCCGTGCGATAAAATTAATATCTGAGGCACTTACGTAAAACATCAACTATAATATGTGGTGGATATATGCACAGCTTCGTCATTATTTGTATGTATAGTTTAATGAGCGTAAGAATCAGAATCATTACTAAATATTATAAAACATTGACGCGCTTGTGCCCTGTTTCTCTTGTTCAATTCTTCCTTTTTTGTCAATTTAATGGAGCATACAGGATACAGAACCTGAAAAGGGGGGGGAGTAACTTCGATATCATCGTATATGTCTTGCGCAAGCCAGAGTGGTCTGCTCTGACTTTGGCCAATAATCATGGCATGTGCAAACTTGGTATACACGCGATTAAGTGTCATTAATTTCGGTAACTATGATTTTCAAAAAGCTATTTAAAAGAATAGAACTGCTTTCTATACTGACATGAGCAACTTTTCCATTCTCGTATATGTCTGGGCACAGATGTTCTGCTAATAAAAATTTCAGTATAATATTACGTTGCGGGTTTGTCAGCCTAGTGGATGGAAAACTTCCTGTTGTCTTTTTTCTTTTTCTTTTCCTTTACAGCCACAGCGCAGACACTGCAGGTGCCATGTCACACTGCAAATTATTGGCTCGTCAACAACAAGTAACACCGGTTTTGCGGCATGGACTTCGCCTTTTTTGGAACAAATCGCTACACAACATTGAGCAACGCGGTTCTCTCGCCCTCCCATGTATTATGATGTGGGCGCTTAATGATCTTCGTCATGTTTCAGTTGATGCATAATATCTCATATACAATTTTCTTGATAGCATCCATCTCAGACAATTTCAAGATGGGGTCAAATATTCTACCTCGGGTTTCATTCGACACTTCTTCCCCTCACAGCCAAAACATCCCAAATAGTCTAGCGAATCAAAGAATGTCATTCATCAAGATCATCTAGACAAAACATTTTGTCACATAGTCTGAGTGCACTTGTTTAATAAGTATGGGAGAAAAAAGACAAGGACGCTTCCCTCTGTTTTCATAGAACCTAATTTCCATCTCTCTCCTCCAAATACATTGCTTTTGCAGTCATTTATAACATGAAGATAGGAGGTGACTTTTCCAGAACGGGACATTTACAATTATGTAGTTGCGGTTTCACTTCTGGACAACACGTACTCATTCATAAATTAACGACATAAATCATACTACCCACTGCAACCAGAGACTCGGCTCGCATTTTAGATAATCTTTGTTTGCTTGTAGTTACAATGTAACCTAAACGTGGTCTGGTCGTCTATCATTTGATATGCAATTATAATAACAATAGTAACATAAACCTGGGGCATGTTCAGATAGATAGCAGATTTGATCTCAATAAATTGGCATCTTGAACATCCTTTCAACATAATTATCACTCTTTTAAAGAAATTGTACATAACAGCTTTGAGGCTAAGAGTGAGTTCGTAGCTAAAATTCCTAGCAATGATAAAATGTATTTCTCAGGTATGTTGTATCTTTTACATATATATATTTCTTATTTAGGTAATGGTGCCATAATCGAGCATCACACATGACGGACTTGAACGCTTTGCAAGAAGCCACCGTTATTATTAGGTCTATTATCATTTAGTATTATGATGAATGGGCTTTATTTTAGCGTTTACTTTCAATTGGTATTCTTCGTTGTTGGAATGGAAGTTTTGTTGTATTAGGTCGGCTTTAATGCTTCGATAGACTCCAGGGAAAACAAATCCGACCATTTCTGTATTAGATAGCTATAACCAAGAAAGGGCATAATCTTCTTGCTAACCAAGGATTTGTACGTGCGAAGTATCGTTATCAGTGCAAGATTAACTAAATTATTGTACAAAGTGTTGGCTTATACTCACAAGCGAGTTACAGTGTAATGAGTCTAGGGCGATTTGGCGGCGAGCTATACTAGCTCGTGTGGCGGCATTTAGTCAAATGGTGTGCCTAATCGCCAATATTTTATGTTATCATTTTCCTTCAAAGGGGGGAGCAAGCGATTTGTGAGGATAGGATTATTCCATGATATGAGATATAATATTCTCTCACGGAGGAATGTTTTTATTGCCATGGTCACTGCCCGAATGCTGGATTTATTGTTGATGAAGAGTATATATATATATATTAGCCAGACATGCGGGGAACAGGCCTATAGTTTGCCCGAGTACATTTATGCGGGGAACAGGCCTAGTTTGCCCGAAGGCTGGCAAGATTTGTGATAAAGAGTATATGATTGTCCAACAGGCGGGGAGCAGGCCTATATGTTTGCCCGAGTACATTTATGCGGGAACAGGCCTAGTTTGCCCGAAGGCTGGCAATATTTGTGATAAAGAGTATTTATTGTCCAGATTATATGCGGGGATCCGATTGTTGACATGAATTTTAAAACATGCTGTAGTCTCGTACATCGAGCTTGACCTGGCATTTATTTATTTATTTCACGGCTGTCTAACTGCAGATAGATCAGCCGGCTCCATTTTGGTTCCTTCCAGATCGTTAGCTTAATATACATTTGCACTAACATTCATATTTACATTTATTTGTAATAGCTTACGTAAAAGTAATGAAACATTAGTTGCATCAATATTTCATGTTATTATTTACGTGTATATAATGTATTGATATGTGCTGATATGAAAGTTCCAAAAAAATTTGAAATTGTGTTGACCACTCAAAAGTTAACATGCAAAAGATTCGTCTTATTAAAGGCCATGGACAAACGCAGAAAACAAGATTATCTTTTTTGTTATTTCTCCTTGTCTAGTCTCAAAGTGGAAATAATAGATTTTAGCAACTGAGCTGAGGTGAAGGAGCTAAAAATGATTTATTTACACTTTGAGGGAGAGTGAATGACAGCGTTGCTTCGGGTTGAGAGGGCGGCATGTCTGGCCCGCTGGCTCCATAACAAAAACTACATGAGTGATCATGCATAGAGGTTTCCAAATAATGTTTGGTAGTCATAGTCTAAAACACTTCCTCTTTGCATTAAATTCAATATTATTATGAAGCATCCTACAAGCCAGGCCTGCTAGCCCACGTGCTCAAAGAATTTAGCGCGGACAGTCTTCATTCCTTCCATGGTCTTCGTGCGAGATGGTCATTCTAACCGATAATTAAAATTTTCCTCCATCCCACCCCTTACACCCCCGGTAAATGAAAATCCAAAGTTGTGGATTTTACTTCAATAAATATGATTTTTGAATTGTTAGAAGGGGGATGTCACTCTTTATGAATTGTACAGAATGAAATTCATTGAGTTGGGTTAAAATCTTGATGGTTTGTTTTTGTTGGCGCCGTTTTTGTTTGGCGGCATTTAGTCGAATGGTGTGCCTAATCGCCAATATTTTATGTATTATTTTTCCTTCAAAGGGGGAGCAAGCGATCTGTGAGGATAGGAGTATGATTATTCCATGATATGAGATATAATATTTTCTCACGGAGGAATGTTTTTATTGCCATGGTCACTGCCCGAATGCTGGATTTATTGTTGAGGAAGAGTATATATATATATTGGCCAGACATGCGGGGAACAGGCCTATAGTTTGCCCGAGTACATTTATGCGGGGAACAGGCCTAGTTTGCCCGAAGGCTGGCAAGATTTGTGATAAAGAGTATATGATTGTCCAGACAGGCGGGGAGCAGGCCTATAGTTTGCCCGAGTACATTTATGCGGGGAACAGGCCTAGTTTGCCCGAAGGCTGGCAATATTTGTGATAAAGAGTATATTATTGTCCAGATTGATATGCGGGGATCCGATTGTTGACATGAATTTTACACATGTCTGTAGTCTCGTACATCGAGCTTGACCTGGCATTTATTTATTTATTTCACGGCTGTCTAACTGCAGATAGATCAGCCGGCTCCATTTTGGTTCCTTCCAGATCGTTAGCTTAATATACATTTGCACTAACATTCATATTTACATTTATTTGTATATGCTTAATGTACATAAAAGTAATGAAACATTAGTTGCATCAATATTCATGTTATTATTTACGTGTATATAATGTATTGATATGTGCTGATATGAACGTTCCAAAAAATTTGAAATTGTGTTGACCACTCAAAAGTTAACATGCAAAAGATTCGTCTTATTAAAGGCCATGGACAAACGCAGAAAACAAGATTATCTTTTTTGTTTCTTTCTCCTTGTCTAGTCTCAAAGTGGAAATAATGCTATTTAAAAAAAATTCAGAAGAATGATTCATTTTTTAAAAAACTGAATAGGCCCTACAAACAAAATCAGTATAAACAAAGTAACTCAGATGAGAAATTAATTGAAAAAAAAGTAAACTTGTCCCAAATAATGTCAATATTGTTTCCCATACCTATTTTGATCCCCTACTCATATATACCTTCATTGAAGGGGCCAATGCCCTGAGAGTGGAACAGAACTCATCAGGTAGGGGCATGTCACCCATTGTCAGCTTAGTCAGATTGGGCAGTGTGCACAGTCCTGATGCCAAATCATCAGAGGCTGATGATGAGATTTCAACCCACTTCATACTGAGAGATTGGACCTGAAAATAATAATTGTACAAAATAATGTTTATAACCAGTATTGAGCATGGGATCTAAGCAAACTTATATGCAGTAATACACATAGATTTGTTTCATTCCATATTTATTTCAACGGAATATAAAGACAATATCCCTACTTTCATACAAGAAAGATATTTTTTTCAAATTCAAAACAAACAACAGATATTGTACCAGATATTAGCCCAGATGAGGAATTCATTGGAAGAAATAGAGAACAAAATTTAGCATTTCATTAAAAAAAAAAGCAAAAATTTTCCCTAACAATTTCAGTTTGGTTTCTCATACCTAATTTGATCCCCTATTCATATATACCTTCATTGATGGAGCCAATGCCCTGAGAGTGGAACGGAACTCATCATGTAGGGGCATGCTTCTCATTTCCAGCTTAGTCAGATGGGGCAGTGTATGAAGTAATACGTTTATAAAAAATAGTGAGCAATTGGATCTAAACACAATTATAAATTTTGCAGTGATACATGTGCATGCAGGTTTGTGTGATGCCATAGAAAAAATATCTTATCTTTTTTAACACAAGAAATTTCACACTTTTAAATGGAAAATGAATAAAAGCAGTGTTCAAGTACTAAGGAATGACTCAGATGACCAATTCTCTGAATACTGAAAGGCAAAACTGTTCCTAATAATGCAATTCAAGTTATATGTAATTTTACCCCCTATTTATATATACCTTCATTGAAGGAGCCAATGCCCTGAGAGTGGAACAGAAATCATCATGTAGGGGCATGTGTTTCATTGTCAGCTCAGACAGATGGGGAAGTGTGCACAGTCCTGATGCCAGATCAGCAGAGGCTGATCCTGAAACTTCAACTTTCTCCATACTGAGAGATTGAACCTGAAAAGAATAATTGTATGAAATTATATGTTTATGACCAACATTAAACATTTGGATCTGAACAAAAGCATAAATTATGTATGTATATTCCATGTCATAGAAAAAAATATCATTTCTATTAACACAAAATGATTAATTATCGACAGAAAACTAACAAAAGAAGAACTTGATTACTAAATAACTTAGATGAGAAATTCATAAACGAAAAGCAATACCATCCCTTATGGTTTCTTATACCTAATTTGATTGATTATTCCTATATACCTTCATTGATGGAGCCAATGCCCCGAGAGTGGAACAGAACTCATCATGTAGGATCATGCTTCTCATTTCCAGCTTAGTCAGATGGGGAAGTGTGCACAGTGCTGATGCCAAATCAGTAGAGGCTGATGCTGAGACTTCAACATCCAACTTGAGAGATTGGACCTGGAAATAATAATTGTATGAATATATGTTTGTTACCTAGATTGAGCATTGGGATCTAAGCAAACTTAAATGCAGTAATACATTTATATTATGCCATCAAAAGACAATAACAGTTTCTTTACAAAAGAAAATGTTTTTTTTTTTTTTTTTTTAATTGGAAAAGAACAAAATCAGTATTACAATACTAAGATATCTCTTGATTTGAATTGAAATGGTTTATTCATGAAAATTTCATTGCGGCCAAAGGCCGAATTACAAATTTTTTTACAAGGTTGATAAATTGTATATCAGCTTGTGATACAGCAAAATGGTGGCCAGGCTGGAAGTGGACTACTTACTTAAAATGAAATATTAGCCGAGGTTAGATAATTGGGATATCAAAGAGCATTTTTCGACTGCGATGACATATCATTACCTTGACATGCCCTTTATCATAATTGTGATGCATCCAAGGAAATGTGAACGTACATGTATGTTCATGACAATTTTTTTGCACCTGAAATATTCATACAACATGTACTTTTATAAGAAGTGCCTGATTTTTTTTTTTTTTTTACATATTCCTGTATGCTTAGATATTCATGAAATATTCAACCATCAAAAACAGAAACAGTATTATTCAAATAGCAAATCATGAAAGAAAAGCATCATGATTTTCTTGATAATGTCAATTAAGGTATCTATCCCTTATGCTACTTGATTCCATTATTCATGACAAGAATATCACAATCCTACCAGTGCCCACAAAATGTCATAATACTGGACACCACATTCATGTAACACATTATGCAATTTTCTCTCTAAAATAAAACTATGCACAAGACATTAGACATTAAGCTTTCTAGCTAATTTAGTAGTTTTTCATTTGCATAATATTTTATATTCTATTATAATACATGAGCACCATGTCCATGCAGCATCATTATTGTTTATTCCATAATAACTTCATCAAAGTTGAGTCTAAATGGCAGCAAAATTTCATGAAAATGTATGGTCCCAATACAAATGCAAAGCCTAAAAACAATGAATGGATAGCATATTACAGCATCAAATTATTCTGAAATGTAACACTTTATGCCCCAACTTTATATAATGACCCAAATACAACATTCTTTCCCTTCTTACTGACACCTGTATTCCTATGCAATTTAATTTGCTGATATCTCTTTAACACAAAATGGGGATTCAATCTAAAGGTTACACCTAAATATATGCAGCATGTCATTCACCTCTGAAAACTGTCCTCTTTCAGCAAGTCTGTGTCTAAAGTTTCTATGAAATGTCCCAAATAGATCAACGCTTCTCAGAGAGGGTGAAGAACAGATCATCTCTGCGATTTCATGAGACACTGTTGGTCCGCAATTCCGGTCAACTCTAAGCTGAAGCTAAAGGTATAAAAATGACAAAAAATGAATGTGACAACGAAATTGAATATTCAAGTAACTACATTGTGCTCAAATACATGTATTGTTTAAGTGGCCATGATATTTACTACATGTATATAGATACAGATAATTCTTGATAGCCCTGATTTACTTCAATATCATGGCCACTTAAACAATACATGCACATGTATTGTTTAAGTGGCATAAAGTTAGTGATGAAAAATATCACTTATAGATTGCAGAGAGCAAAACAAAACCAAGAATATCTACAAACAGGGAGCCAAATTTTAATCATTTACATTAAAAAAATATTGCAGTGGTGATTATGAAGTTGATATCAATGGAAAGTGCAATTCATAATCATTTTACTGACACCTCTTTCAGCTCACCAATGTCACGTATCACTGAACCCCATTGTTCTGGAAATATCTCACAAAATTGAGATTGATGCACTCTCATGCTACTTACATTATCCATGGTGAACTGAAGGTTCTCTGAGCTGGCGTGAGCTGTAACATGAAGGAATTACCTGGATGGTGAGCTTGATTAACTAAACAATTAGGCATTTTAATATTGAAAGTCATTGGAATGCTTTGTTTAAAATTGCTAATCATGTTTAAGTACATTCAAACAACTCATCATAAGGAGCATGAAAATGAACCAATTATGAGACAATCTTCAGAACAATGGGGTTCAGTGATGCATGACATTAGTGAGCTGAGAGAGGTATCATTAGAATGATAATGACTTACACTTTCCAGTGATATAAACTTCATAATCACCATCCACTGTAATATTTTTGAAGTTATTGATGATCAAAGTTAGGTATCCTTTTAGGCACAATCGAACAACCCATCTCAAGGAGCATGAATGTGAACCTCTCACAATTTTGCAAGAAATTCACAGTAGTGCCATCAGTAATTAGGAACACAATACAAACTTTTACCATGTTCCTCATGAATAAGTAGAGTTTTTACAAAGTCAAAATTGACAAAGGAAATACAAATATGTTTAATTGCAAAGTCTGTCTAATAATTGAAAAACACACAAGAGAGTCAACCACCAGTCAATCACCATTTGTAAAATACATGTATCTATCCTCTCTATTCATGGTCTCTCACTGGTAAAGAAGCAGAATTGGACATTAATGAGTCTATACTAATCACTTACTATTCTATCTATTCCAACAAAGGCGTAACCAGCTATTGTGTGTGCTGTCATGTATTTGTCTATTCTCAAGGAAGCATCCTCTGGTAGCACTTTGTCCTTTATCAGAGTAGCCGCATGCGAGTCGTGACATTCAAATGCTACATCAACAAGAAACTTCTTATCACCTTTAGATCTGCATGTCCTTGAAAGATGTGTCATGATATCGATTCCCAATGCTTGGCTTTCAGATGAAGTGAAATAAAGGAGATACCGAAATTCTTTCGCTCTGGGAACCACTATTTCAGTCATCAACCTCTGGTATTCATTGTCATCTGTTTCATAGAGAGAAGCAAGATGCATTCCAGCCATGAATTCCTGGAAGAGTTTGTGAGGAAAGAAAGCTGTAGACAGCAGATGTTTCCGACATCTATTATTTCTTCTTTCTCTTGATATAATCCTGTTCTCCTGAGACAACACCCCAACTCTACAGGCTGTTTGCATAGATGATGGACAGTGCTCAAACTCAGCTTCTGTGAAGAAGAGTGTCTTTCTCAACAAACCATGAAAAGCAAGACTACCAATTGGCTTCAGAAGGTTGTCAATTTCTTCCAGATGATCATCTAATGAGTCATCTAGGCTACATGACTGAGTAACTAATTTTTGTGCATAATGCTCCTTTAGGAAAGCAATCATTTCCTGGAAAATTTGAGAAAATGTTTGAAGTGATTTCATGACTTCTTGCTTTTTCTCATCAAACTCTTTCCACATGAGACAGAGCATAGCAATATAGATAGGATAAGGGGCCATATTTTCGGATATGACATCATTGTCATCTATAAATTTGATCAGATCATTTGCTTTAGCCTCATGACCACCAAAGTGCTTTTGAATGTACACTGCCAAATTCTCCTTGCTAAAGCCCTCAACATAGAGGAAACGGTACATCTTTCGTAGCACATCATTCCATCTAATCTCAATTGCCCTCCAAGGGCGTGTTGTTACCATGACTGGGCATTCCTTCAGCTTTTCTGATCGCAGAATTTCTCCAATCCCTATATCCTTGTTACACAAGGATGTATTACCTTCTTTTGGCTGTGTTACCTTTCCTTTGAATTCATCCAGCCCATCAAAGACAATGAAGACATTGTCTGTATTTGAGCGCATGTATTCTGCCAATTGGCTGGCTGTAGCAGGATTATTCTCAGGGAGATATGATTTTGCTATCTCACCAATACTTTGTTGCTGATACTCCCTAAGTGGAACAATGATAATCCATTTGAACTCCTGGAAATACTTCCCCTTGATCCAGTCCCAGGCAATCTTAGCACAGAGAGTTGTTTTCCCAGCTCCTGCTTCACCCTGAACCAATAGACGTCTTGGGAACTTTTCATTGTAGCGGAGTTTCAGGAGGTCACTGTACTCTAGGAGACGCTTCTCTTCTCCATGCTCTGCTTCCAACCTAAGATGAGTGTACAAATCTTCAAATTGCACTAGGGAATCAGGATTGAGAGGGTCAGCTCTTATCTGACAAAGACTTGTTGTGTACGTGTCCTTGAAATCTTGTGCACATCTTTCAATCAGCTCAGGAGAAAGAGGTTGATGTGTCTGTGAATCAGTAGCTAATGAAGGCTGAGCTAAAAGGCAAACAGATAAAACAGTAAAAAAAAAGAATCAGGTATGCAGTTTGAAAGAGTTCAATATCTTCTTGGTTTAGCTCCCAGTCTGAACATAAGGAATAAAGTTTTTTAACTAGTAGTAGAGGCCGTTATGTCGAAATAATAAAGCCAGCTGGATATTCGTGCCAAAATTGATTTTATTGGCTAACTTTGTCAATTTGGGGGTGCTGAATCCAAAAAACTTTGGTTCCATTTTTTCCAACCACGTCTTGGGCCGCCATTTTGGAATTCAAAATTGCCGCCGTAGAAAACTGTATTTTGACATATATCTTATGTTCTAAGCATGGTAAACGGTTCAAATTTGGTTTATAATGCATGCATATGATGTCAGACATGACAATACATCATTTTCCGAGAATATCATTCATTTGAGTACGTCGCCATCTTGAAATTCAAAATGGCCGCCATAACTAACCTATTTTTACTTGTATCTCAGGTTCCAAGCACTTTAGAAGGTTGAACGTTGCAATAATATCAAAGTTTAAGATGCCCTTCATTCTTGAATGAAAATTTACTCCCTATAATGGTTAATAAATAAAATTGGTGGCCATTTTGAAATTCAAAATGGCTGCCATACGATACTTATATGTACATGGCACCATAGAAAATCATATTCTTACATATATCTTATTTTGTAAGAATTGCAAGAGGTTCAAATCATTGGTAAAAGTATTCTTATCGCGTCACACATTCTACTACATCTTTAGAAAAATTTAAACTATGGTTTATTTTGATAGGCAGCCATCTTAAAATTCAAAATGGCCGCCGAAGATAATCCTTTAGTTATCATATATCAGCTTACAAGCACCTTACAAGTTACAGTGCATGATATTTTAACAACAAAACAAACACAACATCAACGTCATTTGTTGTTGAGTAGTCCTTTCCAAAGCATTTAAGCTTTTGCATTCCTTGCGAGCGACAAGAGTATATGATCAAATTCATGACTGCCCTTGGTACAGCATGCAGGTCAAAACACAAAGTTAGACAGACAGTACAATCTGCCTCTAACTCCCATCTATTTCCCTGGACTGGAGGCATTTTATGTTGTCAAACATTGATGTTTATAGTTTTTCCTGGTGCTCGTGAAATAACATGCAGTAAATGCAAGAGAATGAGGGTATCTGCTTCTCCATGGGTGCGAATGATGACTTTTGGATCAAACACATTATGTTGCATTCCCGAAGACGTCAGCAAAACACTTTTGCCGTCATACAGGCGCAGAACAGCCTTCCCAAGGTATTATGCCAGTAAGAGCTTTGTGTGATTTGAGACAGAATCATTTTGAGTGACACGATTTATATGTTTGTTGATGAGCCCTTTGTGTTAAACTCCACTTGCTTAGTATCTTTAGCCATTTTGCCTCAAGTTCGTTCCTTGAGGATGTCATCATTGTATTTGTCATGATAATCAGATGCAAGTTTTCTGATACTCCTAACGAAGGCAGCAGCAAATTCGGTTTTTTGATGGGGACTTAATTTTGGCCTTGATAACTGCCACTGTATTATTGATGTTTCTTCTCTTTCTCCTCTTTCTATGATGTGGCTTCTGTGTCGAATGGACTTGACTAATCAGTATCCGAGCCTTTAGGATGGCTATTACTATTAGGTACAGTCCCATAGGCTTATATGACATAGATGAATGAACTCTTGTCTGAATTATTAGAAGGCCATCTGAGGTAAAGAGTGAGCATGGAATTACAGATAATTCCTACTTTCAAATTGTATACAGTGTGTCCCAAAAAGAATTATACACTTTTTAAATAGCTACCAAATAGAAAAATATACGATTCTTGGGGAAAAGATTTATATGTATATAAGGCTCATATCCTCATTATGACACGAAAAATTCTGAAAATAACCCATGCTTCAGTGAGTAATACCCACTTTTGTAAAGGACATAACAAATTAGCCTGCGCAGGAATTCACTATTCATGTTGCACCTGGTTATGGAACGCCATTAAGGAGTCAAAATAAATGATGGAATCGATTGGCCAACAAAGACAAAAATAAATTATAATCAAAGCATAAATCAATTATATGAAAACAAATGGTGATACATAACATTTTTGCATATTATTAATTGTTTTTTATAACTTTTGGTTTATCTTGGACTCTGTTGATTTATTTATTCCATCGCTAATTTTGACTAATTCATGGCGTTCCATAACCAGGTGCAAAATGAATAATGAATTCCTGCGCAGGCTACTTTTTGTGTCCTTTACAAAAGTGGGCATTACTCACTGAAGCATGCGTTATTTTCGGAATTTTTTGTGTCATAATGATAGTTGAGGATATGAGTCTTATATACATACAAATCTTTTATCCAAGAATCTTATATTTTTTATTTGGTAGCCATTTCAAAAGTGTATAGTTCTTTTTGGGACACACTGTATATCCCAATGACTGAATCATGGCAAATCTGGATTGTTTAACAATTATAATTCTTGCGAGAGGTTTGGTGACCCTAGCTTAATGAGCTATATGGCTCCAATATTGCATTACATGTATACCTTCTTTTTGTATGCAAGAGATGAATTTCTTCATTTCGACCTTTGTCATTATAATAATCCAAGATGGTTTTCATGACTGATTACTTGATTCTTCCAGATGCAAATTTTTGGAACCTGACTTTCTTTATTCATCTAACTATAGAATGTCTTCATTGAATGCTTCCACTCCATGTAAGACACTACATTCATCAGCATCATTGACTTGCTTTCAAAGGGACTTCCCTTGTGGTGTTGTAAGATGCCCTTCTTATTTTATGTTGAGGAACTGCGATAAATGCAAGCTACAGAACCACTGACTTGACAATGCTCCTTACTGTTGGGATCATTGGTCCTGGAAGTCTACTGCTGAATGGAGTTGACCCATTCAGGGGCAATCAGGAAAAGTCTTGTCAATGCTTTCTCATTTTGCATTCATCCTGTAATACCTAATACAACTTTGAGTTCTCTGATGAGTTATTCTATTATTTGGTCAACTAACAAGCTTTTGAATTGGATGCCAGATTGGGGATCATGAATTCTGCCTGTAATGCATCACAAGAACCATCCGTACAACAGCCATTGCCCTCTACATCATCAGTCTTATGCATGACCTATCTGGGGCAGTTCGCCCCATGCCTCAAAGGATCATCACAGGATGTCTAGACCCCACCCAAGTAGACAACATTTTATCTTGAGTGGCATCGCCCCTGAACACATCAGGAAGTTAGCACTTTCCCAAAGGTGAAATTTAAGCGTGAAAACATGGATTCTACAGGTGAAAATGACCCACTCCACCCTCTCTTCAATGGTATTCAGGTAAAGCAACGTAGATTCAGGTAAAGTTTCTTAAAATCTGCTGATCGAACCCCTAAACCAAACCCCAACATCCAGAGGTTAGATTTTTGGTTCACCTGTCGTGAGTTTGTGCCACATAGTGTTAGCATCAGCCCATGGCAGTCCCTTCAGGTCCTAATGGCCAAATGGCCACATAGGGCTTTGATGCTGAAGGCCAGCCATTTTGTGAAATTTGAGAGGAAGAATCTATGACTCATCTCCAGAAATGCTCTCTCTTTCTAACCAAACCCTGCAGACGTGACCTCCCTTTCGCCTGATGTGGTTTCCCGAAGTATTTAAGAGGAAGAGTCTAGAGCAAGTTCTGTGCAAAGTAGTGCATGGACTGTCCTTCAAAAGAATTGAGATGTAGATACAGATCTCATTGTCTGCTCGCTCGTAAATGAAGCAAACTCACCATCTGCTTCATGTAGTTCAGTGAAAAATCTTGCCATCTCATAATTCTCTTTGTTTGGAGATGCTCTTTGATCATTTCAGTAACCTCCAAAAAGGCCAAGTTGATGCCATTATGTCTCTCATGTGGGCCTACCTCCTTGCGAATCGTTGTGCTCAAGTGCTCATCGTGCATTGATGCTTCAAACAGGAGATCATAGCACACCGTGCTGTTTGTCATGTGTACATGTAATTCTACATCACGTTTGAACCACTTCCCTGTGGATATTTGGCGGATTTAATTTGATGGGGGAAAGAGACCTGATTCAATGCTAATGCAATTCCATTATTTTCACCAATCCGAAAAATCTGGCTTATGTCCCTGTTGAAAATTTCAGTTCCAGTTTTCTGACAAACAGGTCAAGATCAGGGGGTTATGATTTGTGAAAGACTTTTGATTGTGAAGAGGGATACATGTAAACGTCCATGTGAAGAACAGAAAAGTACCGATTGCACTCTTTGTAATTGTTTACCTCGAAGCAGCATCATTCTCTTGGCCAGCACCTTTCACAAAAACACTGACTATCATTGTGCGTTGCCGTTATTCATGCATGGCGGCCATTTTGAATAACAAGATAGCTGCCTCTTTGCATTTATAAGCGGGAAACAATGTTTAATTAGCACGTTATATCATCTTTGGAGGTACATAATACTATTCTCTGCAATTGCATTCTGCTAAGGAGCAATTTTAACTATATAGTAAGTACATGCACATTAAGTATGGTGGCCATTTTGAATTCAAAACAACCATCAATTCTTCTTTACTAACCATTATAGATAGTAAATTTTCAGTCAAGTATGTAGGACCTCATAAACTTTGATATTATTGCAATGTTTAACCTTCTAAGGAGCTTGGAACCTGCGATACAAGTGAAAATAGGTTAGCCCTTGCGGCCATTTTGAATTTCAAGATGGCGACCTACCAATATGAACCATATTCTCGGTATTATCATGTCACACATCATATGCATGCATTATAAACCAAATTTGAACCTCTCGCAATGCTTACAACATGAGATATACATGTGTATGTCAAAATGCGATTTTAGTATGGCGGCCATTTTGTATTTCAAAATGGCCGCCAATACTCCTGACCCAATATTATTGGTTTATTTTCATTGGAGCATGAAGGGCACCATAAACATTGATATTCTTGCCACTTTTAAACTTTTAAGGTACTTAAGACTTAAGATAAAGTAAAAATAGATTAGCTTTGGCGGCCATTTGAATTTCAAGATGGCGGCCAATCAAAATGAGTCGTTATTTCAAAAATAGATGTAACAGATAAGTTGACATAATAAGAATGACTTTTGCACCAAAATGTGAACCTCCTACAATGCTTATAAGGTAAAATATGGGGGAAAATATGATTTTCTATGGTGGCCATTTTGAAATCCAAAATGGCGGCCCAAGACGTGGTTGAAAAAAATGGAACCAAAGTTTTTTTGGATTCAGCACCCCCAAATTGACAAAGTTAGCCAATAAAATCAATTTTGGCACGATTATCCAGCTGGATTTCATAGTAGCCCCTACTATAGCTTGAAAATGCTCGACATCTTGTTTCATGTCATGATTCATCCAATAAATACTATCTCTGTAAACTTTACAGGAGACTTTATATAGGCCGACATGTTTAGGTGAAGGTTTCAGAGATTTGATGCCACATGAAATACATGTACTAACTATTGGTAATATAGGAATAATAACAATGTGACTTTCTGTATACATTTGTAAGTGGTTGTTTTCACAAAATTTCCAAGTCTTTCTTCATGAGGATTTCCACTTGTACATTGTACATAAGGCTATTTATAGTAATGGAAACAGCACATAAATCGCGAAATTATCCAGTTGCGGATTTATTAAACTACTCCACAACCTTAAAAACATGTCTGTGCGGAGATATTGGCATCTTCAATAACATCTAATCATTCTTACGTGTAATATTGGGTATAAGCCTGCCATCAAGTAGATCCCCTGATAGTTCAGCTAAGCCACTCTCTTCAAGTTTCTCTGCAAGAAGGACTCTTGTGTTTGTGTTATTGGCCTGTCTGTCTCTCCATTTCATGAACACTCTCAAGAAAGCCTCACTGGTACTATTGGAACGTTCCTTGATGGCTTGTAGCTGGGCATACAGGATCTCCAGATTAATTCCAAGCTTGTCATAGTATGAGGGGCTAATGAGCTCTGACAACTCACTCAATTCTTTCTCGCTGACATGACTGTAATGAAATGAGAGAAATCAAGTTTAAGGTACCTTACCAAAGGATAAAGCTGCGGCACCCTGTGTCGCAAAGTGGGATTATGCCGAATATACCGTTCCCTTATTATTCTTCCATTGACTTAATTTGAGGGGATTAGGACATCTGGGATCAAGCGCCGTTGCACGGCATTCACGGAGAAGGCAGCGGTTACGGCGTTCACGGAGAAGGCAGCGGTTTTATATTTTGGTAAGTCGCCTAACTTATCTCTGCAATGGGCCAAGATTTCTTCATACTGGACTACCTGTACAATGTAAATTTACTTCTAAAAGTACAGGTAACTAATGAATCCTTTATTTGATAATAAAAGCAAAGCTCGGAAGTCCATCCATCTTTAATATCATGCACTGAACACATTTCAAGTGGAAAGAAAATTAGTTTACAGTTGTACCTCATAATATTTTAAAGGTATACGGTTTCCTAAATGGAGACCCAAACTTAACTTAGAGTTCCGATGGGTTTTGTGAAATAAAACCAACGCCATGCAACGTCCTACTATACCAAGTGAGTCAGAAAAAACTAGACACCTTCAAAAATTTTATTTAAAAGAAAACCAATTAATAAACCCCTAAATTATTATACATATAATGAAAGAACTCTTCCCACAGCTTTTGGTACCAATTTTGTGTGTTACATCTTTACGCTTGGCTTAACGCGATGCATTGTTTGCAAACATGTCATTTTCGAATTGTGCAAGCGTAGGAATAAGATTGATACAACAAAAGCAGTCAAAAAGCAACTCCATCCTGATTAATATAGCATAACTTTTAGAGGAAAATGTTTTAAAATAAAATAACTTGGCAAGAGTGTTGTTACAGTTATTGACTAGAATCTGTGTAAAAGTTAGATTGATTTGTCAAGTAATCCACAAATGAGTACACATCAAAGAGTAAATTGTCACTGACAGACCTAAAAATACTGCTTACTACTTTTGAAAAGTGATTATTTTGTCTTTGATTGGTGCTCACTCATGCCTGACTCTACAGATCACACGAAATGTAGTCAATATGTGAAACACCCCTGCCAAGTTATTTACCGCAATACATTTTTGTTAAAAAGTTATGCTTTTTTAAAAAATCAGTGTGGAATTGCTTTTTTATAACTCTTTGTTTGTTTTTTTTTTATTTTACTCCGTTTGCGAAATTCGAGATTTACATGTTCGTAAAAAATGAGCCGTGTTCATCCAAGCGTTAAGATATTACACTCAAATTTAGTACCAAAAGATGCGAGAAGAGTTACTCTTTCAAAAATATGAATAATATTTTGGGGCTTATTTATCGGTTTCTTTTCATTGGCATTTTTCTAGGTGTCTAATATTTTCTGACTCACTCAGCAGGTGCAAAAAATGAGACTTACAAAGCATTACTGGGAAATGTTAGTGAAATTATTGCTAGATCCAATAGTAATAGAGGCACTTTATAGATGTATTTATGTAGGCCTAATTTTATTACAGTTAATGCTAAAATAAACTCAGAACAGCAAATCTCAACAGAGATTGCTGAAATATTAAGGATATGATGTAATATACCTCGTGTTTGGTCCTGGGTTTGTTTCAATGTCCCCCGATCTCATAAGAAGAATTCGCAGATAGAGAAGCTGCAATCCACCCATGATGTTAGATGGCCTGTGGCTACATCAGCTTAGAATATCAAACTGCACCATGGATTTCTGAAATATCAATAAAAAGATAATAATGATAGTACATGTACATGTAGGTTCTATAGTCTAACCCATTGTACATTTATAGATATATAAGGGTAATTTTACAAAACTGCACAGCTGATTGACTCAATGAACGGTGTCACATACATGTACTTGTATGAAAATAAGAATGCATGGGTATTCTAGAATAT
Source organism: Paracentrotus lividus (assembly GCA_940671915.1). Taxonomy (NCBI): domain Eukaryota; kingdom Metazoa; phylum Echinodermata; class Echinoidea; order Camarodonta; family Echinidae; genus Paracentrotus; species Paracentrotus lividus. The sequence continues at coordinate 20,226,682 of CALNVZ010001721.1, forward strand.
AGGCCTACAGCTTAATAAGCTGATGATGGTGAAGATATTGGAGAAGAAATGTCCACCCAAATTTCCATGCCTATGAAATGGCGAGCAATTGAATAACCACAAAAGCATGACAACTGTGGAGAAAAAACAAACAAACATGAGCCATCAGGAAATCCGGGATGAACAGCCGACAGACCCTGCCCGCGGGAACGGCGGTCCTACAGCGTGCCGGTCTACGGGGAGCGCGGATGGCAGCACGGACGGCTCTTACAGTAATAATTATGTGATTGTAAGTGTGATAAGTTATTCAAGTGGGTCTGTATTCTATAAGACTACACTGCTCAGAATGTTGTATGTTGGGTAAGGAAACAGGACAAGTCAAATAGTTAACGACTTGAGGTGCTGCTATATGCCTACATGTACACAGCTGCTGGTTCGTTTGGCTTTAAACCATTGATTCAAGCCATTGTCTATTGACTCCTTCAAGATACATGTACATGTAGGTTTTTAACTAATTACAATCATTGCAGTTATGGCATATCTTTAATGAATGTTGAAATAATTTTCTTACATGTATTTCACTTCCACAATAAGTGATTTATTTGGTTGCTGCAATCAAGAGTCAAGTCCAGGTGCTGATATCTAACCAGACTATATTCCCTGCACAGGAGCCATGAAGGGAGGGGTGGGGGTTTCAGCCCCCACATTTTTCAGTAACATATATTTATTATACCATCATTTTAAACCCCCTCCCCCCTTTCATAAACACTCCACGGCTATGTCCAGTTTTTAAATAAGCCTCAGAATAAAAATATTTTGTGATTTGATATTTTGTTTTAAGAAATTACTAGCAGCAAAGCCCTTTGCAGCACAGGGGGAGGCACATAACTCTATTTTTATGGTTTGTTAAATTTTAAAATTTCAATCTGACATTTAAAAAAACCCACATAATTTCTACCAACCCATGCAAGCACATTTTTTTAAAATTTTGAAATAAAAAAGGAGTATAAAAATGATTAAATACCATGACAACCATCCATTATATTCCTTTCCCCTTCTATCTCTTGCTTTCTCTCTCTCTCTATCCTTCCCCTCTGAGAGATTAATTTCAAGTTTCATTCCTATATATTTTGTACATAAAATATAAAGCTCATGATGGCGGTCTTGTGCGTTTTATAATTATATAATATCTTATTATTTCAAAAAATTGTTTATTCCGTATTCTATACGTATCTCTATAATGTTATTATTGCTATTAAATATTATTTCATGTTCATTCAATATTATCATGTAATTGTATTTACTTTATTTTACTTTTTTTTTAACGCAGAAATAGAATCAAATTCAATCAAACATTCAATATTCGATTTTCTTTCAAGATTTTTTCTAATTTGCGTATTCAGGATTAATATCAATCACACACACACACACACACACAAAAAAAAAAACAACATATTACAGGCTCTGCTGATCCACCAATCATTTCAAATAAAAGCCACCTATTTTTTCCTTTTCTTCTTTCATTCTCTTTCCTCTCATAGTTTTTCTTCCGTTTTTCTTTTCCTTTCCGTATTTGGCCCCTTTGTATTTTCCTCATCTTTTATCGGTTGAATTGAAGCCATTCCTTTTCGAAAAATTATCTTAGGTATGAAATGTTTTATCAAAACATTATCATTGAAGCCCGCCCTTCAACTGAAATATCAAAAACAAAATTATGATATCTTACTTATACAATTATGAAAGTGATATGCGGTCTTTTTAATTGCCATTACGTTTTTGCTGGCTTCTTCTGTTTAATCCATGGCAGAACAATTTTTCATTTAGTTTATTTGATTTTTCGTATAACGTAGTATATATTCATTTTGAAATTATCATGATATTAGTGGTTGGGTTTCTTTTTCTATATTCCGGCTTTCCATACTCCCTTTAATACAATTTCCGTTTATCTCTCTCTCTCTCTCCTTCCTCTCCACCTCCTCTATAACATGTAACGTTTTTTTTTTTTATGACACCCTTTCTCTCTCTATCTTTCTCTCTCTTCATTCTATTTATTTATTTATTTATTTATTCATTCATTTTATTATTTTTCATTTATTTGTTTCTTTTATTCTATATTATTCTTATCATTTTTACAGCCATTCCATTGTGACTTGCGTGACATTTACACAACATTTCAACTTGTTAAGGCTAATTACTTCAAAATTTCATAATGCAGACCTGGTTTTCTTACTTATTTCAATCAAGGTAATGACACATTAGCATAAAGAAATTTTGGTTGCAAAGTCATTTTTGTTAGAGATATTTCAATTTGTTTCCTTTGACTCGCGTGACGCGACACTATTGAAGGTTTCTGACCTTACTGTACTTGATTGAAATTTCCTCAGAAGTTACTTATCCGATTTACATGAAATTTTCTGGATATAATTTTGAAACATTAAGCAATTTATCATAAAAATTACAAACTAATTTTATTATTTACGATATGGAAATATACATTTGCCTACCATTGGTATTCGACCTCGAATCGCCCCAAACCGAAATTTACACCGAAATTTTTGCCCTAGTGTTTGCCTATTTACCCCCACCCCCCATTAAATAGCGCCCTCCATCGACGAGGATGCGGCCGCATGCGATCTTATACTCCTCCTCTAACTCTCTCGCCCCAAAA